>OX411552.1:65000-477500 GCA_948146395.1 Fragum whitleyi | reverse complement strand
TTTCGTTTCTGATTTCAATGGGAATCTCATTCCAAACATTTACTATGTAAAAGCTAAAACTATCCTTATACACATTTGTTCGTGGTAATTTCGCGACAAATAGGTCATTCTTTGTCTCTGATCGCAATATATAGTTTTCATTTCTAGAAATGTGGATGATATCGGACATGTAATCCGGTGCTTCATTCTTGATTGTTTTAAAAGTTAAAACAGCTGCGTGATAATTACATCTTTCTGTAAAGGGTAACCATTCTAATTCCTTAAATAATTCGTTTGCTTGTGTTTGTCTTGGTTTACCGAGTATAAGCCGAGCTATTCTTCTCTGAAGTGTACATATCTTATTTACGTACGTTTTGTTATTTTTACCCCATACAACACAGCAATAATCAAAAATGGGTAATACATATGAATTGTAAAAAAGCAATTTCATTTCCTTTGATAGATAATACGAAATATTTTTGAATAGGGCGATTTTATTCTTCAGTCCCTTACATACATAATCAATTTGTGGTCGCCAATTTAAGTGATTATCTATAAAGACCCCTAAGACTTTTTGTGACTTTACATTTTCCAATTCATGACCGTTAATAGTTAATTTAATTTGACTGTCTTGCAATAATTTATGTTTGGGTCCAATCAACATGCATTTTGTTTTTAAAGGGTGTAGAGACATGTTGTTAATTTGACACCATTCCTGCACGCGAATTAGGCTCGATTGCAGTTTAGATTGTATAGATACGATTTCAAAATCGGACTTGTACATAGTAGAATCATCTGCATATAGATCTATTTCAACTTCAGATTTGGTTAAAGTGATATCATTGATGTAAATTAGAAAGAGAAGTGGACCTAGAATCGATCCTTGGGGTACTCCAGATGTTATTTCAAGTAAAGACGATTTTAAGTGTCCTATCTATATTAATTGTTTTCTGTTAGTCAAATATGATTTGAAAAGGGTACTCGTATTCTCAGTAAAGTGGTATAATTTCAGTTTATGTATCAGGATTTCATGATCAACAAGATCAAACGCCTTTCTTAGGTCTAGGAAAACTGTCCCTACATATTTACCGTCATCTACATCTGAAAGCCACGCGTCTATCATTTTAATTAACGCCGATGTACACGAATAGTGTTTTCTAAAACCAGATTGAGATTTGTTTAAAATGTTTGTTCTTTTAAAGAAACATTGAAGCTGTGTAGCGATGTGCATTTCGAATATCTTTGAAATGGTGGACAGAATCGAAATGGGTCTATAATTATTTGGATCGTCTTTGTCACCCGTTTTGAAAATGGGTATTACGCGTGCTTCTTTCATTTGATCAGGATATATTCCTGAAGAAATACTATTATTGATAATCGAAGCTATAGCCGGAGTAATAATATCACCACATTGTTTCAAAATTTTTGGACCCAAGCCATCCAGACCCGTCGCTTTAGTTGAATCAAGTTTTCTTATGGTTTGATGCACTTCAAATGCTGAAATAAATTCAATAGTGAAAGTTTCATTACCTAACTTTTGATCAAGTGTTTCTTTGAGAAAATTAAAATTTTCACAGGAGAATCTCGTCTTGTTCACAATATCCGATATGCAAACAAAATGTCTATTTAATTCATTAACTATATTAAGACTTCCTTCAATGATTGAATCTGATGTGATGATTTTCTTAGGCATTATAAGTTCTTTTGAGTTGTTTACATATGCAATTTCTTTAAGGTTTTTCCAAATTATTTTGGGACTTTCCTTATTTTCTATAGCCTTATTGAAATAGTTTTTCTTATTATGCTTAATCATATAAGTAACCTTATTGCGTAAAATTTTGTATCTATCAAAAGCTCTCTGTTTAAGAGCCATATCCCTTTCGTACATCATTTCCTTTACTTCCCTATTAAACCAAGCAGGCTGGTGTGAGCGCTTGACTCTTTTTTGCTTCAAGGGTGCATGAATTGATAAAACTGAGTTTACTATGGCATATAATTTACTAATAGCATCGTTAGGGTTGATTATCATTTCTACACATTCAATGCCTGAATAAGATAAATCGAATGTAAATTTGTCTATATCAAAATTTTCATAGCACCTATATTCAATCGTTTCGTGATTTTGACTGCTTCTTAAATCATCTGAATCCACATTCCTTTTCCTCGTGAAACAAACTGGAAAGTGATCGCTTATAGACAATGTTGAAACATAGACATCGCACGTGCTATGTACAGAGTTTGTATATATATGATCAATTATGCTTGAACTTTTTTTAGTCACCCTTGTGGAACTTTTTACTAGCTGTTGTATATCATAATTAGAAACAAAATTTTCCCATTTGGTATTTTCGAATTTTTCTATACCATCATTCCTATAATATCTTATATTGAAATCACCTAAAACGTGAAACTCTTTATTTAGTAAATCAACTTGGTCTATCTGCTTTTGGTAAATATCTATCCACGACTGCACAGATGAAGGCGATCTGTAAACAAAGTCGAGAAGAAATGACGATTTATCAGAATGGTTAATTTCAATCCAGATGGACTCAATTTCGGTTGATTCAAGATCAAATCGCCTTTTATAGTGCATTTTTTCTGAAATATACACTATAATACCACCGCCTAATTTTCTTTTTCTGTCTTGTCGCTCAAAAGTATAGTTCGGTATTTTCAAACAGTTGCTATCAATATTTTCATGTAAGAATGTTTCACACATTCCCAAAATATCAGGCGATTGAAAAGATTTTAAATGAAACTTTATCTCTTCTAATTTTGGAAGAAGATGGTTAATGTTTAAATTAGCTATATGAATACCTTTTGATTTTTTAGTGAAATGAGCTTCACCTGTTATAGAACATGTTTTTTGTTTTCGCGTGGAATTATTTACATTTTTATAATGAAATTTATTTTGCTTACGGGAATTATTTTCACATTTATCGCTTAAGTTAAATTGATAATCCGCGGAGTTAAAAACACTTTGTTCAGCATGTAAATGCGAACTTTGATTATCTGTATTTAAATAGTCCTTTTTTATTGTATTATATGTATCGTTTGAAATAGGGGTATAGGCTATGGGCCAGTAGGGTGATTCCTCCCCCCTCAGGGGGAATTTTCGGGACTATGATTTTTTGAAAGCCCAATATCTACCGAGTATATTCTGAAAGTCTGCAACTTGGCGGTTGGGGCTTTCAGGAATTATTGAGGTCAAAGGTCACCCAGTGCACACTAATTTAAATCTTAACCTTTAGTCAGAAATTTATATTTATTTTGTTGATTTGATAATTTCTTTGGACCTTTTTCAAGATAATTCAATACCCAAAACATTATTAAAAAGATTAAACACATTTGTGTGATTTTCAGAGAGGCTTTGGGCAAATCAAAGCACTGAAAGTACCGAAAATCAACGATTTTCTTTGCTAATAAAGATTTTAACAAGATTTAAAAAGATTTTTTCTGTCGTTAATAACATTTTCATTTATTCTAAGCATGCTAGAGGATACCTTGAAGCCTACAAGCAAAGTTTATTAGATATTTTCTTTTTGAATTTTGTTCAAAAACTGATTTAAGCCATGGCATGATCAAGCCAAAGCAAGAACTATACTATTATTCATATTTCACCATTTGTCAATATATGTTTTTATTTGATGTTAATTATATTTTGAATTACATAATTCTTAAAGGTAAATAAAAAAGAAAAGTTTCAAGGCATTTGAGCACATATCAGGTTTATTCTTAGCAAATCAAAGCACTGAAAGTACCGAAAACCGGTGTTTTTTGCTTATATAGATTTTACATCATTTAAAAAGTTTTTCTGCTTCCTTTTCCAATAATTATATTAGTCAAGACATGCTGGAGGATACCTTTAATCATATGAACAAAGTTTTTTAACATTGCTTGCTTAAATGTGCCCAATATGTGATTACTATAATGACCTGAGTATGCCAGTGTCATAACTATACTAAAATATAAATAAAACTTATTGTCATTAGATGCTTATAATTTGGAATGATCATGTTCAGCATGTAATCATTCAATAAAATACACAGTTACAAAAAAGGTTCAAGCCAACTGTAAACATATTGGTTAATTTTAGCTAATTAAAGCACTGAAAGTACCAAAATATGACTTTTTTATTATAAAGGTTTTAACACAATATTAACAGGAATTATTTTCCAGTCCATTCAAATTTACTTATAATTGTTATACAATTGAATGATTTGAAACTATCATATGTGAAATTTTTAGTTTTGCTTACCTTAGCTTTTCTCTATAATTGATGAAAAAAAATCTGGTAAAGGGGAGCTATTGTGACAAATTCACTCCATTTGTTAAGTAATGTCTCACTCTTTTGCCAGTAATATGTGTTATTTGGTTTGTACAATATTCTGAACGTCATGATTCAATTCAATTAACAGGTGATTCAAATTAATAAAAGTTTCAAGACATTTTTGAAGATAACAGGCTTATTTGTTGAAATTCAAAGCACTGAAAGTACCGAAACATGATTTGCATATTATAATCTTGAATTTCTTTTTCAATTTACTTTTATTTCCTTATATAAATTACCCTAATTACATATCTCATCCCTTTGTCAGTAATGTCAGTTCTGTGGTTTGTTCAATATTCTGAACTTAATGATTAAATCTAGTTAAAAGGTTATTCAGATTTGAACTGATTTGTGTATAATTTGTTAGATTCAATTTTTACAAAGCAATATACCGGAAACTTTGAAATCTGGCAAAAAAGTCTTCTACCAAGGATTTTTTTCCACTATGAAAATATCCTACATCAATTAGTGAAACAGATCAAAGAGGATTGGCATAATACAATTAGCATTTTATGACTGGTTTTCATACACAAAATGTGCATCATATTTAAATTGATATATAAATGGGTGCTAAATAGTAAACCATTCAATCTGTTAACATTATAACCTTATAACAATACCAGTTGACATAGCTTAATGCTAATTCAAACTGATGGTCATTACATACTCTTTTATAAGAGTGGTTTGTAAAATGATATTGGAATATGGTCAATGAATTTTCCTTCGTCTTAGAGAAAAGATACATCTAGATTTTCTGTACACATCTCTTTTCCAAAGCTTCTCTTTGTTTTCATAAAACTTCATGTTTTGTCTTAAGCCTGCAACATCGTAAAAATTGCATTAGAATTACAAATGAAATGAAATTTAAGTTAAATCAAATATTAAGTCATGTGCATTAACATTTTGATGGAAAAGGACAGGGGATTTGAAAATGAAAAAAAAACTTGTGTGAGAACAATGAGTCAAGCAGGTAAAAAAACAAGAATTCTATTTTATCAAGTATTTCGTTTCATCAGGTTCAAAATATCAACAGTATTGCAACATAACCTTAGAGAATTTCATCAAAATTTAAGTGATTACTAATTTGCACTCAGTATGATCCATATTTATATATACATGAATGATTTTATCAAAATTGGTAAGAAAGAGAGAAAGCAAACACTTATGTTAAATTCAAGTCATGGTGGACATCCTGGAAGAGAGCTTTATTGTATTTTAATAGACCTTTTTACAGTATTTTGCATTCAAAATCTGGCAAGAAGAGAGTGTGGGGAGGCCACAAAATTTATATTTGGAGTTTTAGATTTCGCTATAGAATTTTTGAATGAACAAAAAACCTCAAATATATATCTCTTTCACACTTACCAAACTGAAAATGTTTATGCTCATCTTACTATAATTTATTTCAGAAATTAAATAAACATATCTTTGTTAGATTGAAGAGTAAATTGGGGTGATTAGTGTGCAATGTAAGCAAAAAAAACTTTTATGCTAACAGTGCTTATGTCCACACACAAAGCACAAAGCATAAAAAATGATTTCTGCACATACATTTTAAGAAAAACATGTGACTTTTTAAAAAAACTTGTTTGTGAGCTCTGTAATAAGTATCAATAGTATTAATTTATAGCTGATGTAGTTATCATTTTGATCAGCTTCTATATAAATGATAATTTTTCATGAAAAAGTTTCACAAAAGGATTCATATTAACTTAAATTTGAATACTGATATTCAGTCTAGCTATGCAATTTACTGGAACTACCAGGCCCCTTGCTTTTTATCTGCTGGAAAGGGTGGTCATCTTCCAAAAATATCGGCTATATGCCTTCAGACTCAGAAACAAAATATGAATTTTCTGATGACATGTTTTTACAAAAACAAATTTTGAGAAAAAAAATAGCATTTAGTACATCAGAAACAAGTTTGGAAAATGTAACAATGTGAATATCCATTGGAAACATAACTTTTTCCATTAAGGTTTGAGTATTGTAAATAATCAATTTCACTTAATGGGAGAAGAGTTGGTTAGAAAGAATTCCATTTCACATTCAAGAAAGCCCATGGCCCCATGGCTCCCTTCTAGACTCACACAATTGTGATAACTGTTGTTAGACTAAAGAAAAATGGAATTGACTCTTGAGAGATAAAAATTTGGTCTCTTTTTTATCTTTGACATTCAGTGCTTTCAGTACTTTGATCTATAAAAAAGTAATAGTTATGTGCTTTAAAACTTAAACCATTCAATATTTAAATGACAGTGAGTAACTGCTTTAATTATTAGAAACTGTGATTAAGTGCCTATGCAAACAAAAAAACCGCAAAATCTAGATTTTGTCCCATTTCATCTATACTTTCATTATACATACAAGTAAATCTACAATGCTTTTATATCTATACCTAAACTAATATAAAGCACAACTTTAGTGGACACAATCTGACACCAACATGAACTTTTACAAGGAACGCAAGATATAAAAGAAAGCAAAAGGGATGTTCCACTTTTAAGAATGAAAAAGCGTGTTCCCTATGTTTGAACATGTATATAAGCAAAGATATACAGTCATTTCAGTTCTTTGATTAAATCTATGAAGATGCAGTTTACTCTCAAAGCTGCCACAGTTGATACTTTCAATAATTTTGAGTTGTTAAAGTTGCCTCAAGATGTATTTTATTCGCAGAAACTTAAAAAAATAAGTTTTCCTTTCAATTTATCTACGTAAATATATGATATTCATGTAAATGCACTGGCTGACTTAAACTTTATAACCAACAAATACAATAGAAATCAAATGACAAATTATACAAATTACCTTCAGGCAAATTATTGTTTAAGTTGATGGGAAAATATAAGGAAAAATCCTCCTTTGGTCTGAAATGGCCATAATTGTCTATGGTTTAATCTCTTATATATGAACAGATTTCAGTACTTTCAGTACTTTGATTTCATAAAAATTATCATTAAATTATCCTAAAATGAAATTTCCCAGCAGGAAAATATTTAGTGATTCATCTAGAACCATTTCCTGCTCAATTTCATGAAAAGATAGTTGAATATACCATTTCAAATCCAGCTCATTTATTCTTTCATAGAAAAAGTGCACTTGTTGACCTTTGACCTCAATAACTCCTAAAAGCCCCAGACTTTCAGAATATACTCGTTAGACATTGGGCTTTCAAAAAAACATAGTCCCAAAAATTCCCCCTTGGGGGGGGGGGAGGGGGGGTGTATACTGGCTCATAGTCTAGTAATTTGAGACATTTTTAAATCAACAGTTTCCCTACACGGATTTCCCAATCGGTTGATGGAATGACTATTTAAATACCTCACGTTTAAATTATTTTCAACAACTAAATCTTTAACGTCTTCAGACAAGCTACATGTATTTGGGATATGATTACAATCATCGCAATTTAAATCCAATACATGAAAATTATTATCATGAGTAGTATTTTTCATTTTTGACTTTTGTTTCGGGCATTGTTTGATTTGATAAAGGTTTTTCAAGTTCACAATATTTCTTACGCGATAGGGGTAACTGTCTGATTTTCCCTAACATGTTCTATACCCATAAGGAGGGCCATACACACTATATTGTCTATATCCACACTGCCAGGTTTCATGTGTGTTGTCCCGACAAATAACGCAATATCTTTGGTATTTGTCAAGCAGCACAGACGAAGCCTGTGTATTATATTGTATTTCAGATCTCCGATCATTTAATCGGTTGTAGCGCATACTTTTTTGTCGACTTTCAATCCTAGGTTTTATAACAGTCACAGATTCGTTGATCACAGTTAATAAGTCTCGTGTACCTTTTTGTGACAAATGAATTCCGTCACGTAAGTACGACTCTGAAACAGTGTTACCATTTCCGTACACGAATGACGGTAAGCAGTCGATCAGGTTGGCAGCGGTCTGTTCACAAACCTTTTTAATAGCTATGTTTAGTTGGCTCACATTAGTGTCTGATCTACGACAAGATGTACATATATAAAGATCACATTTCGGTTGCATGTAGTCTGCTAAGAGAATTAAATCATTTTCTGTTTCTTCTATAGAAATGTTACCTGCAGCGTCGTTTCCACCAGCGTAGAGAATAACAGTCTTGAAATCGTCTAGATTCATTTTATTTTGTAACAGATGATATATATCTCTTATTTTTTTGCCCCGGCAAGTTTTTACATAAACACTTTTGTGAAGGCCTCGCAGGTTTATTCCTTTTAGAATAGAATCGCCAATGAGGAGTATTTTCTCGTCGCATGTTTCAAATTGTGTTTCTCTTTCTCCTACATTAGCTGAATGATTCACGTCTCTAGTCGAAGTTGTTTTCGTAGATGTATGTTCTCTTTGCCGCCCAGTCTTACTTTCTTCAAACGAATCTATTCCATTTTCAGTCGTGTTGTTTCGCAGTATTGACAATAAGTTTTCATTATTAACTGTTGATATTTTTTGACTTTCACTTTCACAGCTGACGATCGAATTTCCAGGATTTATCGTTCTTTGAGTCAGGTTAATGATCTCACTGTTTTCCGGTGTAAGGGTTTTTTCTTTGGGACAGCATTTAGTGTTGTTCATTTCATTCCTTGGAATGGAGTTACTTTCTAATTTAGAGTCCTTGAAATGTTTTAATGAGTCAGAAATTGACTGCAATCTACGCAATAAGCTCTCACTCACCGTCTGAATTTGTTTGTTGATAGACTCCGTATTTTGATTGATAGATTCAACTTCATTATTGATTCGATCACTGTACATCTTGTTTTGTCTATTTATAGCCGTAATTGCGTCCTTGATTTCCCCGAGTTGACCAGCTGATACAATGATGTGTTCGTGTAATTGAATGCTGAGCGATTTCACTATTTCTGTTAGCGCGTCAATCTTTGTATTCACGGACTCGAAACATCTGCTATTTTCATTACATATCTCCATTTTCATTTTTGCTTTATTGTGTTTAAGCTTCCTGACCCTCTCAATTGTTGATCGCAAGGCTTCTAACTCAGATCTATCACAATAATCATTTTCAGAATATGTTTCCTCCGTTTCAGGCGAATCTGAGTTACTTTTCTCTTGTATATGTGATGACGAGAGAAGAATTTGTCTCATTTTTTCATTTAATTCCTTGGTAGATGTACCAGAGATTTTAAGTTTGGACTCAACCAAGTCAAGTATTTTTGGTAAATCTCTCTGTGTGAATAATTTCGTCTCTTTCCCATTGACTAGACATTTACTTGTAGTGTGATACATATTTATCGTATACTCTTTTCGGCCACGAGACGAAAGTTTGTATTTTGTCTCAACCAGATTTCCTTTTGCATCATAAACGGGGATTTTATCACAATTCGATTGATCATGAGAACTGTAATATTCGTTAGCCGAAAATCTCAATAGTTCATACATTCCCGTATTGAATTCAAACTTGATTCCTCCTCCCGTTTCAAATACTGTAACATCATTTTTCTCAGTGGAGATCAGCTTTTTTCTTAAGGATTTGTTCTTATTTAAGTCATAATTCTTTACCTCTTGATGTTCATTCATTCCATGGCCGACATCTTTGAATGAAGCGGTCACAGCCGTTAATTCATTTCTACTCATTTTCCTTGATATCATCGTCTAATCGTCGGTAAAATTACATTTAAGCGTGTAGAATGATTTTCCCTATACTATTTCATTAAAGGCGACGTTATCATAAATTTGACGCCATGATTGTTTACGCTGACGTCATCCTTACGTGCGTTATAACGCCATTTTTACAACGGCGATATTTTCCATCAAGTACACTTTTAAATCTATCAATACGTAATGACTGATTGTCCAATTTGTTGATGATCATTTCAATGATTGTTTACACCAGAAAAATCCACCACTTACTTGATTTCCTGGGTCCAGCGATATTCCATCCAAGAATTTAACTTCAAGATGTTAACACGCTCAATCAATATTTCTAAATATTACAAAAAATACAAATGTTTCCGTAATGAGTTATACACCAAAAAATGTAGATTTCCAAATAGAATTTGTACACCAACTTTGAACCTCGTACATCTTTAACTGTAATTTAGCGACGGAAAAAACACTTCCCGAATTTAACTTTATTTTTTTCCGTTGTTTATACGTTGACGTCGAAACAGTACAATATACTGTTGTAACCAAAGCTTTGGCACGATACCAACAGTATGATACACCTGTAAGGAGACATGGTGGAGGAAAAAGTAGAGCTACCTCCGCCACAGAAGACAGTTTTTTTGTAAATCAAGTCCGAAGGAACAGGTTTGCTACGGCAACGCAGCTACGTTCCGACCTCCAAAACGCCTCGGGAGTGCGAGTTTCGGCTCAAAACATACGAACACGGCTGCATAAGCATAATCTGAAGTCAAGAAGACCATGTATTCGTATTCCGCTGTCCCGAGTTCATTGTCGTCGTCGGTTAACAATGGGCATTGGACCACGTTGGCTGACGCATAAGACGCTGGCACCCCGTGCTATTCACGGTTGTGTCCAGGTATTGCCTGGACTACACTGATATGCGGGCCAGGGTGTGGAGAAGGCCGGGGGAAATTTCTCATGCGGCAAACATAGCTGAGCACGATCGTTATGGGAGAGGGTCGATCATTATCTGTGGTGGCATCAGCTTGGATGGGCGGACTGATCTTGTTATTTTAGAAAGAGGTACTCTGACAGCTCGTGATACATTGATGAAATACGTAAGATTCTACGCTGGTGCTATTGGGGATGGATCCATTTTAATGGATGATAATGCCCGTCCACACACGGCCGGTATAGTCCAAGGGTATCGCCAAGAAGAGGACATTCCACGTTTGGACTGGCCGGCTCGCTCACCGCACTTAAATCCGATAGAGCATATGTGGAATGAGCTACAGGTCCGAGTTTCGGCTCGCCAGGTCCAGCCAAGGACACTCCAGGAGCTCGGCCAGTGGTCTGTTATTCCTCAAAGAGTAATCCAGAACTGAATCTGGAGTATACAGAGGCGCTGTCAGTCTGTTATTGACAGTGCTGGCTCTCATACTCGTTATTGAACGAAATGCGATTGAAAGAATACCTTTTTTGGTCAAATTCGATTTTTTTTCAATTTTTAAGAAAACAGACCAATTCATAGGGTCTCCCCGTTTGGTCTACATTCTTTTAATCTTATTTCATTTTCCTGAAATAATAGTATGAAAAAGTTTTGGTGCTTAGCAAACTTTGAGTAGTAAACAATCCCGTGCAAAAATTGTTCGCTGTCCGATTTATATCATTGACAGTTTGTATTCAAAACATAATCTGACCAATCTTCAAGATTACATATATGTGTCAATAGTTTTTGTGAATCTTCTGTGTTGACAATATTATTGAATATGTATGAGAGATATCGCATAAGTGAGTATAGCGTTAAGAATCGGGACTAACCTCTGTATGTAAACAAATGCCCTGCTATCAGGATGACAAAATGGTGCAAACTGTTTGCAAATTAAACCCCGCTTTGCACGTGCAATTGCGTGTAAACAGCGTATAATTTGCAAACAGTTTGCACCACGTTCTTATCCTAAACGCAGGACAAGTTGGGATTTACCCAGAAAATACCATTGCATGCGCGGATTCTGTCAAATAATCTACAAAACTAATCGCTTGCCAATTTTATGGCCAACCTGTCACTTTGTTTTCGTATTGCATCTTTATTAGTTCAGATTTCTGAGAGTATGTAATAAGAAGTGGATTTTTTTGTATTGGACTTGAGTAATATTGCTGGGATATTATCGTCTTTCCTCAAAAAGCCATAGGAATAAAACCTAATTTCACCCTTATCATATACATATAATCTATAAACGACCCATGTGGACAAATAGCAAAACTTATAAAAAAGCGAATGTCTATTATTATAAGAATATTGGTATCAAGCAAAATTATTTTTGGTAGATCATACTGGGCTCATGGTAGGTGACCCGTTATAGTTCCGCAACGTTTCGGAAGTCATTAACTTTAAGAGTGTTTGCCGAGGTTTCCTAATGATCTCATTAGGAAACCTAGGTTAACATTGATAAAGATCACGAGTTTCGAAATGTTGCGGAACTATAACCGGTCAACCACCTTAAAGATATTTTCTTCTTGTCCCTTACCGACCGTGTCCCTAACTAGCTTGAATTCTTAAAATAGGTCCATATGAGGAATGAGGTTAGAGCGTATCATAATGAACTCTCCGCGCTGAATATTTCCTGAAAACATATTAATTTCTTCTCCTGTCAAATCAAGATGGCGCTTATGAAATCACAGGGCGGATTTTTCGAGACCAGGCGATGAAAAATTACCAAATTACATTACCCTGTCAACTAGTTTTGAATATATTAACACTTGTTTACAGCTCACGGCGCCATTTTGCCAAAGACAAAGATGTTCACAGAAAACGTGGTGTAAGAACTTCTATAATTGTTCTTTTCATTAAAATGTAGAATTTAAATGCATTGCAACCTTTCTGCGAAAATCCTAATTCGGAGCACAGGTTTTCGGTATCAAGTTTTGATTAAATTTGCTTTTTTCTTTGCTTGTTGATTAATTTTTTAGTTAGTGAAGATGAAAGTTTTTGCGATCGTTCAAAAACCGTCCGTTTGCAAAGCTTTTTAAAACGCTTCCGAACGTTTGTCATCCTAAACTCAGAGATGTCCTGCGTTTAGGATGCAAAAACATTTGCGAACGTTTTGAAACGATACCCATCGTTGAACGTTTATACACGTGGAAAGTGAGTGATTTCTTAAACGTTTCTCGAACGTTATTATTCTAAACTCATAGCTGGTATATGCTTCTTGTGTTTGGTCATTTTATTTGAAATCCAGTCCTGCGTTCAGGGCGACAAAACGGTGTTAACTGTTTGCAAATTATACCCCGCTTTCAACACAAGTGCACGTACAAAGCGGGACATAATTTACAAATACTTGCACCGTTATTTTTCGCCTTGAACCAAAATAATGTGAACTATTATGCTAATATCATTTCGCTTGTGAAAGTGAATATAAAAGAGATAATAAATTTAAGGCTAATATCATCGCAATGTTCTCAGAGTGCCCTAAATTCTTGTACCTAGAATTATACATTTTCTCACGCACATAATTCTAGAAAATATTTGGAGTCGCCATGACTCATGAATAAAATTGTCTTTTGTCATTCTTGAGTGTCTAACCCTTAAATATCATATGTAAAAATGGACATTCCTTGGAACAAAATGGATAAACTTAGATCAATATGCTGGTCAGATTAGAATTATTCAATTATGTTTGAAAGAATTTTCCAAATAATGTAACATTTTCCTACCAATAGCATAGGCGTAGCTTGGATTTTGAAATTTATACGCACTCAGAAGGCGACAACCAAAGAGAATATAGGACTAAGGCGATATGTGGACTGTGACAAAAGATGAATGTCCCCCGTCCGCTCCCCTTTCTTTAATTTAAGCGTTGGTGAATAATCAAAACATCGGAACTACAGCTTAGATAAGCTGTAGTTCAGATGTTAGGATCATTCATTAACGACATTTTTCGAAAGAGAATTTATTTCCATTACGCACTTGCGTAATGTGCGTAATGGGAGCTACGCCCTTGAATAGTTTTGCCATATATTCCATGAAATATATCCGAAGACTCGGTAAATGGTTATTCTATTCCGAGCCAGACTATATTTCCTAATATGATCTAAATACATTTTTTGATATCCCCTTACAGACGACCTGTCATCCAAGCAGACGCAAATTGGAGAAATAAAACAGGAGGAAAAAGTTCGATATATTATTTAATTTCATTCTTTTCGATTTTCCGCCTTAATACGTGAAAACATGGCCTAATAACTTGTATTTGTAGCAGACGAACTGTCTCGGCTTATAATATAATTCTGCGGGAAGGATTATAAGACGCCATTAACATTATATACCGTCAGTTTTTCAGGGCGAGAGAGCTGAGACCTTGTCTGGAGATTTTCATCTACAGGAATCTAGGAGGGGAATTTTTAATAACGACGCAACAGTCTTATTTATTCCGTATTTATCCAAAAAAAGCTTGTCCATAAAACAAAGCGTTTAAGATCAAAATCGTGAACTGTTAGGACTCGCAAGGATTTAACCACTGATAAAATATATTGTTGGAGTCTTTCATTTAACTTATTCATTTTAGATGAGAAAGTGTAGAGAAAATTAAATATCAATATCATCGTGTTACCAAATTTCTTCTGATACCCGTTGATAGCTAAATAAATGTTTGTCACTCTTAAATATATTTTTCTATGAATTTAATGCTTTGAATGTTGGAAAGTAACCTTATGTATTGGTAATAATGCCATATTATGCTATAACATACGTTAATTGAACCATTTCTTTTCTTTCACGAAAAAAGGTCAGAAAGCAGTAAGAATAACGCGTTTCTTGGAATCATTAACGAGAATAATCCAGGAGATATGAAAATATTGAACTTTAGAATCTGTGTTCAAAAAGGGCGTAGTGACTTTATTTGTTAAAATAGCAGGACGTTTCGATGTTTCCTAATACCCATTTTGAAATACAACCTCCGATGATCAAACCATGCCTTTAAGATACAAACACGATTGCAAACGATTGAGAAATTGTATCTCGCTTTGCACGTGAAAACACGTGCAAAGCGAGGCAATTTCTCTCAAATGCTAAGCAAGCTTTTTCATCTAGAACTCATGGTACTAATCGATCCGAATGTCCACTTCAAGCTTTAGATTTATCATAATCACAGATTGTCCTTTTTCACATGAAAGGTGACAAATAACCTTTTTTTCATAGCACAGATTGAGTTGTCTTAAATTTTCTCCAAACGCCTAGTCGTCAGCTACAATATACTAAACATGTCTTCGTATCTCCCCCATGAGGACCCTAGGATCTAGGCATCTGACATAATTACCATATAAGATGGTGTATTTGAAATTGAAATGTGATTTTATGAAACCGATTATGGAAATATAGTGACGGAGTAGCAATTGAACATATGTAGGAAAATATATTAGATTGTCATTTGGAATATATATCCTAGATATTAGAACTTTACTCGAGAACTTTATAGACGTGTGTGAGTGCGTTTTTTATATCATTTATTGTTTTCATTTTAAGATTCGGGTTTTCTTTGGTTTGATAATCGATTTATTTTACAACATAGAAAAGGAATCGGCGGCTTTGATTATGATATTAATTGTAATTCAATATCAAATACATGTATCTTTTTTTCTGTATTTTCATTGAATGCGATCATTTCGAGAATAAGATGCGTACAGGATGGAATACAATATGACATAAAATTTAGCCAATTCAAGCCGATTTTATGTTTTGCAAATTCTCCTGTTTGATAGTTTGACAGAAAACATCTCATTTGCGTTTGTATTTTACTTACAATAAAAAAGTTATTTATGAAAATACAAACCAAAGTAACTGAAGAAGAAATCTTATTTTGTTTTTGAAGGACAAATGTTATCAAGCTTTTATGGCCTTGTAAGAATATTATCTTTGTAAGATAATAACAAGTTTTCAAATGAAGGCTTATTTCGAAACGAAGTCGGCCTTAAAGAACAATAATCAAAGCAAAAGCAGTATTAAATCTAAAATTGACAAAACGAATGATTTTGGAATGAATACAAATTGAAATATCATGGACGGAAGGGCGAGTTTTGAATGAAATTAAGGGTAGGTAATATAATATCGTTAATCTCATCCGATTGGACGAAATTTTTATACTTTATTACCTCCCCACAATAAAAACATACCTATTTTTCTGTTTATAAGTCTTTGGGGGGGGGGGGGGGCAGTCAGCCCTTTTAAAATCTAACACAGCCAATAAAATCGTGGAACTATTTGGTCGATTTTAATGAAATGCTCATCGTTTTAAACGATTTCGTATTTCTGTAACGAATTTAGAGTGTTTTTGAATGGTATTAGTGAGTATTTGGAATGAATGAATGGAACTATGAGGGATATACTTGGAATTGTTTTGAGCAAGTTGAGAGTAAATTTCACGATCCTATATATACTGTACCACCCTTTTATTTTATATCAAACTTTAGTCTGATAAATATCACACATATCAGACAACTTTAAATACCATCAATCCTTTGATTTAACTTAACATTTATCCCATCCTGTATCGGGGAATAATTCTAGGTTAAGAACAATCCTGTCTATATCATAAACATAATTTTGTTAATAACAATATCGGAAATTGTGTCCGGAGTCCTGTCAAACACAAGGCCATCGTAAATATTGTCTCCTCGCCCTGAAGCAAACTGCAGGACACAGTCAAGGTCACTTATATGACCCGTCACGCGAAAAGGGACCTTCTGGGAACTCCGTAGAATTAATATTTAGAAATAGGATTTGATCCAGCATAGGTCAAACAGAAGGCGGATTTTTGAAGTAACTACATAGGAAGTTAGAATAGTTTTTCTAGATTCAGAAAATTCGTTATTTGCGAAAAAAAGTTTCTACCCTTGTCAGTCTGCGCAGATCGCACAGTCTGACTGGGTCGACACTTTTCGCACTTCTCAGATGGTCATTTTTCGTAACGACTTACAATTATTTTTGTCATCATTATGGCAAAACGAGGAGAATCTTGTGGCAGAGAGACAAAAAAGAAATTCAGAGCGATGGACTTCTACTTGCAGAGTAAGCAAACACTCCATTCAATAGTGCTTCAAAAAAGTTAATTGGAGATTATTTAGAGCGAGATAAATATATTTACATGATCCTTTACAGCAAGATTGATATTAGACTGGTACTACTTTGACTCATGAAACCGGTTTTTATGATAGTCGACAGTGTAACCAGTCTAGATTGGTACAATCTTTAGCCTGTTAACCGATAGAGAAGATTATATTCTTAAGCTTCCTTCTCCATTGGTAGTTGGTCGATTAAAAAAAGTTTATAAGCTTTGAGACATATGTATACAAATTTTTTAGCCCGGAGTTATAAAAATGAAATGTTGACGACAACCCAAGAATGGCTGACAATCTAAGAAGGCAAACGCACGTTGTGAGATCATTGCTGCTTGGGTATCTTATAAAATAACTGGATGTATAAAAAGAAAATAATAAATAAATAAACAGGACCAATTTCTATGTCCGACACCGCCTCTGATTGAACAAATCGCTGCTGACTTTTTTATTCTCCATTTTAAATCAGATTATCGAATGGCGGGGGTTAACAAGGTTCTTACACGTGAACCACGCGAGAGAAAAAACTCCGCTACCATGTTTCCCATTGTCCGAGACCCCGGAGTTATTGTTAACAGGGCGCCCTCTACAATTATCACGTGACCTCTGAGCGAGAACTAATAAGCTAACGCACAATGCGAGTTATTACGAGATGACAAGTCAGGAACGATCAGTTCTATATTGCGCTGATAAATCCAGAATTCTCGGGAAATCAATAATAACAGACACATAAAGTATTGGACGTGTTTTCATCTCGCCGATATGAAATGGAAACGCAATTTGAGTAGCTACATAATGCATCATAATGGAAACGAATGTCTTCACTGTGGAGATCCCGTGGGAATTGTAACAACCATTTACATTGGTCAGTACATAACGCGACGTGACATATACACTGATCTGATTGGATAAACCTTGTAAAAATGGCGCCGCTGACAATATGAATGACATTCGACATATGAAAACTAATTTCATATTCATATATTTTATGATATTGAAGATGACGGCCAACCACTACAGTGGTATGAGATATAATATTACATTGTCAGAGAGCTAATGGTTATTGGACGCAATGGTTTATGGGATTTTTTCTGCTCGGCTAAGACAGTTATGATTGGATATCACAATGGCCGCATGGTTATGGAAGATATAGAAATTATGAATTATGGACATGTTCACCAATACTTGGAGAATATGGCTCGCCTTCCTATAGGCTACGAATTGTAACAAATCAATATCTTAATATCTGGGAGGAAATTCCTGTACAAAAAATGTCCACATGGACAAATGCTCATATTAAAAAGATGTTCATTTGTTATTCACGTATTAAACTGTCCATACAGAGAAGAATATTCATTTAGGCCGTAAATAATTAAAAATTATTTGATTTTTTACACGGTAGACTGTCAGAAATCGCAATTACGCTAAACCATCTGACTCAAATAAGCCTTTGCATCTTACTTACATGTCTGAGTCTGACTAAGGTCTCTAGCTCTAATGCATACAGTTAGGCTCTGAATCAACGAAGCTTGGTTTTATCTGTGAATGTTTAAGGTAATGGCACTGTGATTCACAGCCTTGAAATCGGCCCGACATCGGGGTTTCTCGGGTATCTTCGTAATCCTCCCAAATCATTGAAATAGACCAGGTGAAACAGTTGACATAATAAAACGTCATAAAGACGCAATAAGGGTTATTTTCTGCGATTCATAACTACGTCATCCGGCTCAAGCCGAAATCCATTAAGCATCCTCTACCTTTATGGCATTGTACCATGGAAGGCGAGTGCCCGTTTTTTATGGAGTTGTAAATACAATGTATATGGAAACATTATTTGTTATACGGTTTCTTGCCGGGGTGTATGACGATTTATTCCCGGCTGGAAAAAATGATGTCACCCGATCCGTAGGCGAGCATTAACCAATGAAAATGCTAGAATGCAGTATGATAAAACACACATGATTCAGTGTCATATTTAGACCAGTTGAAGTAGTTGGAACTCGACACATTAACGTCACAACAGGTTGTCATACAGTGTCACCGTGAGGCTCAAATATTTCTATAACGGAGGTTCGATGTCGGCCTACAAAATTCGACAGTCCCTTAGTATCCCTATCTATATCGAGTGGGGATACTATCGGAACAATTGCTCCATTTCTATACATCAGATATCTTTTATTTGTTCCAAAGTTGCAAGCAAAGGAAACATTTTCAATTTTATATTCAAATGTTTAAATCATGCTCTCTGAAAACTTATGTTGTTGGTACTCATTTGAATCGTCTCGACAAGGGTTTCCAGCATTTAGATTCTGTAGCATTTAAACAAATATTTTACCCTCTCATCTGTACCCCTAGAGTCCTATTTATTCAACTGATGTATATAAACGCAGCTAAAACCAGTATCTCTCTTTTTTTTCTTTACTTTTTTCTCGAGGATAACACGATAAAGGGTCGAATGACTCTTATTTTCATCGTTGTCCTAATTCATTCCATTTCTTAACCTGCACATAGAGAGAGAGAGAGGCAATGGGTTCTTACAACTGCTACCCGCCTTACAGCTAGGTGGACTGGGGCTCATTCTGTCTAGTGTCCTTCCCAAATACACTACCCGCCGTCGGTGGGCCTCGAGCCCGTAACCATCAGATCACGAGCCGAGTAAGATAACCATTTGACCAACGAGCCAGATATGTATACATAGAAGTCATATCTACGTCGTTAGTTGATCTCTCATGTAAATAGGACAAAGTATTGATGAACAGATAACAATGTAATTTTCAGTTCGCAACAAAATCAGAATTTTTTATATCCTCCTTTCATGTGAAAGGAACATCATTTTTCCTTCGAAAATCAATCGGCTATAATTGCTTTTCCTGTTCGAAGCCACAAACATTTCGCTGCCAACTAGTTACCTTAATAACTGGCTCGTGTCACTCGCCACGTGTATAAACCAATTTTATCGCATCGTAGAATATGGAAGTTTATTACAAATTGAGTTTTTATTCCTTTTTGGTTCATTATCCACGATATCTATTGGTTTTTGCCTTTAGTTAGATTTCTCAACATCAAGATTATATGACCTTTGCTGCAAGAACGTCGTTCACCAACTGACTTCGATGTGTTCGTAGAAATACTGTGGTTATCTGTGAAAAGCTTTTATTTTTTCTTCTATCTAATCTACATGGAAGATTGCAAACATAAATGAACTCAAATCTTCCTCGGGATAAAACCTAAATAACGTCGATGACTTTATTGAAGCTGTAGGTACGAGAGTTTTGGACTTACGTGGACAATTTGCGGCCTAATTTATTCATACGCTACCCAAATGTTTTTGATGTAGCAGAAATAAACTTTGGGTACGCTGCTTTATTTCAATTCAAGTCCGACGAAAGCTCATATCTTTCAGAGTTGCTCTCGAATGATCAACCATCATGATTTCACATCGAATAGTGAGACCTGGCGACCATAACCTACTGCTACTATATCACAATGCACAATAGGGTAAACTAGGACTTGCCATAAATCATTCCTGTGACGGTAGGGCTTAAACCCGTGTCCTACATATCATGAGGAACATCAATCACCCGGTCTGCGAGTCAGTCAATGTGATTTTGTGTACCTTAACCCTTGTCATGCTAAAAAAATTTTTTGCTATAAATTTTAATCAAAATTAAAGGGCAAAATGCACCGAAAGTCCCAACTTTAGGTCAATATTTATTGAAAAACTAAATCTAATGACAATTCTGGTTTGAAAGTGAGAAACAGGTGGTGTAGACCAATATCAGACTGTACATATGTGCAGGCTGATGTTTGTCTATAGCTCCTGCCAAGGCAGGAATATTCCGGGTTCAGCATGACAAGGGTTAATAAACTATGCCATTCGATTTAAGAGTATGCTTAGCTGTAAATGCGAATTTCTATATTCAAAAATAAAGCGCACACGTATTTTTTCATAAAGTTGACCCATATAGTTCCACAATATTTCGGGGTTCATGATATTTCACAATGGTAACCGAGGTTTCATAATAAAATCATTAGGCAACCTCGGTTAACACTGTTAAAGTTCATAACTTCCGAAACGTTGCGGAACTATTAGGGGTCCACTGCCTTTAGTGAGAGATCTTTTGCGTATTCCCTTCTTCTAAAAGTGTACCATGTAAAAGAATCAGATGAAAACAAAGACCTCATTTAGAGAAAAATGGAGTTTAACACGGAAATAAAACTAATTAGCCACTATAATCGAAAGCTTTCTTACTAATATAGAAATTACGTATCTTTGTCAGAAAGCAGCTATACTCACCTCAATTTAGGAAAGGTCGATGGATCCTCTTTGATATAAAAGACATTTATAGCTCAGAAATGTCATCCAATGAATACAAACCGGAAATATGCAATCAAGTTACCAATGGCTACATTTTGTACGGTTTCCGGCAATATCTCTCTGGCCATATTTCACCTTTTTTTCTTCATTTTATTGAAGACATAATCATTCGAGCAACCATTGCCCCGACAAAGAGGTAATTTATAAAATGAATCGAAAATTAGTAAATTAGTATTCCCATTTTTATTGACTTCCGGAATGTAACTTTATTTCTCTTTAATGGAAGAATCATGTCGGCAGTCAGAATATTCGTATTTCAGAATGAAATATTCGTATTTTGATTTCATAATGGAATCGCATTAATCGCGTTTTGATGTTCTCAGAAAAGTAAAGGAATTACGAATCCTTTACACAAACGACGTCCTTGTTTGAAGACATTTTCTTTACTTAAATTTTGTATTATGTTTTATCAAAATTCGAAAATCGCTGTTAGATTCTTTAATATCCTAAATATAGCTTAAACGAAGCTTTGGTAATAAGTTTTAGAATTAGATAGAAGAAATGCACGATTGTCTTACGAAAAAAAAAAAAATGATCGTAAGATATTTAGTAAAACAGGCCCAAGAACTCGTGATGAAATACTCTGTGTAAGTCGGCCAACTTAAAACTAGAGCACTAAATTCACAAAGATAGATATGCGAAACTGCAAGTCAAACAGTCGATATTTTAGGGTCTTACAATCGTTTTCAATATTGTCGGTATTTTTCCGAAACCTCGCAACCTCGTTACTACAGATTTATACGAGTTTCGAGGTTTTAGCAGATAATCAACGATATTGAAATTGGTAGTTTGATCTCTGGTCAGTTGATGCTCTTGAATATTTTGCGTAAACAAACGATTTTTTTTCTTTTTAAAAGGTTTTTCATCTTCTAATATAGCCTTTGTTTTTATTCAATTATACACTTCTCTTCTACAACTTTAATCATAATAATCGACTGCTTCTGTTCTGTCCATTTTAAGATTTCGTTATCTGAGAAAAAGTAAAGGAAGAAAATTATCCAAGTCACGTGATAATAGGTTGTTTGATTTGATGGGTTCAATAAATGGCAAGAAGTCAACGCGAGAGCAGCGAAAGACGATGAATAGAAATAATTGAGTGACGTTTCTGAAGAAAATGCCATAAAGAGGCAAGGAATTGCCACAAAGAATATGTTTGTTTAATTAATTTCTCCAACGAAGATATAAGATTATATTTTTTCTTCCTTTATGCGAAGGCTGTCGATAAAAAGAGATTCTTCAGCCATTCATAGACTGTAATTCTATTTTATAGCAATGCTGCCTGTTAAAAGAACCATGCATTTAATTGTATCCCACGAATATCTGTTATCTTTTAAATAAAAGCTTGTTCTGCGTTCAGAATGACAAAACGGTGCGAACTGTTTGCAAATTGTAACCCGCTTTGCACGCAAGAGCACGTGCAAAGCGGGGTATAATTTGCAAACAGTTTACACCGTTTCGCCATAAAGAACGAAGGGCTTGTGTTTCGACGTGCTTGAAAAATAGATTAAAAATGATAATAATAAATATAAAAAACATGTCTTGAAAACTGGGGTTTTTGTCCCTTGTTCATTGTTTTCTTTGCTTAAGCCTTAGGATCTCCTCGTTTTTCTCTTACAAAGGATCGAAATGACTTTATCCAAATCTTTTACAGTCAAACCTGTCTTAAGCAAGCACCACAGTGACATTGTAAAAAGTGCTCGCTTAAGGTAGGTGCTTGCTTAATACAGGTCAATTTCAGTGTAATTGGTTGCTTTTGAAATTAGTGGCCGCTTGCTTCAGAGAGGTTGCTTGCTGTATTCCGGAGGTTGCTAAAACAGGTTTGACTGTAATTTTGATATGTTTAAAATATATTGGAATTGTAACTGATTGAGAGATAACTGTTTAAAGAGGTCAATATTGGACAGCTTATAGGGTGGTCAAGTTCTACAGGTGTTTGAGAATCATTTTTACACAATATCTCGGTTATACAAGGATCTATTGAATATCATAAAGTCCGAACAGACGAGAAATTTCCTCGTAAAACCTAGTAATAAAACCCGGGAAATCTATCTATAATTTCTACATACGTTCATCAGTGGACAGCGTATTATCTTGTTAGAGAATTCAAATGCCAAATTAGATTTTTTGTTCATCGTATATTTGATCCTTTTATGGATTGGCCCGGATATTTTACGAGAACAGTGCGTGTATAATTGCCATTATTTTCCCCTCCCGTTATTTATTTCATCTCCGGACCCTACCATAAACCATCTTAAGGAATGTGCATGGTTTTTTCTACCAATCCTTTGTCAAAAATACATTAGGATAGCTCTAAATTCAATTGAACATATTTCAGGACTGAGCTAGATTCAAGTCGCCGTAATGCCAATATGTCCGTCGTTATTTTTTATATGAAGTATGGAGTGTAATTTAACTTGTCACTATACAAATATCCGTGTGATAACATCCCATATGATATCTTTTATGATATCACATGGATATTTTTAGAACAATGACACAATGCGCTAATTTTTCAGTAACTTACATTTCTATTAGAAACATCGACGGAAACAAGGCAAATAGAGGTTATAAGATAAATATTTTACGCATTTAGTGTATTGTACGAAGAATAATTATCTAACTCGGTTGTGGGAATTGATAATTGTCTCAGCAGAGCCTCGAAAATGATCAATTCCCCCAACCTCGTTAGATAATGTTTTTATATAAAACACTGAGTACGTGTTATACATTTTTTATCGCATCTTGCTAATAATATATGATATGAGTTCTTGACAATATTTTATTATTCTTTAAACAAAACATATGTAACCCGCCAAGCGAAAGGGGCATATAGGCATATAGACAATGATCGTAACTATACGCAGTTGGCTGGTTTTCTGAATCAATATTGACCATTCTACCTTTCCGTGAAAGCGTTTTTGAAATGAGTCCTCAGGTTGACATATACTTGAACAAATCTCTTTTTCAAATAATTATTTTTCGGAGTTTCCACATGATCGCTTCTCCAGTGATGGAAAACATATTTCTATTCAACGCCTTTCTAACTTTACATTGGATTATTGACAACAACAACAACAACAACAACAACAATTGTAGCAGTTGCAGCAATAACATCAGCAACAACGACAACGATGACACTTATGTAATCCAAAGCACACTGTGTTTCATAATTATTGATTGTTTCCCGAAGATAGAATCGGAGCAACAGATCGAGTGTGTAATTTGGATTTCAAATTTCAATATTTCAACAACCCTTCCCCAAATTCTTGTTTGCGGGTTCTCATTAGAATCGTCTTGTCAAGACAATTCAAATGAGTACCCACAACAAAGAGTCTCATTGAGAAACAGAGATTTTAGACTAGCTTTAACCCCTCTTATCTGTACCTCAGACTGAATACAGACACCTCACCTCGTGAATTTCCTCCCATTTTTAATGTCAACAAGATGGAATATGTCGCCACTTAATGAGAGTTTTAGACCGAGAATATAACCATCATAATCCCATGTCCATTTTCAGTAGAGTGATCACAATGACAAACAGACAAATAAAAGATAAGCCGCCATAGCGCAGTTGGTATCGCGTCGGACTGTTAATCTCAAGAGTTCGATCCTTTCCGATTATTTGCCTCCAACCAATGGTTTGATAATCGTAGAGCTATTTAGGATAATACATGTAGTTGGGTGCTAGGAAATGATGAAATGGTAGAACTGGTGTGAGAAATACTTGGAACCAATTGATTGGTGCGATATGACTGAAAT
Source organism: Fragum whitleyi (assembly GCA_948146395.1). NCBI lineage: Eukaryota > Metazoa > Mollusca > Bivalvia > Cardiida > Cardiidae > Fragum > Fragum whitleyi. The sequence goes on along the minus strand of OX411552.1, from coordinate 452,362 downwards.
AATGTTAAAAGCGGCGTATAACCCAACAAACAAATAAAAGGGAAAGACAGCCATACAAAAGATTTTTATTTTGCTTTAACTGTTTAACACCCCAAAATTGAGGAGAGAACATATATTTCGTATTTCTTGAAAGTATGAAATCAAAAATCCAATCACGCCGTATGAATACACAAAAGGGATTTACATGGGGTGATGATGTTTTTAGTTTATAAGGAAGAAGCCTTCTTTAAAACGCTGAAAGTTGCATAGTAACAAGTCAGCAAGTGTGGTAGTTTCTAAATCTCATCAATAGTCACTCTTTAACAGGTCAAATTTCTCATGACAGTGTCCACTCTATTTGCCTATAATCAAAGGACTGAAGTTATCTATAACAGAATCTATATTGTCATCAAATTAATTTTCTATCACCGCCCAGGTATTGCCACAAGACATTTCTACTAGAGTTCTATAGACCCATAAGACTCACAAATAACATCAAACATTAGGCAAACAAAAGAGGTTGTTGTTTGAGGTATTTTTTAGACTCGACATTTCAAAACTCCTCCGTATCGTGGATATCATTAAATACAAGCAGAGGAATTTCGACAAATATATCGTTTTCAGTATCCTTCATTTAGACTTCTTTTAGAGTATTTTTCTGATGTACAGTTAAAAACATCGTAAAATTGACAGGGTAAATGATTTTGGAATGAAATTGAATGAGTGAGATGAGTGAGTTTTGAGTGAAATGAAAGGGAGGTAATCTAATATCGCTAATTTTGTTTCAAATGAACAAAATTAGCGATATTTTTTACTTCTCTTTGATAAAATAGTTATACAAGTTTTATAAATATCTTAATATTTATTCAGGAACCAATCAGGCGCTTTTAATTTCTGATATTTCATTTGAATCGCCATTTTTTTCTAGCTACATGTATATCTCTTTTGAAGATAGTCCTTGATCTAATAATTTTTTTCTGTAATTTTTGAGCGTTTAAATTAGTTTGAGTGAGTGATTGAAATGAATGGAGCCTTGAGAGAGCGATTTAGAATGGTTTCGGTCGAGATGAATGTCAATTTCACGATGTTTTTAACTGTAAGAACAGTTATTGACAATTATTATTTTTGAAAGTTGGGAAGGAGGGAGGGGGAGGGGCACTGAAAAATAAGAAATTAATTCGGCTAAAGGGCTGCAGAAACTATTATGAAAAGACAACTTTCTGACGAAACACAAATGCCTCGTTTTCTTGTGAAATAATTTATCCAAAAATATCATTATTCACACGTTGTAAGCAGTAGATTAATATCTCCTCTTTTATAACATGTTTTTTAATTAATTTGTATCCAAAGATACAAATTAAATACATACAGTTAACAACAACGTTAAATAGACAAGGTGAATGATTTTGGATTGATTAAGGAATGAAAATGATTGAATGTGAGGAGCGAGTTTTGAGTGAATTTAATGGGAGGTAATCCTTTATCGAAATTTTTTTTCAGAATGAAAAAAATTTGCGATATTGATTACCTCCCTTTAATAAAAACTGCTTTCAAGTTCTATACATAGCTGCCTTTTTCTTCAAAAACCTACGAAACGCTCACAAGTTGAACTATGTCAGTGAAATCGCGATTTTTCTCTATCGAAATTTATTTTGAATGACATTTTTCATTCTACATTTTTCGATGGGTTTGAGCGTTTTTGAATGGTTTGAGTGAGTGTTTGTAATGAATTATTGGAACGCTTAGTGAGCGAGTTAGAATGGTTTTGATTGGGGTGAATGTCAATTTCAAGATGTTATTAACTGTAGAAACATGCCTTCAGCACTTGTTCCGTGTCGAGACTATAACACCTTCATATGTTTTATGCGCAATAAAATATTAACTTTTCCCTTTCTAGTCTTGTTCTTTGGGAGTTGTTATTTTGAAGATCAAAGCAACTCAAGCGATTGTTATGTTCTATATTAATTAAAATTTGCTGTAGGCCAGGTCTGTTTGATTTAAGACATGCCTTGTTTGGATATTTCATTTTTTACTCATTTAACAAATTGCTACACGAAAGATGAGGCCTCTAGAGCCGCGAAATAAACCATTAATTAGGCGCCATTGTTATTGTTTAAACACAAAAATCGTGTGAGATCACAAAGGTCGTTCAGACCTCGGTATGGCCAGATTATTTGCATAACCTTGTTGTCTTTTCTTTACTTATGAGCTGCGACATGATAAAACAAGTCAAAGACCATCTAGATGTGCGTATGAAAGTAGTACATCATGCAAACAAAGTCTGCTCGGAATTCCAATGTATGAATGTCATAGTAATAGATCTTTGCTTATAGGTTGATATTATAGTTGCATAAGAATGTGTAAAGTTCAGATAAATCGCATTAATAGAAACAGTTGTTGCTCTACGACTCTATACTAAAGAATTACGCCGATGTATGTGGCTGGATGACCGAAACAGATCTCTTTTTTTTATTTTTTTTTTACTTTTTTTACGGAGAAATATGTGACCAGTCACACTAAAAGGGACCATCTGGTAAGTGCGAAAATGGACGTCCCTGGTCAGACTGCGCAGATCGCACAGGCTGACCAGGGTCAAACTTTTTCGCAAATAACACATTTTCTGAATCTAGAATGATGTTTCTGCCTTCCTTTGTATTTCAAAATTAGCCTTCTGGTTGGCCTATGCTGGAACCAATCTTCTTTCTATGTATCTATTTCATCGAGTTTTTAGATGGCCCCTTTTCGCGTGACGGGTCACGTATATACAAAAAAGGAAAGATAACGTTTTAGTCTTAAACATGTATTAATTATCAGAAGAAAAGATTGAACGATTTCCCCATTTTTGTTTAAAAGAATATGCCCTGTCTGAACCAAATGGGACATCATGGAAATTACTGCCATTTGGTTAAGAATGTTTTTGAATTGTACCCTCTTTGTTTCAAACCTAATGTTGTAGGTATTACTTTGAATCGTCACCACTTCTGTGATACTTAGTGGGCCGGTCTCATTTTTAAAAGAAATGGTCTTTATTAACGGTACAATAGTTTTGAGCAAGTTTGAAGATATCCAATGAACCTGGCCTAAAATGTCCACTTTTTGGAGACTAATAGGCAGGTATGAAAATAATAATTATTCCAGTATTGTGCTATCAGACGGAAAACACGCCATCACTTTAATACTTCTTTCATTCGGCCAAAAAGAACAGGAAATAAATAGGTAGATTATAAATATTTTTAAACGCAATTAAGACAGTGAAACCCGTAATCAATTAAGGTAGTGAGACCCGTAATAGTTCTGCAACATTTCTGAAGTACTTATCTTTCACAATGTTCACAGAGTTTTCTAATGAAATCAATTGGAAACTTCGGTTAACTCGGATAAAGTTTATGACATCCGAAACGTTGCGTAAGTACTACGGGTCCACTACCTTAATGTCCACATTTCACTTAGTATTTCTCGTTCAGTAATATCTTAAAAAAGGGCGCATTTTTTGCACACATAGAAGGATTAAATTAACAATTAAAGGACGTATTTTTGGAGGACATCAATTCGTCTTCACTAATGATGGACCAGCGTAGGGCCAATTTCAGAATAGAAACAGCTCTATTAAAGATTATTTTTTACGGTTTCTGAATAATTCACGAGAATTTTCCAATAAGATTCATCAAACAGAAAAAAATCAGCATAGAGACCCATTCCCTTCTAATTGTACCAGCTGTGAAAAGGTTCACATCGATACAAGGCGTGGACCATCTCTTCACTAAACAACAACAACAACAACAACAACAACAACAACTTGAATGCTTGTACAGTAAAACTTGTATAAAGCGACAACTTACGAGACCACCAAAAAGCGGTCGTAAAGAATATGGTTGCTTAGTACAAACAACACAAATATAATTAACAACAACCCAATAACTGCATAAAGTGTTCGGTCAAAAATTCTTGAACAATGTCGAAAGAGGTACACCAAAGGATCATTTATGTGACTATTAATTGAAAATCATCCAGTAATTTCCGATTAAAAGTTTTTTTAAGGTAACGTTTACGGACGTACTGACAGACGACCTTGCGTTCACGCGAAACGAACAAAATGTCAGGACATACATGAAATAGTTTTAACGAATTTTAAAACCCTATGAAATGGAGATTTAAGTCGGTAGGGGGACCAATAAGTTTCATTCATCTTACAAGATTATCATATTCTTCTTAAACCGTCATATTTTTCTGTGGATAGGCGAACGATTTGTACACCCTTTGATAATAATTTGAATTGTTAAAAGAATCCTCCCTTGAAAAGATAAAATTAACATAGGGTAATTTGAACTTTCTTTCAAATGCTATAATTTTGTTGCGGTGAATCATATCCTTGAACGGCAAGTGGAATCATGAAGAATATTACAAGAATTTCTAGTTCTTGCACCCTCTATTTGGAAATCACATTTATCCGAGAATATCCGAATGACTGATCGTCCTAATGGCTGCCAGGACCTGATCGATACGCCATCTCAGAAACTCGATTAATTATATTTCCTTTCCGTTCTTGTCATATCTAATGGCCATATTCGGGATAATAATTGACCCTCAGTTTGAGAATGGCGCCCTTAAATCAAACACGGTGATGATATAGTGATTACGCTTACAGCATTACAATATTTCTAGACGGCAATTGGAGCAATTCGAGCATCTAGATGAATTGTAAAGGTCACTGGAATCATTATATGAAACGCTGTATGGCAGATAATAGCGATATTCGTATCCAGCTGTATGTCTTAGTCAGCGCGTGACATTTCCAACAATTTCACATGTACGCAAAGCAAAGCCTCTGACAAGACTGTGCATCTGCACTGTCTGACCATAGTCTTCATTATGCGCTCGGAAGGTTAACCATGTATTAGAGCCTATTTGGGCTCGCAGCAATCATTCCCATTGTTATATGCTGTTATTCAGGCAACAATTATCGATTGGTTTAAAACTATTTATTTTACATCGATTGGGAAACAAGATTAATCCCTCTCGATTATGCTTCCTGGAAAATTCACCAGTACTCGCGCCGAATTTGTGGGCCAATGAAAGAACCAAGATCGATAGCCGCTCCCGGGAATCGAACTCAGGGCCTTTGAGTCAAGAGGCCGACGCTCTACCTCTAGACCACGGACACCACGGAAAAAATGTCACCCGAGCCGTAGGCCAGGGATGACGTCATTTTTACTGCCGGGAATAAATCTTTATATACCCAGGCAAGAAACCGTATTACGAATTTATTATAACTAAAAATGTTTAACTAATTATCTGTCTTTTGCCCTTTCAAGGTTTTGGTATAAACCGAATTCTCTAAATCCACCAATACCGCCTTATGCGCCCCAAATATAAAGTAAAGTTGTACAAAATGACGTCACATTAGTTGTGACGTCACAATACTACATTCCGTGATGTTGTGATATATGAAAGCGGTAGATCTAATTGGCTGAACCTGCGAGACAGTTGGGGCTTTAAATAGACAGTTTGGTTAAATTTAAAAGTATTAATTGGCATTAAATTAAGATCATTTTTATTTGCATGTTATTAACTGTCATGCTTTTAACTGTAGCATGATGTGTATATTCGGGTTGTATTATCAGCGAAGCGAGAGAATCATGGCTGCCATTACCGGTTTGAATTTTTGTCTACGTTCCCGGCGTTGCGTCTTAAGGAAATATTAGAAGTTATACCGGATCGGCCGTAGATATCATTGTTGAACAGAAATCTGTTGATACAAAAAGCGGCTGCCGTAGGTTGATATTAAAGTGTAGAATCCCTCTTATTAACAGGAGTGTGGCCGAACACAGTCGTAAGGGATCGTTGAAAATGAACCATATGCAATCATTTGGTCCTTCTCTGTGAAGATGCTTGATTAATCTGACTTAGAACCAAATTTCGGGTTTTTGTTAATTACATCTCACTGTATTATATTGCTTGCAATATTCAAATGAGAATAACGAGGACGTTACATTTTAATAGACGATTTTATGAGGTCTTTTAATGAAGTTTCAGAAAATATGTCTTAAGGCGCACGGATGACATAAAAATACACTTCTTAAAGTAGGAGAATCTTTCCCAAAGGGCGAATTTTCTCGGGTTTAGACTAATACAGCTTAGATCATGCTGTCTGCCAGCGAAATGACAGATAAATTTGCATTTATTGTTGCAATAAATCGAGAAAGCTGCAAAACAGGGTTTCCGGGCTAATCAATGAAATTCAAATTTTCTACAAAAATTGCATGGATTTAAATATTCATCGTTCAAACGAGATTTCTACCAGATTCGTCAAGAAATTTCCGGAAATTCTAGATCGAGGTTATGGCACATTTTGTCATTTTATTAAGGTATTGTTTCTGTTTTCGGTTGATCTTTGAACAATAAAATTGTTACCATCTCTGTTTTATCTCCAATGTTATTTTGAAATAATTGGCACGCGATCTGCAGAGTGCCATTATGATTTTAATATAATTTGTTATTGATGTCGTGAACCGGAAACGCGTCAATGTCGGCCATTAATTCCCATTTACGGCCGCTTCTATCATTGTCTTGATGACGAGTTCGTGTTAAGTCCAGAAATTTCTATTTACCTAATAAAAAAGAAATGTCAGGAATATTTTTGTTTTATGATATGCAATTAACTTTCACCTGTAATTATTTCGATGTCAATTGATTGTTGACACCGACCGTTATAGCCGGATTATTATAGGATATCTGAGGATACACACGTCATCGAATTTGTGATGGAAGCAGTGACAGATCCAGAGGTAGTTCGGAGAGGGGAGGGGTGTTAAACGAACCCCCTCTGAGGCTTATCTATATAATTGTCATAGAAATATTCAATCAAAATTGGGCAATACTAGGAAAGCTTATCTCCGTGTTTTTGTATGGTTTCCAAACTTAGGGTCCCAAGGACTAGTTACATGTAGCCCCATAATGGTCCTCGCTTGAGGTTTCAGCGTCTCTGTATTGGATTAAAATGTAGCCTACTTTTAGGACCAAATTTAGAAAAGAATTGAAGACTGTTTTAACCCTTTCCTGTTTTAAAAAAATTTGGACCTGTCCAAATTCAAAGGTTTTGCAGACGAAAATTAAAAGTGGATTTAATTTGAAAAATAATGATTCAGTAGGGTAGAAAATAGTGTGGAAAAAGAAGAAATTGCTTGTCAGAAGCAATTTCTTCTTTTTTCACAATGTTTTCTCAATCATAAAATCATAGGCACGTAAAAAGCAGGGATTAAACAGCAAAGGGTTTAACAGTACTAACAGCTTTTCTAAAGTTGATTTCCAGAGGGTCCTGTCTACTTACACCAGACAGCTTTTAGAGTCATGGGTACGCAAGACCTTCATCCCTTAAAGCTGCTCTTTCAAAGTTTCCATAAAAAAATACAAAACTTGTTCTTAGATTTGGAAATATGTGTATTTTTAGACATTTAAGAATTTCCCAAGGGTATTTGCACTAAATCAACATATTTAAATTATTCTGTAACTTATTTTTTTTTGAGCGGCAAGATCAGTGAGGGATCCAGTCTATTTATTTTGAGTCTATAAATTTCAAAATCATTACTTTCTGTGAATTATCTTTCATTTTTGCTAGTATTGAAATTTCCAGCTGTCAAATACTTTTACCTTAATCTTTGATTGAATAAGACGAACATGGTGAATATACATGCGTAAATAGTTAGCTCGAATTGAAGAATAATTTTTTAGGCGTTAGTAGTTGTTCCTTTTTCAGAATGAATCTCGCTAAATTGAGGAATATCGGTCTTTCTTTCGATGCATTACCAGATTGAATCTTTTTATTTTAAAGGCTTCAACAAGATGAGGTCGTTACTTCCGATTGATTTTCAGAAAATTTTCAAAAATCACTTTCCCCAATCTGTTAAATAGCAGCTTTAAAACCCTGTCGAAATTAATTTGTTATAACCCCCTTTACAGAAGTGCTGGATCCGTCATGGGGATGACAGAAACTTTGTATAGCATCCAAGGTTTGCTTGCAAATAACTTTCAAGTCAGATAATGCCTTAGCAAATAAGTATGTGCGGCTGAACTGAACTGCCTCAATTCATTTCCTTGATTTTTTTCATCATAGGTGTTAACAGTCCAACTCAGATTGATAGTTTTTCAATAGCTCAAATGACACTAAGAATCGAGGAATACCATTTAGCAAGGAATATGTGTACATGCAATAACTTTAAAAATTGCTTTTGTCCGTGTTGCTATCCATTTGAAACCTGTTTATTTTTTCTTTCGTCCTTTTCAAAAAATTCGTTTCGTTAATCGTTTTGAAATTACAAGCTATTGACGGCAGGAACGTGCTTATAATTGAAGGCGGTCAAATCTACCCGCAAATATTTACTAAATGAAACGTTTGTATAGTAAACTTGTGTTAAGCGACACCTCAGGGTACCAGTAAAAAGTGGTCGCAAATGGAAATGGTCGCTTAATTTCTTTTTCATGATAACTTTGACAGGACAGGTTGATAGCAAACATGGGTTGTCTTACGACTTACCGAAATGAGACGATTCGTATGGGTTTAAACAACATAAAATTCAATAATATACAACCTTCCGTTAAGAATGTCCTCTCTTTTCAGAAAATTTGCTTGCGGTAAATAGAACTTTTATTTATGACGGTTGCATAGTTAAGTTGGTCGTTTAAAAGAAGTGGTCATTCGGGCAATATCGATCGTATGTAGTGCTTACTGGCTATAATATGGAGAATTCCATGAAAATTCCGATTTAAACACCTTTTAGGGACATGGTGCTTTTGTTACAGCTATACAAAAGTATGCCGACAAACAAACCAACGACCTATTCTTGTTGTATTTGAGTGAATTGTTAAAAAAAAAAACCAAAAAAAAAACCAACCAAACAAACAAACAAACAAAAAATGGCACTGATAAACCGGCGTGATTTTCCATAACATTGCCTTTATGTTAATATTTCAGGAAGCACAAGTCCTCATTAACAAAAATTTACAAGAGATTAAATATTTGATTGATGACTTTCTACAGTTAAAAACATCCGAAAATTGGTAATCATTCCGTTCGAAATCATTCAAAATCATTCACTCATTCCAAGTACTCACTCAAATCGACCAAAAACGCTCCAAATCATTAGAAAATAATTCGAAATCGTTCAAGACAATCGACACTTAATTCAAATCGATTAAATTATTCTACGATTTTAATGACGGTGTGTATTTTAAAGTATCTGATTGGTCCACGAAGACACACAGACAGAAAAGTACGTACATTTTATTAAAGGGAGGTAATAAATATATCTAATTTTGTTCATAAGCGATATAAGATAACCTCATTTTAATTTCACTCAAAAGCCAACCCTCTCGATCATTGAATTTCATTCCAAAATCATTCCAATATCAACCAGCTTGTCAAGTTCTCTGTGTTTCTCAACTGTACCATTTTCATTTTCTTATCAGTGAATATGATTATCAATCATTCTTTGAAAGTCAAAATATTGTCATAAACAGATATTTGGCCAATCACTTGGTATTTCGAAGCGAAAGAATGGAACGACATCACATTTTGTACTCCTTTCTCAGAATTGATTTCTCGCCAAATTTCTCCTGGAAGGCGAAAAACCGGACAAATCATCAAAATTAGTGTCTTTTGTGACATTGGTTTGTTATCAATTATGAGTAAACAAACCTCCCAAAGTACTTATATTTGTCTCCAACACCGCTAATATTATCCCGGACTTTCTCTCGGCATACACAAATTGCTTCATCAATTTTTCAGCGTTTCTTGCGTTATTTCCATCGACACACGACCCTCTGTCCACACACAAGGTATTATAGCAAAATAATTTCTGTTTTAATAACCAATATAATGGCGTGACAAAAGCCTAAATAGTTCCCGGTGTGCGTGAGAAACACTTGGTCATGATATTACGCGGAATAAAAACATACAATATGTATGATCTCATAGACTGAAACGATATTTCAAGTCATATCAAAGAAACGAGGGAAGCTTATCTATTTCTAAAACCCTTTCTACAATCAGGACTTAATCGATTTGTTACATTTTGACTTCATCTCATTAGAATTCAACAGTCGTTGGGCTACAGTTAGTTACATTGTGAAGTTGACATTCATCCCGATCAAAACCATTCAAAATCACTCTCTCAGTGCTCTATTCATTCATTCATTCCAAACATTCACTCAAACCGCTCAAAATCGCTCCAAAATTACTATAAATAAATAATCGACAACTACAATAAAAATGAATTTAAATAGAAAAAACGCGATTTCACAAACATATCTAATATGGTAAGCGTCTTATCAGTTCTTGAAGAAATAGAAAGCTATTCATAGAACTTGTATACTTTTTTTTTATTAAAGGGATGTAATGAATATCCCTAATTTGTTCAGGATAATTTTGTTCATCCTGAACAAAATTAACGATAAGTGGTTACCTCCCGTAATTTTCACTCAAAAATCACTAAACACACTCATTCAAATTCATTCAAGAATCATTCAAAAACCATGTCAATTCACGATGTTCTTAAATGTAACTATTAAAAGCTTACCAGATAACCGACAGTTAAAAGAAGCCAGACCAGTCAGTCACTAATCCTTAGTGCTCAGCTTTGAACTCTTGGACATCAAGCACGACAAGCAACATGATGAGCTTACTTCGATTTGCGTAATATTTTTTACTTTTTAAAAAATATTGTTGCACACGTTTACGAAGCACAAATGCAGCCTAGATAGTTGACCTTGCCTTCTCTGCACCGTTTTGTCATCCTGAACGTAACGCAAGATTTAGCACTTTCCAAAATATCATCCTACATTGAAGTTTGGATGGAATACAAACGGAATTACGTGCTTGAAAAAAAGAACAAATGCTCTAGATATATCGATAAGGCCGCATACAGTTAAGAACATCGTGAAATTGACAAGCTGAATAATTTTTGAATGATTTTGGAATGAAATTGAATGAGTGTGTTGAGTGAGTTTTAAGTGAAATTACAGGGAGGCAATTCATTTTCGTTAATTTTGTTCAGAATGACCAAGTTTAGCGATATTCATTACCTCCCTTTAGAAAAAGTATAAAAGTTCAAAAAATAGCTTTCTATTTCTTCAAGAACTAATCAGACGCTTACAATATAAGTTATGTTTGTGAAATCGCGTTATTTTTCTGTTTATATTTATTTTTAATGTAGCTGTTGATTATTTATTTATAGTAATTTTGGAGCGATTTTGAGCGGTTTGAGTGAGGGTTTGGAATGCATGAATGGAGCGCTGAAAGAGTGATTTGGAATGGTTTTGAATTTCACGATGTAACTGACTGTAACGTACTGCTGCAGGTACTTTTGTTACATGATCTTTTTCTATAAACATTTTGCCTCGTATGAATTTTTGCAAGTATGAAACACGTTATAAAAGCGATAAAATCTTTTCGTGTTAGGTGATACACTATAACGATCAGGGTTTGCATTCATTAGATATCTTTTGTTTACTTAGCAAATTCATACATTGTGATAAGCATTTTACGCAAAATATGCTCTAGCGATAATAGACATGTCAACCAGTTGAAAACCCTAAACCGATGTATCTTTGAAAATACAAACTGTTGGAACATTGTCTTGCATGTAAAAAGAGATAGAGTATAATCAATTCATTGCACTAAAAACAAACAAACTACAATTCGTGCAAAAAACGCAGTCCTGCTACATTCATTTGTGTCGTCGTTTTGAATTTTTTTCTTAATCAATGATATTAAATGACTAAAGCCTGAGAGCTAGAGTTTCCAAAATCTACTAGTTCAACATGTGTTTGTCTCGTGGAGACAGTTGGCTAAGAAATGGCGTCCCTAATTTCATCGTAAATCCCCAAGCGTGGAGAGGTCTTCATCCCGAAATAAATATCAAAATATCTCGTTATTGATCTCAGCTAGCTTTGTTCGTCTGCCGCTTAATTCTACCATGTCATATTAGATTGATCTATCCGCCAATTAAATTAGGTGAGACGTTTTCGCCAAGACAAATTAATACGGAAAACTAACGTCCATACATCATTCTGATATGACTTAATTGTATTCTCCCTAATTCTGCCTTTATTAGATTGGGAAGGGAGATTATCTGCTCCCAAAATGAGGCTTATATGAATTTCAAAACCCCGACTTTTAGATGACAATATTATTCTGTAAGAATTGGCTGAACTCTCGCGAGAACGTGATGGGGTGAGATGAAATACTCAGGGGAATTAACTCTAACTGAAAATTAAAGCTGAAGAAAATGGCGTGTTAGTTTTCCGTTTAATCAAATTATCATAGGCGGGAATATCACGAAGATCTATGAATACTTATGGTAAATTATTGCTTGTTTTAATCTAGTTATTGGGCCCGGTGGATGGCGTTAGTCCTGTACTGGGATATCCATCATGTTAATTATATTGAGATATTTTAAAGTGCCAAACGTAGCATCGAAATGGTGCTCTGATCGCTCTCTCTCCTGATTTATTTCGGGTAATTTTGTTTGTAACTTGAGACTTTTACAGTGTTTCTAAGTCCCAAGGGATAACATTTTCCATTTACTTTTCACAGCAGTGATCGAATAAAGTAAAACATGCTTTCTGCCCGTGGTTAGGATATACTGAAGGCCTGCATGACATTCATTTTCGATCTTTACTGTTTAACCGTGATTGGCCACTATTCTTCATTATCATTCAATCTGCCATTTGTGATTATGCTATCAAGATGAAATTGTTCGTATGCATGCTTGCCTATCTTGCATATACATTGGATATCTACCAATTCGATGTGACCACTCTTATTTGAAGAACGAAAAAATACTTAAAAAAAAATACCCCCAGTCATAGAAAAGGGTCTTCCGTTTATGTTATTTGATATGTTTTGTTTTTTTAATGAGGTTTTACGCCGCTTTTAACATTTTTCAGTCATAACGCGGGGGCTGGGCTGAGTACCTAAAAGTGGAACATTCCTGGTATTTTGTCACACCAGTACTACCACCACTCCTTTCCTAGCCTCCAGCTGCTATCCCACTCATGTCTACGATTATCAACCCATAGGTGATAGACAAATAGTCGGAAAGAATATGTGCCGCCGTCGGGGAATTATGTTATTTTTTTTTGAAAAATGAAATACGCATAGGATTCTTCCTGCGTTTTCACGGGCGAAAGCTTTCGACACCTGATTTTCTTCTCGACTATGTAAGTATTCCTTGATTGTCTGGTGTATCTTTAGAATGCCGTGTCTGGTATTGATGGACAACTCAGAGAGGATACAAAACTCTGTCTCTGTGAGTTATCGGTGGGAAGCCCATCTTTTACGTTATATTTTTTTCTTCTGACAAGAAACACATGGTATTTTTGTGGTTGTAATTTTCCGACCTGGACTTAAAAATGTACTCATTAACACAAACATGAATGAAAAACTACCGTAACCTTTTTACCGAAACACGATGACACCCTTGTGACACACTGATAACAACTTCTCTTATGAACTACAATTTTTCATACCGGTAGTAGCAAGATTCGGTTTCCGTCCGATAAGTTTTGTATTTATAGCCAGACAGATTCATTACAAATTAGCATGAATTGTTAGACATTAAGTGTAAACAAATAAATTGTCATCAAGATCCAGTGACATGTATTTTCAAAAGGAAGTTTTCCTATTTCGATTGGGTCCGTCACAGTGGCCAGGTGACGACACTCTGCTTAAGTATCATGGCGTTTGGGCCAAATTTGTTGCACCTAGAGTGAAAAGACACGCACGAAATTTCGTTAATTAATCCTTTTTTCGTGTTTCCAATTCTTAAAAAGGCTGGCCCTTTTGCTAAGTCATTTTTTTAAAGTTTCGTGAAGATGTGGTTCTCTGAAGTGTAAAATGTTCACGTCGGACTAGGTACGGCAGTCAATCTATGATAACAGAATCTCACCAAGGTCTCCTTTTGCAAAGATAACTTCTAAAAGGACATTACGTAAAACCCCAATTCAAATCAAATCAACTTCACAAATAAATATGACTTCTTGCAAAACATACATTTGAAAAGTATTAGTTGAGCCTTTGCGTGATATTTCAAACAATTTGAAATGTTCGCGAATTGCAAACATTGAGATGCATAGGCAGCCACAAACTGTAAATATAAAGCTACCTGGTGGTCTGCATATACTTTGAGACATTATCTATCTACTATATAAAACGCATAGCAAAGACTCTGGCTGTACGGATGCACAGACTGGTCAGAGTCTTTGCTTTGCGCATATTTGAAATTGTTGGAAATTTCACGTTAAGGCTCAGGTTTTTGAACTCCAGATGATATCTCTGTGGCTAATGGGATTCCAGAAATGGACTTCATCTATACAACAAGGGAGAAAATTAATGATTGTACAACATATGCTTTTAGTCTTCATATCGCGTACCAGAAAGGAACTGTCAAACTGGGTTAAATAGATGGACTAGTTTCACGGAATCATCATGGGGTTTGATGCTAAAATATTCAAACTCGGCCTTTGTCTCATATTAGCATCGCAAAGAAAAATGTTCCGACGACGACCGTACAAATTATCGAGAAGAATTGCAGGTTTTTTGGTGGTACTAACTATCCTAAAGTCATTATAAGATTTCCTTATTTCATGCTTCGTAGATTTCTTCTTTTTTTGATTGGCAAAATTGTTACGGATGCAAACTATTCTGACCACTTTATGGTTCAAGCCTAACCCGTCGGTCGCTTACTTAAATGCATAGTTCTCAGCGCCAAGATGGATATTGGTATATTAAAAGAAAAAATGAACGTAGCTGACGTTTTTTTTTTTTTTTTTTTTTTTTTTTTTTTTAAATTTGAAGCTTTACCCAAATGTCTTTAAAATGCATTGGAGAATTTGCATTATATAGGTCTACCACACGAATGTACATGTTCCAAGGAATAATGCTAACGTAACTTTAATCTTTTGTCACATAAATTCTCCCACGCGTGGGCGATTGGTTACCGAAGATCTTTTTTTTTTAATCGGTTTGGAGATTTTACTTCCAAGGTAAAAAAAACCAAAAACAAGATGTGTTTGTGAAACACAAATGCCCCCGTAACGGCATTTTTTTTCAAAGTTTGACCCTGACAGATGACCTTGACCTTGTCACATGACCTTGACTTTGGTACCAGCGGATGCGGATCATTGATATATATCATCATGCCAAATATTAGCTTTGTATCTTGAATAGGCTTGAAGATATTGGCAAGGTTAAGTTTGGTTAAGTTTTCGGACAGACGGACAGACAGACAGACAGACGGACATGAGTAAAACAATATGCCCCCGATCTCTCGATACGGGGGCATAAAAAAACATAGACAGCAACGTTCTAATGGTGTGTTGAAATCTGTAAATCGGCGACAAATCGCCGGCAATCCGCCGATCATCTGTAGATTTCGTACACAACGGAGATGTATTGTACCCCGGTCTAAAATTCTTTCTTCCGTTCAAAATCGGCGAATAGTTGTTGTCATCCGCCGGCGAGTCGGAGACTTATCGTGTTCATACTTTATTTGATCGACCACATCAAAGCATATTCATCCCCGACTCAAAAATTAGACATCATGTCGGGTTGGTTTAACACCTAAATTGTAATATTCTTGTTATATTCTCATGTACATTGTGGTAGCTGTAGCTTCACCAAAGTTATTATTCAGATATTTTTTATTTCGCTGTTTTGCCTTATATCTATCGAAGCTATACAACAATCCCTCAATTTTTCGACAATGTGATTCCTAGTTGAATGGTAACACAGCTTTTTTAGACCCAAGTCCAGCAATACATGGAGCAGCCATACATTTCCGTAAAGGAGCGATCTCGTACTTGTGATATTGTAGGTCCCTCCATGCTCTAGGTATATATGGTATGGACCAGAATTACGCATCTATTGATTCATATATGATTGGTAGAACGCTGGACTCACCCCTTGACCTCAGTATCGCCATTGCCCTTAGATATTTTTAATACGCTATTTATAGTTGAGAACATCATGAAATTAACAAGCTGAATGATATTGGAATGATTTAACAATGAAACTGAATGGACGAGAAGAAAAATATTTGAGTGAAATTAGAGGGAGGAAATCTAATTTCGCTAATTTTGTTCAAGACGAACAAAATTAGCGATATTTATTACCTCCGTTTAATAATATACGTACCTTTCTGTTTGTGTGTCTTCGTGGACCAATCAGACACTTTAAAATTCGCACCAGCAATTAAAATGTAGAATGAATTAATCGATTTGATTTAAATGTTAATTGTCTTGAACGAGCTCGAATTATTTTCTAGTGATTCAGGAGCGTTTTTGATCGATTTAAGTGAGTATTTGGAACAAGTGGATGGAACGAGTGAATGTTTTTGAATGGTTCAGAACGGAATGGTTGTCGATTTTAGGATGTTTTTAACTATATGCAACATACTTGGTCACCATCATGAAACAAAACAAAATCAATCGTTGGAAGACGACCAAATCATCGTAACTACAGCTTGACGGCACAAGCTAGATAACAATTTCCCGATCTTTACGTGCAGACAAAAAACAATCGGATATTTTGGGCAAAGGAAAAAATCTGCTTATGTAAAACATTTTTTTTTAATATCATTCTTTTTATTTTTTTCATATTTAGACATCGGTAACATCTCTGAAGTAGACTACACCGATCTATAGTTTTGTCATCTGGCAATCATTTTAATCTTCCACAATTCGAAATGGACACTATACAAGAAGACCAAAATCAATTTGGTAAGAAAAAAAATATCAAACAGGATTAATCGTGATTTTTTTATACCCAACTTGACTCAGCAAAGGCATTCCTTGGGCGACACCACCGATTTCAACTCTTAAACAACACAAATTTCGGATCGAACATAGATAACAGAGAGACAAAATCTTTTTGGTTTGGGAACACGAAAATGGGCGAGAAAACCATCGTGGTTCACAGTGTAAGGGAAATAACCTAGACTTGTCCAATTTGAAAACCCATTTGGCTATAGAAACAGCTAAACTGACAGAAATTAACATTGCATTCTCGAGCTAGATAATTTAATTTAAAGAAAATGTTCAACAAGAATTGTGCATCCTGAAAGGCCTAAATGGTTCGACGTTTTTCATTTTTTTTTTATATTTACAATCCTTTCAACAGTTCTTCATTTATATAACGGTATGGAGTGTACCCAACATTTTTCTCGCGCCAACAGAATCCTGACGTTCCGTCAGTCCATCAGCTACTCATCCCATCACATTTATCATTCTCTCGACTGATATACAATGATTTTTTATAAGCAAAATGTTGGACGAAATGTCCGGTTTACCTGAAATTAAATTCACTGCCTTTGAAATTGACTAACCATTGCGTTTTGCAGCCTTTTGTCTTACTATGTACGGGTGGATTGTTTTCTTTCATGTCTGAAACGTTTCAACCTCAACTTGAGTCATGCTATAACTAGAGCTGTCGCAAAGGCGCATCACCCCCTCCACATCCCCATCAGGCTTTGTCCATGTATAATTGCTATTAGTGCAGGGAGTGTTTGTAACAAATATTGAGAATTCAAGTTATATGCCTGTGATTGATTCTAGCTCACTGGGTTCTTTAGTTAGTGTCCGGAAATGAAAAGGTCTATGGGCAGACGGACGGACGAATAGATGGACAGACAGACATGGTGAAAACAATATACCTCCTCTTCGTAGGTGGGGGTATAATTATTTTTCGAATAAAACTTTATGTAGATGATAATTAGTCAACAGGGTGAGTTTGACTTGATCTTTGATGGAGATCAGTGCAACATGAACGTATATATCACGAATCTTGAAATGATATGCAGTCAGTTAATCAAGGCTATGGACACATCAAGCTCACGGATCAATATATATACAAAGCTCTTATACAATGCTAAACAAGAATTCAGATTCTGCCTGTTAGGTGCAAGATAACGGTTAACTACGTGGCAAATTGTCACCAAAATACACTTGTTGCAGTGCTGGATGCCCAAGTATGAAAAAACACCAAAGGGAAATAACTCAGAAATTAACCCTTTCCTGTTTTAAAATTTTTTGGACCTTTCAAAATCCAAAGGCTTTGCAGACGAAAATAAAAAGTGGATTTAATTTGAAAAAAAAAACCATTCAGTAGGGTAGAAAATAGTGTGGAAAAAGAAGAAATTGCTTGTCTTCTTTTTTCACAAAGTTTTCTTCAGCTTGTCTTCTTTTTTCACAATGTTTTCTCAATCATAAAATCACAGACACGTAAAAAGCAGGGATTAAACAGTAAAGGGTTAAACTAGGTAGAGTTATAGTTTTTGCGCACTGCACTCTATATTCACGAGAGAGACATAACTGCCAAGTTTCAAGTCAATAGGACATGAGAGGACAGAGTAATGCCTCGGACAAAGCAGTGATAAAGTAGCCAAGCGACTACCAGACGCCATGGGTGATCCCATAATACGTCCAGTCTTTCGACGGGCGTATTAAAATGTAAAGGTCCTGGAGTCTTACATAAAGCAAACTGGTTTGATAGTACAGGTTGTCCTCTTGGTAGTGAACTTAACATGTTGAAGATCTCTTTTCTAGGGAGGTATGGTAAACCAATATAGACCTGCGCTGCCTTCAGAATGTCAAAATGATGGAAACTGTTGGCAAATTATACCCCGTTTCGCATGTAGGTGCATGTGCGAAGTGGATTATAATTTACTAACACTTTGCACTGTTTTGTTATATTGATGGCATGGATAGCTTTGGTGAATACACAACATATATATATATACACAAAGAAAAAAGTATTGCAACATCCGATCTTCAATGAAATGGTTCTCTACAAAGTAGTATTTTAGTAACTTGGCACATTGAATGCAGAAGAAAATATTTTCATTTGATCTTATAAGCTTTAATGAAACAGGGAAATGAGCTTTTATTCCAATTCCAGCCTTATCATTCAAATAATGGTTGTTGTAAAGGGAGCATGTTTTCGACAAGTTTTCTTACCAATTAACCATGGCTGCATCAAATATGCTAGATGAGATTTCAATCTGTTCATTGTTCCTAATCCAAGAGTAACCATCAAAAATAAATTTATAGTCAATATCTTGTACATCTATAAGCATTGGCAAACCGGCAGTCATTTTTTTTTTTGCCATACCCTGATCAGGCATCATACATCAATGCCGCAAAGTTTTGTTTACTAATTTGAAACATTTTTTTTTGGATTGAATATGCATGTTATTGCAAATTTCTCAATAATCTTAAGTTGTCCAAACTCAATAGAATCATCTTGTTGAGACAATTCTAATGAGTTTGAACAACACATGGTTCATTTATGATAATCTTTAGACTAATAATGTCCACATTTTAAGATATTTCAATTCAAAAAAGAGGATTTAGAAATCTTACAGACAGATGGAAAACAGTGAATGCCCAATATCTTTTGATGCAGGGGCAAAGGAATACATTTATACCTTTTTTTCTTAATTTAAGATAACTTAACATGTTTTTGATAATAAGAGGGATTTCAGTACATTACAGACACATCTTGTTATCAAGTTTTAATCAGTTTTTTTGCAAGCAGTCAATGAATACCACAAATTATAGGATAAAAGATATGTTGCATATAAGAGGACAATGATGGTCAACCAATCAAAATGCAGGAAATTCGATGGACACAACTAAAATCAAATTATTTGTTATTTGACAAAATTCATTGTGACTGAAGTCATTTGTCTCCCACCAAGGGGCGTATGATAAGAAGTGTGTCTTAGAAGGTTGGGCAACTGGTGACTTGGATGAAATGTTGTGGCTGTACTGGTGTGAGAAAAAAACAGGAAACCAAGGTTTAGTGCAACATGTTAAAGGTAAACACTAGATAATCAATCAATCCAAGATTGTTAAAATCATGCACACTCTGTCATGTTTAGGATATGCTGGACACAACCAAATTTCACAGAAGCAAAAGAAATCTTTAAGTATCTTTTCTGTAATCAAAATGCAGACAGCCTTAATATTTGGTTTGTAGCATCATGAAGTGGACCTTACAGGTAGAGGACCTGAAATAGTTCCACAACTTCTCAGAACTTTTGATCTTTCTTAATGTTAAATGTTAACCAAGGTTTCTAAATGAAATCATTTGGAAACATCAGTAAACACTTTGAAAGTTTGTGACTTCCAAAAATTGTGGAATTATCATGGGTCCTATTAATTTTTGTTGTGTTCACCAACACTCATGCATTCTGATTGGCTGAAAAATTAGATTCATAACCCAATGAAAATTATTTGATTATGCAGCTTTTTTATATGCTTCTGCTGAAAGTTGTGCCAAAAACAATTTGATTTTTTTTCATTTTCACTACAAGAAATTAAATTATTAGATATGAAGAGACTTTTTATTGATTTCATTGGGATATGAAACTAAAACCCTAGTCACACTCAAGTATGAATCAGCTTCGCTTATTCAGACAATGTGATTATGTATTTTTTAGTTTCATACCTCTATTAAATCAACAAATACTCTCTTCATCTCTTAAGGTGGTGGAACCATAATAGTTCCGCAATATTTTGGACTGCATGATCTTTCACAATGTTAACAGATGTTTCCTAATGAAAATCATTAGGAAACCTCCATTATCGCTGTTAAAGGTCATGACTGCCAGGGCAATGTGGATCTATACAGGTCCACTACCTTAAATGAAAGATTGCTCAAACTCATGCCCAAAGAATTGACCCATTGTGTTACTGCTGAGCTATCTCGGCTATACAACATTCTTGAAAGAAGACCGCCAGATGATTCTACATATGAAATTTTAAAGCTGTTTGCTTTCTGCTTTCAGAGATATTAGAAGATTTTGATCATTTTCCATACAAAATGAAACTTCCACCTTCTGTTTTCAGAGATTTTAGATAATTTTCTTTATTTTTCATTTTTGTTGCCATGGTAACCAGAGTTTAGAGTAGATTTCAAATATTCAAGATTTTTGGCAGAGTTTGACCAGGAAACAATCATTTTGAGGTGCATCAAGATTAGACCAACTGTTGAGGAAGATTTTTCAAGAAAATATTCATATTCATGTCACACAATAGCTATTGGAGGATCACATCAGGGATGATCAGCCCACCTTGAGCATTCATATTCTGGTGAGCTAGGTTGCAACTGATTTACCCATTCCTATACAATGTCATTAAACATAACTTTCTAGAATGAAGCTTTGCAACCATTTCAACAAAAGAAGAAAAATTCTTGTAATATTCAGCATATAAAAAAAGTTTTCTTGACATTTTTTCTACAAGTAAATACAGACTAGAATAATTGTCCAACAAAAATAAGTGTCAAGCCTCAAAAAGCTGTATTTCTAGTTTTGACCCTAACCTATGACCTTGGAGATATTTGAGAATTTGTATCAAATGAACATATGCTTATGCAAGAGGATATTTACAAGTGGTGTGCTATCAATATGTTTTTTTTTTCAAATTGCACATCTACTCATCATGCAATAACATACCAACTTAAGGTAGTGGACCCATAAAAATTCCATAACATTTCGTAGCCCATGATCTTTCACAGTGTTAAATGAGGTTTCCTAATGAAAATCATTAGGAAACTTCGATTAACACTGTTCAAGCTCAATACTCCTGACATATTGCAGAACTTTTACAGGTCCACTACCTTATTTTCCAGATAAGCTTTCAGTCAATTTTAGACTGACCTGTGACATTGTCCATTGGCGTAGCTTGAGCCTTTTTGACAGTACGCACAATTGCACGGGATTTTCGGTCTTCTCATATCGGGGCGATGGAATCAGGGCCATTTTTAGGGGACCAGGGGCTGAAGCCCCACGGGGGGGGGGGGGGGGGGGGGGGGGGGGGGGGGGGTTCGAAAATAAAGCATTATAGAGATGCGAATATGATCTCAGATAGCGGAACGAGTTTCACAAATCTTAAGATTATTTGATTTTCGGCCATTTTCACAAATATCTACGATCATATTAGCTCAATCATTTTGAATGCCAACTGACCGTTTAGACAAGTGAGCGCTAGTGGTACATTTTGACAAAGATTGTCCCCTGTGTATGATGACATCATAACCAACTAGGAATTGTCTCATTAACAAAAGGCATGTAGACGGATCCCGTGCGATGCCCGTTTTCGCTCCGTAATCCTAGAATCGTTCGATCCTTTAACAGCGGCATACGGTGTCCTGCTCATAGCTTAGTTTTACCATCGCTGTAGACACTATGATTGCTTATAAATGAAGGTTATGCTTTCAAGTTTTAGAAATCTCACGGTCGCATGAAGACTGACCGTAGATGTCGTCATAAAGCCAATTAAGTATCGAAGTTTGGCCATGGCACATCACTACATGTTTTGTTTCTTAGGTTGACTAAAAAGGTATTAGTAGGACTGTGCATGATTATCAAACGATCTTAAATAGATACATGTAATTGACAAATCAACAATCTCTTTATAGGGACCGCGCAATTACGGTAATTGCATCAAGGATTGTTTAATAGAAAGTTTAATAAAGACTATGCAAACATCGTACTATATTGTGAATAGAAACATTTTAGCCTTTGATATCATACGAAGCAAATAGAAACTCACAAAGAGATCCATGGCATTCGTGGTAAGGTTATGCAAAATAAATACCAGCAAGGCCTCTTAGATGTTAGTAGCGACACTTTTTTATTGTGCTCTTGGTTAATTGAGCATTATGTAGTAAATCAAAATTTTCATATCTGCACTGTGAACTTTTCGATAAGTTCACAGTAAGAATGAGATAATTAATAAAACAAAATCATAATTCACATTGCGGCGCATATCGCCCGAAGGGGCTTGTCAGTAGCCTAAGCTTAAATAAGGGATTTGTTTTTAATTCTATGGCAGAAAATGCAAGAGCCACTGCTGTTGTTTTAATTCAAAAGTCTTATGCACAACAAGACCCCAAAGAGGTATACTATGACAAGTTTCAGTACAATCCAAATCGCATTTATGTTCCGCGGAGTTATGCACACACACACAAAAAATCCTACTCTACTTTGTTAAGTCAATGGCAGATTATTCAAGAATGATTTTCACATATCAAAAATTAGTTTTATGCAATTCAATGGCAGTAATTCAAGAAAGACTGGAGCCTTTTTGAATTTCGAGAGTTTAATGCAAAATTGCAGAATCATAGAGATATATTGTGGCAGGATTTAGTACGATCCATTAGAAGTTATGGGAGGAGTTGTGCACAAAACACTGTAATTTTAAGTTTTTTAGTTATGTCAATAGAAGTTAATTCAGGACCTGACACATTAGAAGATAACTAAAGAATTACTGGAGTGATTTGATAAAAACACTAGGTATCATAAAGAGTAACTGTGGCAAGTTTGAGCCCATCCCCTCGATAGTTTAGGATTGTTTGCGAACACAAAATATGCTAATGGACGAACAGACAGAGTGATGGACGAACAAATGGGGCCATATCATAATACGACCTTTCGAGTGTATGACAATGAATAAAAAGTAACCACAAATTGCGAAAAAATCGCTAAGATGCACTAACGAGGTCATGATGTGGTATAGCTAATATTGGATATTGTCAGTCGTATATAGCATCTAACTCGAGCGCTACCGGGCGCTACAAATGGAGGCCGAGGCGTCTTTGAAGGGATATGCAAAAGATGGTCGTTTAACGAAACTGCTGTTTGAGGCTTTCTAGAACGCAATGAAATACGTACACTGTACTGGCGGAGTCCTTTTTTTTTTACGTGTCTTTTAACCAGCTTTTTGTTTAGCAACCATTTTGAAGAAAAAAGATTTTTAAATTGAATTCGCTATATGCGAAATTTTCTATATGTAAATAATTTGAAGGTATGAAAGTACAAATTGCATTAATGTACTCTTGAGTACCGGGCATCATTAACCGATTTTGCGTCTACATGTCTAGTACATATCACCGAGACTCCATTTCAACCATGGATTTTCGTCAATTGTTCATATATTTTTATCTTTATTTATCAAAATAGAGAGACTTGCCTTACAGTTTTATATACATGTAATTCAATTGGTTCTTGTTAGGCAGCTGTGACTTCTGTCAACAGGATTTTCGTCCAGATTGTATGGTATGACGGCGTGTATTCTGTGATGAGCCTAAGATCTCGCTTTAATAACATCTGGAGTTCAAGCTATATATTCTGTCGTACTTAAGTTAAAGATAAATCAAAATTATGTCAATAGAAACGTCACTGGAACTCTTGACATACAAGAGGAGGGCTAAGAGTACAAAGGGGGTGCCGTTGATAAGATAGACAGTTTTATCATGAAAACTCTCAGTAAAGTTTCGAGTCAAATCTGCACACACAGAAATAATCATGATTCAAACTCATAATTGTGATTCAAATTTGTACGCACGTGCGTATGTGCGTACATGGCAACTACGCCACTGTTGTCCTTGGAATTATTGGAATGTGTCTTCACACATCTACTCATACTGGAGAACAATTGTGCCCAGTTTTTATGAAATCAATCAAATAATCCCATCTAAGGCACTAACACACTTACACAGACTTATCATAGGGGACAGCTATGTCTCGCTCACTGACAGTGGACTTAAAAATTTAAAACTTTTTTTATATTTCCATAAGCAATTACTTATGTTAATACAGTCTAAAAGCTCAGTTCAGACCTGTGTTCAGGATGGCAAAATGGTGCAAACTGTTTGAAAATTATACCCTTCTTTGTACAGGTTCTTGAGCAAATGCCTGTGCAAAATGGGGTATAATTTGCAAACAATTTGCACCATTTTGTCCCCTCTGAACACAGAGTTGATTAATGGATTAAAAGTCTATTATAGATACATCTGGTTTCCTTCTGTCCAGTGACAGTTGTTTCATCTGACAAATGAGGTTATCTGATTGGTTACTGCTACAACACTTTGATTGGTCAACAGCAGAGGTAGCTCCTGATTGGTTGCTGTGACAGTTTGATTGACAGGAGCTCTCTGAGTCCACAGAATCAGCAACAGATAAATCTGACATGGAACTTGAGGCGGAGGAACCAGCTGTTGAGTTGGAGAGTAAAGCTTCCATCTGAAATAACATAAAAGAGATATGAATCTAAAACCCTGATAACAATATGTATTAATGGACTTCACTCATTCATACATTTAAAATTTGCCTTTGACACAAATATGAAATGAAGAAAAATTTGCTTAACAATTGATACAAAGTTTTGACAATATTGACAAGTGTTTGACCCTGCCAGAACGTGTGACAAAATTGTCTTTGATAAGAAAACATTTCCATAAGCAGTTTCAATCCAAAAAAGTAGCTTGTAAGCAATCTTTAACACAGAAAGGACTGCACACAATGGATGCTTGACAGGGCTAGATTGCTTAACTTCAGTTTCATGAGCTCATGTGAGTTGCAAAAGAAATGTGTGATTAAAAGGTTTATATTGTATAAGAACAGAATTGGCTTATGAAGGTAAATAGGTAATTAAATAATACCTTTCTCCTTTCTTTATGTGTTTTTCCTATACCGAGTCTAGGCAGACCTTTATTGAGGCCCTCTAACATCACACAAGCTTTACATACAGGATTACTGGAGATATATCCACATCTCTCACACACACCTGTAATAAAAATATGGTATGGCAGACCTTAATTGGAGATAAACCCACATCTCTCACACACACCTGTAATAGAAATATAGTATGGCAGACCTTTATTGAGACTCTCTAACATCACACAAGCTTTACATACAGGGTTACTGGAGATATATCCACATCTCTAACATACACCAGTAATAGATACACGGAAAGGAAGGTTTTCTAATCTAACTAGAAAGCCATGAATGGCTTGAGTCGTTCCACAGGCTTGAAATTCTTGTAATAGTAAATCCAAGTTTTGACTAGATTTTTTAGATATTTTGGGTTCTACTGATGCTGAAATGATTTTCAAAGTTTCCACTATTATAACATATAGAGAATTGACCTCTGCCCATAAAAGACATATTTTTCATCCAATAATAATAATTTGGCTTCATGATAATGGATCACAGATGGATCATAATAATGAAGTTTGATTGATATCCATCAATTACATTCTGAGAAGATGATTTTCAAAGTTTCCACTATATAACAACAAAGAGAATGGCCTCTGCCCATAAAATATGTATTTTTCATCCGATCAGAATAATTTTTGGTAGACTGATAAAGAATCACTCAAGGATCATTCCAGTGAAATTTGGTTGATATCCATCACTTACATTCTGAGAAAATGATTTTCAAAGTTTCCACAATATAACACATAGAGAAATGACCTTCGCTCATAAAATACATTTTTTCCATCTGATCACAAAATTTTATTGTAGACTGATAAAAGGTCACTCAAGGATCATTAATGTTAAATTTGGTTGATATCTATCAATTAGTTTCTGAGAAAATGATTTTAAAAGTTTCCACTATAAAACATGTAGAGAAATGACATCCACCCATAAAATAAATATTTTTCATCTGATCACAATAAATTTTTGTATACTGATAACTGGTTACTCAAGGATCATTCATGTAAAATTTTGTTGATATGTATCACTTAGTTTCTGAGAAAATGATTTTCACAGTTTCCACTATATAACATATAAAGAAATGACCTCCGCCCATAAAATAAATATTTTTCATCTGATCATAATAAATTTTTTGTAGACTGATAAAGGGTCACCCAAGAACCAGTCATGTAAAATTTAATTAGTATCAATTAATTAGAACCTGAGAAAAGTCACTTTTTACCATATTTGGATATTAGCCACGCCCATTAAATCCATGTTTTTCATTGGATCAAAATTTTTTGAACAACTTTGAAAGAGGGTCACCCAAGGATCATTCCTGTGAAGTTTGGTTGAAATCCATCCAGTAATTTCTGAGAAGAAGATTTTTAAAGAAAAAGTTTACGACCGGACGCACAGACGGACACAACGCCATGACAATAGCCCCAGTGGCTTTCAGCCAGTGGAGCTAAAAACTCGTTGAAAGCTGTCTGCCTTCTGGTTTCACAGTAGAAGATTTTCCTTTGTTTACCCTTCATGCTCAGAAGAGCTAAAAGGGATGTGCCCGTGCAAAGGCCAAATTTGAACTCAGGGTCTTGATATGTACAAACTTGGTAAAGGCCAACTAAATGATTCTTCATGCCAAATATGAAAGCTGTCGGCCTTCATGTTTTAGAGAAGAAGTTTTTTTTAAAGATTTACGCTCTTTAATTCTTTGTAAAAAGGGTTGCATCTGGGCAAAACCCAAATATGACCCCAGGGTCTTGATATGGGCAAACTTGGTAGAGGTCCACTAGATCATGCTACATACCAAATATGAAAGCTGTCTGACATCTGATTTCAGAGAAGATTATTGAAGATTTTCCTATTTTCACCCTTTTTGTTAAGGGTAAAGGGAAAGTTAAGGGTGGCTTTCATTTATTTGAACAACTTTGGTAGAGCTTGACCAAAGGAACATCCCTGCCAAGTTTCATCAAGATTGGCCCACTGGTTTAGGAGGAGAAGATGTTTAAAGAAATTGTGGACAACGGACACAGTATGACTGACAACGGACATTGTACGATCACAATTGCTCACCTTGAGCACTTCGTGCTCAGGTGAGCTAAAAAGCATCAATATTTGTGTGCTTAAATTGAATTGCATAAGGATGTTATTGTTATTTAGGGAAGTTTTAAACTAGAGTTGCACCAAACAAGGCCCTGTATTAATAGTCTGACTGAACTCAGGCAGGTTTATTAAATTATCTCTGAGAGTATATCAGAAAAGACAGCAGATCACTTTAGTACTTATTTCTTTGATGTTTTTCGATGGATTATCAGGTAATAATGGTGGATTATTATTTGATTATCTCAGTGCCAATGATACAATGAAAAGATAATACCCTGCATTTGCCGATTTCACCTTATGACACTATCTTAGCAAAGTCCAGTAAATAAATGATATCATTATAGTACCTGGTAATCAAGTGCAAAATGACATGCTTTAAGAAAATTTTGAGTTTTTTCTCACATTTTTGTGTTTAAGCAATTGTACTTCTTTTTTCAGTAAGATTGATACATCTTACATTTTGTGATTAACTGAAGCTATATCTCTGATCTGATACTTGATTGTTGATATGTGACTGGTCACAAGAAAAGGGACCATCTTGGTAGTGCATAAAGTGTCAACCCTAGTCAGACTGCACAATTGGCGCAGAGCAGACTGACTAGGGTCGAAACTTTTTGCAATGTGCTTATTTTCTGAATCTAGAAGGTTCAACCTACCTTCCAGTGAAAGATTTTTTGAAATGCGACCTCTGGTTGACAAATGCTGTACCCAATTTCTTTTTTAATTATTCATTTTACAGAGTTATCAGATGGTCCCTTTTTGCGTGATGGATCACATATATAACAACATTACCTTGTACTGGCATTCTGACCTCTTTCTTGACTGACAAACTCTCACCAGAATGGATAATATCTGAAACAGAGATACAGAAATAAACATTGACAAATACAGATACAGGACCTTTTATAGTTTAATCTGAAACAAGGGCACCACTTACGGGTGCCAAGCCCTGTTGATGATTGCTGGATGAACTTGCTAGATGGTTGATGGAAATCCAGGGAAAAAAAAGGTGCATAATTCGCACAAAATGCATCTAGAGTTACCCCCCTTCATAGCATAGGTTGAAGGTGAACATGTGTGCCAAGTTTTAAGTTAATGCCTTCAGTAGAACCATGGATATCACAAAATGTAAAAAAAAAAAAAATACACCACAACAACAACACCACCACCAAGCTATAGCAATACCTCTGGTTTTCTACAAAAACAGCCAAGCAAAAAACGTGGGAAGATTGGATTGAACCAGGGACCACTTACACTGTATTTTACCAAATTCGCTCCCTTTAAAAAACTAGAAAGCCATGAATGGCTTGTGTCGCTCCACAGGCTTGAAATTCTTGTAAAAACAAATAAATGTTTTGACTAGATTTTTAGATATTTGGGGTTTACTGATTATGAAAATGATTTTCAAAGTCTCAACTATATAACAAATAGAGAAATGACCTCCATTCTTAAAAGACATATTTTTCATCAAATCAAAATAATTTTTGGCTGCATGATAATGGGTCACCCAAAGATCATACCAAAAATGTTTGATTGATATCCATCAGTTACATTCTGAGAAAATGATTTTCATAGTTTCCACTATTTAAAATATTGAGAAATGACTTCCTCCCATAAAATACATATTTTTCATCCAATCATAATAATTTTTGGTACACTGATAAAGGGTCACTCAAGGCTCATTCCAGTGAAATTTGGTTGATATCCAATAATTTGGATTCTGAGAAAATGATTTTCAAATTTTCCACTATATAACATATAGAGAAATGACCTCTGCCCATAAAATGCATATTTTTCATCCCATCACAATGATTTTTGTAGACTGAAAAAGGGTCGCTCAAGAATCATTCCAGTGAAATTTGGTTGATATCCATCAGTTACACTCTGAGAAAATGATTTTCAAAGTTTCCACTATAAAACATATAGAGAATTGACCTCCGCCCATAAAATGCATATTTTCGATCCGATCACAATGATTTTTTGTAGACTGATAAAGGGTAACCAAAGTATCATTCATGTAAAATTTAATTGGTATCCATTAATTAGAATCTGAGAAAACTCACTTTCTACCATATTTGGAAATTAGCCACGCCCATTAAATCCATGTTTTTCATTGGATCAAAATTTCTTGAACAACTTTGAAAGAGGGTCATCCAAGGATCATTCCTGTGAAGTTTGTTTGAAATTCATCCAGTAGTTTCTGAGAAGATTTTTAAAGAAAAGTTTACGACCGGACGCACGCATGGACGGACGGACAGACGGACGACGGACACAACGCCATGACAATAGCCCCAGTGGCTTTCAGCCAGTGGAGCTAAAAAAAAAAATATGATATAATCATTTGGGACTAAAGAAATTTATACACTTGTCTAGAGTAAAAACAAAGGGGTGGCATGTGGATGATAACCCTGTCCATTGGGTGTTGGATATTAATGATTAAAAATATGCTTGACAAGATGCGTTTGTGAAACACCATTGCCATCAAGACAGCAAATTTTTCAATACTTTGATCTTGTCAAATGACCTTGACCTTGGTACCAACAGATGCACATCTTTATCATCATGCCAAATATGAACATTGTAGCTTGAATAAGCTTGAAGTAATTCACAATTTAATTTTTTTCTGTTTAAATTTTCAACAGTCAGGCAAAGAGATAGACAAAAAATGGCAAAACTATATGCCTCAAATCTTATCAATGCAAGTGGCATCAAAAGGGTCTTACTTTTCAACAATGCATATAAAGTTATTCCCCTTGAAAGTATAGGTATATATTCAAAGGTTTAAGGGAATGTTTGTAGAAATACCAAATATCACTCTTTCTTTCTTGATGAATGAAATGACAAAGGACTAAACAAGGCTACGAATTACCTTGGGTTTTCTTCACAAAAATTACAAGCTAAATATTTGTAAATAGTTTCATATATAGTCCAGTATTTGCACTATAGGCCTTAGAAGGTGTTTTGGTTCTTACGGTTTGATAATGCTGTTGCATTTTTTTTCATTAGTTTTAGGATAACCTTTTTTGTGATGAATAACTATTGACAAGAGGCCTAACACAGATGTTTTTGTTTGAATGGGTTATAATACTACTTTCAACATAATTGCAATTATATTGTAGTGGATAGTACACATGCAAATGATTTCCTGTGGTTTTTCCCACCAATAGAACAACAACCAAAATTCCAAGTAACTTGTCCTGCATTCAGGATAACAAAACGGCGCAAGCTGTTTGCCAATTTTATCCCGCTTTTCAGACAAGAGAAAGTGCAAGACAGGGTTGATTGGCAAACAGTTTGCACCCTTTTGGCATCCTGAAAGCAGGGCTGGTGCTCATCCCACTGAGGCATTCTCCTCATCATCCAATGATGGGAGAAATTAGCTCATCTTAAAGAATTTTGTCAAAGTCAGATGAAAGTTGGCCATTCCCAGGATTGACAGCTAGCCACACTTGGCTGGTCTGCAACAGAAAACTTTGCTTTTTATCATTAATATATCTAGCAGGTTTTTAAAACAAAATCTAAGAAGTTTACATAGAGGATAATCATTTGTTTCAGTGTAATATTGATTTATATTTCATTGAGTGAACAACAAAAGCTGTATTTTCACAAGAAGCAATGCCATGAGTGAAAATAAAGCTTTAATTGTTCGCTAAATGAAATATCAATCCATATTGCTAGAGAAACAAACAATTATTCTATTTCTTTAATGCATAATGAGACAAAATGTAAAAATTCAAGGACAAATTTTCTTAATGCGCGTTATTTTGCATGTGATCGCTATGCAATGTTCATGATGGTGTCATAGTTTGGTCTCCACTTATTTGCAGCAGATAGGGTGAAATGTACAAAAGCTGGGTATAGGTTTTTGATAATAACACTGGTAAGGCAATGAGTTTATCAAAATGATAATCTACCATTATTCCTGGATAAACCAGAGAAAAGTATTTAAGAAAGTTTAGCAAACAAAAAGATGAAGAGACAGAGAGATACACAACAGCTGTAGCACTGGTACATACTGGTATACCCATTAGCCTTCAGCACAGCAAACAATATACTACATACCTATGATTGCGCTTGGTCGTATTCTCTCTACATCTTTGATATATGTTCTTGCAAACCCTCTGGATAAAAACAATATAGTATTATAGTACATGTAATACAACATTTAAAACCCTAACTATATTCATTGAAATAAAGACAAGAACACTACCTATGGGTGCCTATGTTCGGCTGTATGGTGCTGGATAGTGGATTAAAAATCCAAGTCAAACAAGATGTGTTTGTGAAACAAAAATGCCCCCGGAACAGCATTTTTTTTTAAAGTTTGACCTTGACAGATGACCTTGACCTTGTCACATGACCTTGACTTTGTCACATGACCTTGACTTTGGTGTACAGCTTTGTATGTCAAATACTTTTGGAGAAAAGGCAAAGGTTAAGTTTTCAGGTTAAGTTTTTGGACAGACGGACAGACGCACAGACAGACAGACGGACAGACAGACGGACATGAGTAAAACAATATGCCCCCGATCTCTCGATACCGGGGCATAAAAATGAGCATTCTTCCCACAAAATGCATCTAGGGTTTTCCCCCTTGATAGCATATGTTTCTCTTTTGATAGTGAACTTAATCGCATAGTTTCAAATGAATTCTTTCGGTAGAGCCAGGAATATCACAAAATGTTTCCACTCCATAACAAAGGCATCCAAAATGATGATGTCCAAGGCTATAGCAACACCAAGGGTTTTCTTCAAAAAAAGCCGAGCTAAAAATAATATGAAAAAAGTATGCATTTAGAAGAAGACATTTTCCACCATTTTCCACCTATCATAGTGTCCACGAACTGTTTGTTTTTGTGCTACACTTAAAACAAACTGTTCAAAGGTGCACTAAAAATGCATTTTTTCAGAATTTGACCTTATTAATAAGATGAATCACTACCTGTAAGCATTTGGTGAGTATATACATTCTGTAGAGAAGTAGTCTAAGTTTTTGAAGTAAGCATACATCACTATCTCTTTCTCATAAGTATATTTGAACGGTTTACATCGAGGTAGAGCCCCATCTGTACCCTACAAAAAAAACACGTAAACAATAAAAAAATTTTAAACATACTTTAAAATTTCTTGTAAATAGCATATTGACTTTATTTTTTTAATAAGAATACTGAAATGTTATTTTACTCAAGTAAAAATTAGAGTAAAACAACATTTGTACAATCTATTTTTTATTCAAAGACAAATAAGGCGGCAAAATGTCACAAGATAAGCTCGATACACTCCTAGATATCCAAGTTTGAAAATCTACAAAAGGTATGTAGAGTTATAGTTCTAGAGCAACACACTCAGTAATCATGAGAAGAATATAACTACCAAGTTTCAAGTCAATCAGACATAAAGTAATAGAGTTATGCTCTAAAGTAATAGTTGACACTTCCAGCCCACCAGAAGTCAGGACCTCACAGGCCATCACGAGTGTTTCCAGAGCTGCATTCATTTTGAAATTAGAGTCAATTGGAGATCAAATAAGTTACAAGGATAAAAGCTTAGTCCATATCGACTTTAAAAGCAGGTTAGGAGATGGTGATTCTATAAGATAATCTATAATAATGATAAGCTCCACTTGTGCATACTTTGTGAAAAGGTAAATATTGAGAGCACATTGCATGCTATTGTATGTGCCTATATATTTACAGTCACAAATAATAATGCCTTGATCCCTAGATATGCAAACTGAAATTTATGCATTTTTTTTTAATTTGCAAAAAAATTCTGTCACAAATATTTTCAATATATATAGTAAATGATTCCAGGAACATCAAAAACATTAAATGTACAGGAAAATTCAAAATTAAATGACTTACAGTAGTTATAGCAGTACATCTTCGTAGTCTTCCTATATCTCCCCTAAGGACTACAAAATAATTAGACTTAACTTTAAGTATCACAATTATTTAACTTTTTACATTTTTTTATAATCTAGACTTGACCAATTTCAAACTTGTAGATGAAAAATGAAAAGTGGCTGCAAATTGAGACAACAAAATACTTTGTGGTAGGAAATATTGTGGAAAAAGAAGAATTTGCTTGTTACAAGCAATTTCTTCTTCTCCTCAAAAATTCGCAAGCATAAAATCACAGGGAAGTAAAATCCTTTGACTTTAGAAGAAAGACAAAACAAGAGCACCGCAAGCAGGTGCCAACGCTCGGCTGTTTGTTATATCTTAGGCAAAGGCAAATATATGAACTTGATACCTACAGAAAGGTCTTGTCCCAAGCAATGATCATGTGAAATGTGAAGGCTCTATGACTTACCATTCAAAAGTTAAGAAGAAGGTTAAATTTTTTCAAACAAATTTGACCTTAAAAGTGACCTTGACCTTAAGTGATGACCTTGAACTTGGTACGTACAGAAAGGTCTTGTCCAAAGCAATGATCATGTGAAATAAGAAGGCTCTATGACTTACCATTCAAAAGTCATGACCAAGGTTAAATTTTTTCAAAGAAATTTGACTTTGAAAAATGACCTTGACCTTGAGTGATGACCTTGAACTTGGTACCTACAGAAAGGTCTTGTCCCAAGCAATGATCTTGTGAAGTATGAAGGCTCTATCACTAACCATTAAAATATTATGACTAAGGTTAAGGTTTGTAACGCCAATGCCGGCACCAACAACAACGACAACGCAAACGACGACAAGGTGATCATAATACCTCTGGTATTCTTCGAAAACAGCCGAGCTAAAAAAACCAGATTGTTGCTTTGAAACAACAAAAGAAACATTAATCGTACATTGATTTTCTGTACTGATAACCAATCTAATGATGATTTTGTGTTTAACCAATACAACTCCAAGAATAAACAGAAGAATCCGTTGCTACCTTGTGAAATATATCTATAATTAAGAGATAAGAAAGTTTTAGTTGTTCTTGAGCAATCTACTAAAACTCATTGACAGATAATTATTAGTCCCATCATGCACTAATAAATTTTGACAATTGGTTACAGACATGTAAGGGAAGTAATCAAGAACAGCTTCTGTATTTTCTATAAGAATAGAACTTACCATTCATAATCACAGTTTCAGCTATATCATCTGCATTGTGACCTGAAATAGGAAACAGCTGCCTGATCAAATGGTACACAATTATGATTGACTGATGACACTGCTTGATGAAAAGTAAATTGAAAAAGAAATCAATACAGAGTGTAGAAAATATTTGTAAAATGAGAAAGTTTGTGAGAATTTGGAAAAATTTAAGAATGTCTTATCTACAATAGTAGTAAGCTAATTTATAATATAACCTACATTTCTGGGGTAAAATAAAGCAGTTGAATATTTTTCATATTACGAGGGAGTTATTACCCTAGTGGAATAACTATGCAAATGAGCTCAGATTGAATAGCAACACTTGTTAACTAGAGTGCAATTTTAAAAAGAATGCAAATCAGCATGGCAATAGTTAGGCATGTTGTCTCTTCATTTTGAAATCTGATCCAATACTATGCTAAGAGTCAGCATTAACTATTGTAAGTGCCTATATAATTATACAATAGTTTTGCGCAGACCCCCCTCATACCGTACCTGTGGCTATTTTGTCAACCTTCAGCATCATTGCACCTCTGTCTAATGCCTGTCTTCTAAAAACTCCACAAAATGTACCTGAAATTTTTGTCAAAACAAGTGAATATTGTCATTGATAAAGAGGAGAGTGACCTTCATTGAATGTATTGTCATTTGTACAAGTTAAAAGGATCTAATTGATATAATAAGATAGTGGCAGTGTAAAGCTTTATTTTTAAATTTGCCCAACATCAAGATTTCTTGGGTAATTTAGTGACTTTTTGAAATCATGGGAACAAGCAGAAATAGAAGATGCTACCTTAAATACTATTATTAGGTAGTCCTTAAGTGGCACAACATGGTCCAGAGACAGAGCCAAATTCATCTGGGCCCAAGGTTATAAAACTTTTCTCAGGCTCAATTGAGAATTTTCTCAAATTTTAATTCAACAAATGTATGAAAATAACAGAAAATGATAATAAGTTGTTATTTACAATAACTACTTAATATTATCTTTTATGTTAAAACATTACAATGAGTATTAAAACAGAATTACGACTTTAATCTCAAATTGAAATTTGAGAAAATTTTGAATTGAGAATGAGAAAAGCTTTATAACCTCTGGCCCGCTCCAAATCTTTTATAATACACAATTTCTACCTTAAAATCATTCGAAACATGATCAATCTGGAATAAGTTACTGTATTGTTGCTTAAACTTTTAGTCTTTTTTATCTCTGGGATAACACGATTAAGGGTCAAAAACTCTTATGTCCATCGAGGTCCTAAGTCATTCCAGATCTTATCATGCACATAGAGAGTTAGGCAATGGTTTCCAACCACTGCTACCCACTTTTAAAGCTGGGTGGATTGAGGCTCGGTCTGTAAAGTGTCCTGCCAAAATGTATTACCCCCCTCAAGTGGGGCTCAAACCCACAATTACCAGATTACGAGTCAAGCAGGCTAACCACTCTGCCAACAATCCAGATATTTCATAATATATCAACCACTCTGGTTCAAGTTTTCCCATATATATTGAGACGGGTAGATACTTTGGTCAAAAGATTCAAACTCGATTATGCACATTTTCTAATGTTGTTGAAGAAATTCATTTTTTGGGCAGATGTCAAATATACAAAGATTGTCATTAGTTATTATTTGATAATGTTATAAGAGATAAGTGACCAATATTAAACTTGTTTCGTCAATCTTATGACAAACTCTGATCAAGGGGACTTAAATGCTGTGGCCTCTTATGATTGTGCCTGTAACATTACATAATGCCAATTGCCAACCATTCATATCAATAATTATTGCTGTTTGATATCAATTTCATAGTACAACAATTCGAAGTGGCTCATAGCATATCTAATTCAAACATATTAACCTTTTTTTTGTTTATGAATTGTCTGTAACATGCTTAGAAAACGTTCATGAATATGCATTTTAACCAAGCTGAGTATAGCTGGGCATAATAAATTTGAATCTTATCCCATGATATATACGTAGAAGCAGGAAGTGAAGGCTAAGATCAGATTTGATAGGCTGATCTTAATCTACAATTTCTGCAAAAGCTTTAAATAAAGCATGAATATGTTGTGAACAGCATGTTTAGGTTTACCTCTAATTACCTTTAATTTTATCAAAGATAAAAATACTTTGCCTGCATTCACAAAACCTGTTATTGCCTCTCAAGGAAGAAATCATCATGAATCAAAAGTTCCTTACAGTTATTTTTGAGTCCTATCTGTTTTACAATTGCATCCATAGTCCAGCCATATAACTCCTGAAATGTGTCATATACAATACTATAAATGGATTTGAATAACATTTAAAACTTTCAAAGACTGAAGCAATAAAACACTGATAAATAAGGTGGCAAATTGTCACAAGATAAGCCTGTTACACTACTGAATGTTCAAGTATGAACACCAAAGGGAAATAACTAAAAAATAAAGCTAGGACGAGTTAAGGTTCTTGCAAACTGCACTCTATAATTCCGAGAGAAACAGAACCGCCAAGTTTCAAGTAAGTCGGGCATAAGTTGGCAAAGTTATTGACCAGGCAAAGAAGTGGTGATCACATAATAAGTCCGATTCACATGCATTTTAAAATTGGAGAAATTGTGAATCCTTGTAACAACAACTACATCTTATCACAAAATTCCCTACTCTATCAAAGTAAGTCTTTTTTTTTCAACCAAAAATGTGATTTCTTTGATATAACAGAGTCTTTTAACCATGAAATCTAAGTGAAAAATTAAACAACACGCATAAAATATTTCTTTTTTTTTCCATTATATTCATGGCATGTGGTCTTCAAATTCCTGACATATGGTCTGAATTTCTAAGAGTTTATCTAAAGAAAACTTATGTTTAAATATAAATCTTAAAGTCCCCCTCTATCGCACCAATCTTTCATTTGTTGGGTGTACAAGCTTATCCAATGAACTAATTTATGTGGTAAATTAAAATATCAACAGACCAATCTTAACACTCAATTAAAATTGGATGAATAAAGATGCCTCTTTCTCGGATATTGTACCAAAGATTTTGGTGGATAGGTAACTTAATCATCATAACTGCAGCTTTTTGCCTATTATTGATTTGGTTTTTTTATCATGTCTGACACTATTTTTAGACTAAAATGGTTGTCGAGGGAAAACATTTGTAGGGCCCACAAACATTTGACCGTAAAGAGTGACATTCAACTTTGACCTCCAGTCGAAAACTTACTTAAATGGCACCTCTAAATCTTGAGGGACTGTGCCATTCTTATTTGAAATATATTGATAAATGTAGAAGGTTTGCTCTTGACAAAAAAAGGAACTTAGATTTCAGTGTGACTTTCATCTTTGAGATACATAAAAAATCTTTCAACCTACTCATTGTGGAAAATAATTGTGTGAAGTTATTCTGAAATCCATCCTTAACCCTTCTCATGCTGAACCTGGAATATTCCTGCTTTGGAAGGAGCTATAGACAAACATCAGCCTGCACATATGTGCAGTCTGATGTAAGTCTACACCACCTGTTTCTCATTTTCAAACCAGAATTGTCAATAGATTTAGTTTTTCAAGTAAAAATTGACCTACAGTTGGTAATTTCAGTGCTTTTTGCCCTTTGATTTGATGAAAAT
Source organism: Fragum whitleyi (assembly GCA_948146395.1). NCBI lineage: Eukaryota > Metazoa > Mollusca > Bivalvia > Cardiida > Cardiidae > Fragum > Fragum whitleyi. Next base: position 414,037 of record OX411552.1, on the reverse strand, counting down.
TTTTAGCCTAAATTTATTTAGCATGACAAGGGTTAAATGTACGAGCAAGGTCCCAGAAAAAACAGACAGACAAACACCAACTTATCATAGTGATGACTATGCCTTGCTCACTGCAAATGGGCTCTACCAGGGTTCGTGTTTGATTCTTAAAGCAGGGATTTGACCCTCAAAAATCTAATAATATCTTATTTTGACCCTTAGAAATTTCTCCCAAGGGGGTCATTGTGACCCCCTTGAGAGAATTTTCTATTGGTCAAAACCTTTTCATGCATCTTATACACTTTATAAAATTTTACAAACCAATTGCTTTCTTCCTATCTTTACAAGAAAAGGTCAATTGACTGTTAAACCTACAAAATTCTACTCATGATATGCTCTTTCTGCTCTTTTGACCCCTTTTAAATCTGTTTTGACCCCCAGAGTTTAATGGTAAACGGGTCAATGACTCCCTTATTTCAAACACTGGCACTAGCCTTGGCTCTGCTATGAATGACATTCTAAAAAGTGAGGCTGTGTGCTGTGATGATAGTGATGAGGCGAGGCCAGGGATCAGCTTTTTGTGTTACCTCGTAAGATATTATCTTTAAAGGAAGATCATACTGCATTTGATTTCTTTTAACTGTCTGTAAATAAAAATATAATGGCAAATCAGTGTTATGTCCAACCAAAAACCAAAAGCTGAAGTTTATAAGAGTAATTATAAAGAAACGTTTTTTCATAACCTCAACTGTGAATAGCAAGTTAACCCTTGTAATGATGAGTCCAGAATATTCCTATTTGGCATAAGGGACAGACTAAGAACATTTGTGCAGCCTGATCTTAGTCTGTACACCATTATTTTCCTTTATGAACCAGAACATTTTCAAAATAGTGTTTTCAAAATGAAATACTGACTCACAGTTAGAACAAACAGTTCTTTCAGTGCTTTAATCTTAATATAATTTTGCCAAGGGATATATCCAGAATCACAAGGGTTAACAAGAGATATTGGCCCTGGGTGGCTCACCACAGACAATAGCACCAGTTCACAGTTGAGCTGAAAATTAATATAATTTTTTTTAAGGTTTATTATCAATTCTGAGACTTTTTAAAACATCATTGTAATGCAGTGGATTTTATCAAATGAGACATGTCACGCAAAAAAGGACCATCTGAGAAATCATTCAAATAAACATTTAATAAGAGATTTGTTCTAGAACAAGTCAGTCAGAGATTGCATTTCAGAATTTTTTTCACAGGATGGTAGATTGTTTATTCTAGAAACAGAAAATTAGTTAAGAGCCAAAAGTATCAACCCTAGTGAGTCTGCACCGTCTGACCAGGGTCGACACATTAAGCGCTACCCAGATGGTCCCTTTTTGCGTGACAGGTCACAAATACGAAGATCAACAAAGATGATAACCAGTAATTACCTCGCAAAATTGAGCCTGCGTGTGATATTTCCAACAATATTTCAAGTGCAAAGTAAAGGCTCAAATTGGTTTGTACAAACTGAATACTTTAGTCTTCATCAGGGTTGTGGAAATACAAAATTTTATAATTAAATACCTTTCAAAACTGATTAGGTTGCATTTTTTTCTTGATTCAAGATCCATTTGTCCTATGACAAGTTCCCTAGGATAATCTACTTGTCCACTGGATAAAAAGACAGAGTCTGACAATTTTGGCTTGGGAGTTGCAACACCCTGTCTTATCTACTGAATGTGCCTTTCTATAGACACTCCCGGATCATTCTTATGTTACTATTAATGTGCACATGTGAAATTGATGTAAATGCCACAAAGAGTCTAAACAGATATTCCGTCTTTTTCAAAGTTTTGTATATACAAACCTCTAAGGAATCATCTCTATATCCAGTGATACCCTCATCCACAGATAGCAATACCAGTTTGATGCCATAATTATATCTCTCATTTAACAGCTTCATTGTGTACGCCAACACTGTAGAATCTAAAAGAGAAGAAGGCATAGTCAATAACTGAAAGCATACAGTCAATATCTAAAAATTCATTCTATACACCACTGCCAATCAAAATATAAATCATAATGAGTTTCATTACTTAGAGTCAAATTGAATTAAATGTAGTGATGAACACCATAGAGTTTTACTTCAGGGTTGTCAAAAAGGAGGAGCCATGTATGGGAATGGGTTAAGAGTTTAACAGTTTACACGGAAATCTTTTACTCAGGGGTGTGAAAATCTTATGCCCGACTTGTCCGACACAGGCTTTTCTTCTTGCAGGCAAGTACATTTTTCTAGGCCACTTGTCCATGGGCAAGTAGATACTAGAGAATCTGGATACAGTACTAAAAAGATCTAGGAGAAAAGTCGTCCTATTGTTTGCATCAAAGGGGAGAAAACATTGTCTTTAATAAAGAAAATGCTGGGTTACAGCATTTTCTTCAATAAAAAGAATGTTTATCCTATATTCATCAATTCTCTTTTTGTGGGCAAGCTCATTTTGATCCTGGACAAGTAGGAAATGCACCCTTACTAGTCCACGGACAAGTGAAGAAAAGAAGCATTTCCAGACCCCTGTTTTACTTGTCTTAAATTTTGTCTTATCATTCATTTTGTCTGTAAGTAGTTTACACAACCTTACACAATTTTTCAATCATAATGCAGCAAATGGTGCAACTATCTATGGATTCCTGGTGTAGTTTATATCCCTCATCAGTGCTACACTAATATTATTTCATTACATCTACCTGCTCACCTGACATAGTTTTACAATTACCCATCTATTGGTGAGAGGCACAGGGTTTTCCATGACCCCCTGTTTCTTTGAATTTGGACCCCATTTTTTTTTAAATGACCCCCAAAATTGTCAAAGAAACATTCTTATCTAGTTTAAAGGGGGTCAAAATGTGGCAAATGACCCCCAGTTTTGAACAGAGGGAAAACCCTGGAGGCAAATGTTTGACAGTCACAGTATGTGTGCCAACATTGGGGATCAAACCTGAGATACAATGATTGGGAGGCTGGTGCACTACCAACTTCATTATAACAGCAACTGTCTTCTGGTACAACTTTTTACCTTTGCCTCCAGAGGCTCCTATAGCCACCGTCTCTCCAGGAGTGAACAATCTGGCATCTGTAATAGTCTTGTGAATCTCCTCTTCAAAGGCATAGAAAAAACAATCTTTGCAGAGAGCATCACCCTGTGTAAATCAAATCACACATTATTTATAAATGTATTTACACCATTGTATTTTATATCAATAGGAAATGAAATTCTTTAAACTTTAACTCTTGTCATGCTGAATAAATTTTGGCTAAAAATTTGCATCAAAATCAAAGGGCAAAAAGCACTGAAAGTACCAACTGTAGGTTAATCTTTATTTGAAAAACTAGAACTATTGACAATTCTGGTTTGAAAGTGAGAAACAGGTGGTGTAGACTAACATCAGACTGCACATATGTGCAGGCTGATGTTTGTCTATAGCTCCTGCTAAAGCAGGAATATTCTGGGTTCATCATGACAAGGGTTAAAAAGGTACACATAACCAAACCCCTCTTGTTATATTAACCCTTACTGGAGAATTCACAAGTACCTAATGTTTCGAGCTTAGACGAGTACTCAAATACCCCAGTATAAGTTAGGGTAACATTTTTACCCTGGTCCTAAATCCTTGTTCGTTACCTGACTCATCCTTTGGGGATCGATTCCAGAAAAGAATTGAAGACTGTTTAAGGCAGTCTTCCATTCCTTTCTGAAGTTCATTTCCAAATGGCCCTACAGACTTACATTCTGTTTTCCGCAGTGACGTCACTCGACAAAATGGTGGATAATAACGGGGTTTGCTATTCCATAGCGACGAATTGGAAGTTATGGCTACCTATAGTATCTTGATCACTATATTGTATTTTCGGTCAATTAAATGGAGACGTATCTCACAAGATTACAAATTCATACCATCTCAGAAAATGGCAAGTTTCTCTAGGGAGGCTATAACTAGGTATAATAAACCATAGTATTAAATAGATTAGAAGATTACCCATATCAGTTACCACAAGAAAGCCGACACACTGACCATGCAAAATGACCAGATTTGGAGTTTTACGATTTATACAATTCGTTCTTGATAAAAGAAATTAGGCAAATAAATTCACTTATTAATATGATTGAGATAAATCAGCAAACAATCGATACTTTGTTAACCAGACTTCAATCGATACTTTGTTAACCATACTTTTCAAGATAGGCAAGATTTGTCATAGCTTTCTTAGGTAGCATGGATTATTGTTGATAATTCATGATATTGAAATATGGCTTTGTCATAATCTACCAACTACAATAACAACATTTTTTACATAATTTATCACATTGAATACTTTATCAGTCACGGTTTTAAATAAAGCTACATCTAAAATATATTTTCAGGTACTTGATTTGATATTAAACTTTACACAAAGCACCCTTGCGAGTGACTTTGTTGCCAAAAATTCTGAAAAATAACAACACTTATAAAAAGAGACGACGCAGTGTTTACATTAAAAAGTTTATGCATGGAAACCTCCCTATTCTAGCTATACAATTTCTTAATTGACAAGGATGATGATGTCCCAAAATAGACCGGCAGGGATCTTATATGGATACTTGGATTTTGCTTGTTCTATATGCGCGAATCTTGGTGAAAGAATCGTAAAAGAATGACTTATATAGAATAAAATAACTGCATACTACACCAAATGAAAAATAATCTTCAAGTTCTAAAAGAAACACAGAACCAAAGACTTAATTGCTAATGACTAGCAAGCTGCTTTTTTTTTTAATTAGAAACATTGATGATTTCCCGAATGTGCGGAAAACAGAATACAGAGAGTTATGCGAGTCCTGGCTATTTATTTGCGAGTCCCAGACTCTCAACACCTGTTTCCCTCAAAACCATATTGGAAAGTATGTTGGAACCTGCTTTACAGAAATTTTAGGCCAACCTTTAAATTTAGTTGATGAAATAGATATATGGACATTAATCACCAGGGACTTGAAATAATCATTTATAGGGTAACAAAATCTCAGGTGCTGAGATATACAATGTCTGCTACTTTTGGAAGTGTATACTAATGAAAGAACAAAGATCAAAGGCCTGCTGTTAATTAAACTGGGGGAGGATACCAAACTATGGCTGCAGATGCCAGAAAGTCAGCCCAGACAGTTCTGTTCATATAAAAAATCCTTGTATAACATTTTTCAAATGCATTTCTGCGGGGGTTTTGTCTTTCTAATTTATTGGTCCCACGTGGTAATACGAGTAAACGTGTAGAAAATAAAAAAAAAGGAAATTTCACGCGAAAACTGGTTATGCAAGACAGGCTTAGAAATATTTGGGAACCAATCATTACAATATCTTAATACGGGAAAAGTAACGCAAAGCGCCCGGAGGGCACTTTGCGGCTTTTCCCGCTTCTAGATAACGCCTGTAAAACATTAAAATAATCAAAATCAAAATAAAATACATATACCATCAAAGTATAATTTTGTGTCGTAATGGCGGCCTACATGGAGGATGATGATCTCGCGAGATTTCGCCATTTTGTTTTATCATTTATTTTAATTTATCAACAATTTTTCCTTCGATTTTATTCCTGTCGATCATTATCAAAATTTAGATTGTTGTCGTAAAATTAGGATAAGAATCAGCTTTACATGTAAAAAGTTACACATTTTTGCTTAGAATCTCGTCTGGATGACGTTTTCTTTTTACCCTCTGCAAATGACGTCATTCTACACATTGGAGAAAAAGACGCTACTTTTTCCCGCTAAAACAACGTCATTGTTGTTGCGCTTTAGCGTCGGGTTGAAAAGCGGGATAAGACTTGAAAGAGATTAAATCAATAGCCATATTCCCGGTTAAGACTTGAAAAAGATGAAATCTATAATAAAATTCGCAGTTTGATATTTAAAAGAAAATTGTAAATACAGCTATTTTAGCTAAAGCTATGCCGACCAACATCTTGTCGGAATCGCATCCTTTAGGATTTAGACCTGACGCAGTTTCTATAATACGTGCGCCCATATTCAAAGTTACATTTTTTACGAAGAAAAACCAATAAGAATTGTATTGAGTATCTTTCACTAATATTCTGTTAATTTCTTCCAATTATATTACTTATCTATTCTAAATGACTGTGACTGTGGAAATCAATCTATAAATAAATGAGAAAAATCAAGTAGCCATCGATTTGATAAATAGCCTATTTTGGTTTTCTAAAAATTAGTTATCATGTGCATGTTTTGTACAGCACATGGGGAAGTTTAATTCACATTTTAACTGCACTTATTTTTTCCAGTGACAATATCTTCGGAGTAGAAATAGGTCAACAAAGGATTCTATTTTCTTTGTTTTGTTCGCCTATGATATGAAAATGACAAAAAGCGGCCTTAAACCCCATTCAAGCGAAAATCAGAAAGAGCGGTTGGAACAGACAGACACATAATATTGCCGGAATTTGATACATAATTCATACATGTCGATACAGCAAAAGTTTGGGGTGCAGGAGGTTAAATTCGGTAGCTTAAGTTGAGTAAATTAGTATCCTGGATTACTCAGTTCTCGATAGGTTAAGATGAGCTCCCTTTTATTTCGCCGGAAGTTTCTGATGACAACAAGGTTTGGGTATGACATGAAACCTTTATTACCTGTCTTCAAAATACCATGGCAAAGAAAAGGTCTTGTATTTCGTACTTTGATAAAATTCCGTTTATATTACACCGGTTGAAAACAACCAAGGATAAACGCATACCCACGTTCTCGATAGTAAACAAAAATGAGGTCATATTAACAAGCGTCAGTGTGATTGAGAAAATGAAGTATGGTGGCTTCTTTGTGACATCATTTTTTATGATGATAAATGGTAAAATGGTTCAAAGTATGCTTGAGGAGGATTTTATTACAAACATATTGTATATTGTAGGAACATTTCATTGATTGATTCAAATTTTGATTTCAAATACCCATTTTCTGAACTTATTAGAGAAAAATGTGGTTTAAATGATATATATTTACCCTGTGCAATCCTTGAAACTGCTTTGTTCTCTTCCTCAACCAGGTCCCAGGATAGAAAAAAATCCAAGGTAATTATTATTCTAACTTAGTAAATAAAAGTTAATAAAAGAGCAATTATGAGTTCACTGTACAAAAAGATAAAATGATTAACATTTTAAATAATATTATACACAAAGAAATTAGATTTTAAATGTCATTATTAATGCTTTAACAGCATGGACACTTGAAGGGAGTATCCCTTTTAACTACTTTGACTGGTGTACAGTACTTCAAGTGAACCCAGTGACCACATTCATCACAACATGCCCATTTAGTGAAAGAAACTTGATAGGCTTCCCTGTCTTGAACATAAAAACGTTTGCACACGCAACATTTATCTGCCTCGGGCATATCTGACTCTGACTCAGACTCATCTTCTGACACTGGAGAAAGCAAATTGATGTGAGATGGACCTGGTTGAGGAGTGTCAGGTTTTTTTTTCAAGATCTTTTTTGAGTTACTCCCTTTCCTCTGTAGGTTTTTTGTGGTGTGGTTCTTCCCATTCTCTTTATTAGCATTACATGTACTTTCTGGTTTGTCTTTATCACTTTCAGTTTGTATGCATCTTTTCTTTCCTCTGTTAGATTCATTAATATACAGTTTCATTCTTTTCAATGTAAGACTTTCTGTTATTGCTTTTCCACCTACAATATCATTTATGTTTCTACGTTTTTTCTTTTGAACTTTTTCACAAATGTCCCCTCCAACACTTTTGAAAAAATCACTTGCTTTATCTGCTGGGTCATCTTTGTCTACCTCAACAATATCAGGGTTGTTCACAAGGATGGGATCTTCAACATCTTCAGGTAGGTATAATTGAGACGGAGCAATTTTAACTTCCAAATTTTTAATCATTTCAGATGCAGACTTAATGGGATATATGCCAGTTTTTGAAAATGCAGCTCTGAGATTTGATGGATTCAATGCCGCTGAATACGCACGACAAGCCAGGCTACAAACGTCATAACGTGATACCACTCTTCCATATTGGCGAGAAAATGCTTGGCATTCCTGGCTGTATTTGATCTGAAAAGGGCCAAAGCAACCAACATCCATCGGCTGTAAAATGTGCGAAGTGTGGGGCGGAAGGACAAACAAGATAATGTTATGCAACTTTGCCCATTCAATGAGATCTAGGGAGATGTGACTTCTGTGACCATCGTAAAAAATGAGAATAGGCTCTGCTGCATCACGGCCTTGAACATACTTGAGAAAATGCTCTTTAAGATATTGTCTAAAGACTCCAGCATTTGACCAGCCTGAAGTAGTTACAGTTCCATCAGCTCCAGGAGTTTTACCTTGCATCAGGTCAGGCATCATTCTCTGTCCAGGGAAGATGAAATATGGAGGAATTTGACTACCAACAGCATTCCCTGCTCCTATTACTGTTACAGTTTTAGATCTGTTTCCCATGATAACTTGTGGTTGAAAACCCTTTGCAGCAACAATATTTTGTGGTCTGTACTCTGTGTTAATGCCTTTCTCATCAATATTATAAATATGTTCTGGTTTATCAGCTAAGTTGTACTTTCTTATTATTGCATTAAGTTCTTCAAAGTAGTTCAACAATGACTCTTCTGAAGCGCACTTAGCACGCTGCTCAGACAGGCTTGATGGTTTTATAACTCTCAGTTCCGGCCATCTTGAAATAAATCCGTAAAACCAATTCATGCTCAAGACTTTGTCATCTTTTTTCCTTTTCCCAAGATAAACAGCATAGTCCGTTCCCATATTAATGATCTCCGATCTAGCATAGCCGTACCCAACATAGGCCATATCTTTAATATGTTCAACCAGTTTGGCCTCCTCAATTTGGCTAAATAAAGGAGACGGACCAGATGAAGTGGTATCAACAGATATCCTGTGGTCAATACGGTCTCTCAAAGTTGTCAATGGAACATTAAAGACCTTAGCTGCTCGGTATACAGGTAATTTGTCTTCAATACATGCTTTGTAGGCATCTGTCAACTGTGTTGGTGAGTATTGTCGAAGTTTTCTCCTTTGGTTAATGGGAGTTAGCTGGAAAATAGAAAAAAAAATAACACTGGCAGATTTGTAATTTTGACTGTGCTAAATTTGCCTCCATATTAATCATTCATTAATTCCTAATTAGCCTAATTAATTTATAGCTCCCCTGCCTGATATTGTCACCAGAATAAATCAAGGAAAAAGTGAAAAGGGTAATCTCAGACGAATATTTTTCCACCATTCTTAAGCTATTTTTCATCAAGAATCAATAACAATAACAAATAAAAGAAAAATCTATAAAAGTGTGCATGTGCAAAATTAATCAACAGGGAATAAAATTCATGACAGGATCGAATTTTCTAAATGAAGCTAACATGAACGGCACATTTCAGCTTCCGTAGATTTTATTTTCGTGCGCCTTTCTGAAAATATGCAATGACCTACTTTTAGATAAAACAAGCGTCTGTTGAAAGAGATCAGCGTCGGTAGCGACAAGTTGAAGGAAAGTGAAAAAATGTTGTTTTGACGGTAAGTGAAATTTGGAAATAGTGAAAAAGCTGTAAAAAGTATAGTTTATGAAGAATTTACGATACAATACCTTTACACGAAGCATTTTGCTGCAGAAATCAACAAATAGCCGCGAAGTGATCTAGTCAGGTCTTCTGTTTTCTTGTCCAGGAGCGTGACGTCAAACGTTCGAAGATATTTCACGTTTCAATGTTCTATCGAGAACATGGGTATGTCGAGAACTCAATACGTGACGATAAATCAAGAAAAGTTCTTTCTTCAAATTACTTTTCCCGTCTATAGGTTATAACCTATTATTATATTATTCTGCTTTGAGATACAGTTGTTTAGGCAGTAGCGGATTTTGGGGTATAGCGGATAGGTTGTTTCTAAATCGATCTCTATATTTTTTGACGGAATATTTCAATAAAATTGCTTTTACCATGACATTATTAAATATTCAATGAATTTCCTTTTCAAATTCTCTTTTGTTTACATTTGTTTTTGTACTTTCAATTCGCTGCAACCAAAACGAGGTAACCGGAAGCTGCATTTTTCAGGTCCAAAGTAAATGCAATAGCAGGCGCTCGGGCGTGTAATATTCATGTAAATCTAAACCAATCAACAAGTTCTTGGTATCATTTTGTAGATTACCCTATTTCCCACTATATCAACACATCTGGATAGAAAATTGTCCAAAATTAAGTAAAATATCGCCTGATCAAAACATCTCCCGATTCGGGTAGTACCGGATAGTTCTTAAGAGTAGAAATGGTTTCACGGGGGCTATCTCAAAGTGAACATCAACTGCCAAAAAACTAAAAATCATGATTCAGATTTTCTCAATGCATCTAAATAGACAAATATAAAACATGAGACAGTCAGTTCATGCAAACAAAGAGTTATTTTAACCTTAATCACAAATAAAGTTATGCATCAATACACGGCTTGGGGTATGCTGATTTTTTAGCCAGTAAAATCCAACAAATTACTGTGAGCAAGCACTAAAACATTTACTGTGTTCAATCATCTTTTATGACAATGGAACTCACAAACGACTTCTTCTCTTTAAGTATTATAGCTGTTTAAGACTAAGACAAACTTAAAATGAATGTTCTTGCTAATCTTTATCTAAACCCCATAAAATCTTGAATATTCCCGATTTATTACAGTTTGACAAATTTCATCCTTGTGACATCAATGTATAACTCGTTCATTTTGACCGGTCAAATTAAGAAACAGATAGATGGATATTAATAGTGCTAGTCAATCATATTTAAGTATATTCATAACTGATGGGCACTGTTTGCTGACAAACACAAGCCTACTACTGCAAATTTAATTAGTTGAAGGAAAGAGTTGTCCATTGTTTGCATAATTACAAACGATACTTCATAAACATATTTTTCTACATTGCCGATATTAAGAATTAACTTTTAAGGTTCATTTGATCAATCCGCAGCTTTGAAGGTCACTGACAACTGTCAAGCCTTAGAAATCCGTTTCGGAGTGAAGTTATCATTATGTGTCGTACTTTCTGCCTACATCTTTATTTTATTAATGCGTTATCTTTTGCATATCTATTTCTTTTGCATATATACCGGTCTTAAATGACCGTTAGGTAAGACAGATTTTGCCATGTTTGATTTTATGAAAATGAACATGAAAGGAGGTAAATCCGATGGGCGGCTTTCGAAGCAGTGTTTTGCACCCAGACCCCAGAATTTGCCCCGCATCTCTATCGATCGCTGCGGCAGGTTACCGGCCCTCGAGCAGCGGTTTTGGACGGCTCAGTGGCCGTGGCTAGACCGGCAGTAGGCCGAGCGCTCGGAGGCGAATTGTTCACGCGAGTGAGACACTCGATGCAGGGCTCGAACCAATGGACCGATCCCTATGTTGTAGGTACTCTTGTGTTGTCCTATTCAAGCCCTAAAATCGTGGCGAGTTTGGTGGGGCTGCGGCGGAGATAGAGCGATTTGCGCTGGAGCCGCCTCGACACGGTCGAGCCGCGATTTAAGCGGCGCAGCGAGTGCAGCTCGGCTCTCGAAGCAGTGTCTTGCTGCCAGACTCCGGAATTTGCCCCGCATCTCTATCGATCTCTAGACAGGCTACCGTCCCTCGAGCGGCAATTTTGGACGGCTCAGTAGCCGTTGCTAGGCCGGCAGTGGGCCGATCGCGCCTTGGGTCTGGGAGCAAAACACTGCTTCGAGTGCCTCGTCTAGGATAATCTGTTGTTCACTGTACTAATCACCAAGCCAGGCAGGATACTGTATGTACATGCCTAAGAGAAAACTTGAACACGAGCTACACAGTATGGCCGAAGCCGAATCTTTTTTTTTGGGGGGGGGGGGGGGAACTGTACGAATGCATTCTGGTCACAAATATTTCTTTAAGAAGTTATAGGTTGGTGAACATATTTATTTGTTTTACGGAATTTCATGTTATATCTTTTCGTGTTACATATGCATTATAAGAACTGTCTTTAAAGCAGTATGCTGTCGTTCTTATTCTAAAAATTTTAGAGCTAAATAAAGATTGCAGCTACGAGGTTGTAGGTTCAAACCAATGATTATTTTTCTGCTTCACTAAAATGTTTTCAAAGTCTGTTAATCTGCCCATTTTTCAATAATATTGATTTGCTCAAAGTCTGTCTTAGTTCGATCTGCGAGCTTTTCTGGATCAAAATCTTGTAAATACAGCTCTTTCAGCACCTTAAAACGGTCATTGTCACTTTTGAGACATTCCCTCTACTACCGATCCGTTATTACCCGAACCTATCCGCTATTGACCTAATTAGTGCTGTGTGCAGAAAGCGTTTATCTGACGTACAAACAACATTAGCATCCAAAAATTGGTTTCAATTGAAAGAATACAGATTTTACTACAATTTGGTACCACACAATATAGATTTTGTTTGGTAATAGAAACATATACTTCGATAATTTCGTTAACTATCCGCTACTGCCTGAACAACTGTACCGTTTTTGGTCTTTTAAGAATGGCCGATCTGTCGCATCGAGCGCAAGACACTGGCATTTTCCTTTTCAAAAGTAAATTTCGTTTCGCAATCCTTAAAATTGTTGTTGTCGTTTTGTTAGTTGTTGTTGTTGATGGGTTTAGGCTGGAAACTATGTGTAGACTGGAAGGGTTTCAACATCATAATTTTTTACCAACATTTTAATTAATTTTGTTTCCAAGTTTTCGAATTGTCCCAATTACAAAAACACAAAAAGAAAAAAAGGAAGAAAAAAAACTTAATTACTAGTTATTAAATACTTGAAACTCCCTTTATTTTTATTTATCATATACTGAGTTCCAAAAAAAAGTGTGCATTTTCACTTTTTGATTTTCCTTCCTTTTTTTCTAAAAAAAGTTGGAGGAACGCTTGTTTGTAAAATTATTTGCATGTTTTAAATATGACCCTTTAGAAAGCGACCTAAAATCCAATATCGATTAGTTACACAAATCTCATCATCTTACACGTTTTTGATAAATCATATATTAACATTTAGCTCGGTATGTAGTCTCATAAATCGAGGGTCGGCGTTAACGATTATGATAAACGATATTTTGTAGCAAAACTCTTTTCGAACCACGGGTTTTCAAGTTATGAGCCAGAAAGAGATATATTTTATCTATTATCTCCGTTTGAATCTTTGAACTTAGTGTATTGGTCGGTGGCCTGATTATGTAATAAAATGCTTGAAGTTGGAGGAAATTTCTGTATATTATATAACGTTTTATTTGTAGAATTTGAAATTCCTATGATTCGAACACTACAAATAGGGGTTCGATTTTCTTGTGTTAAAAAACTTTGTTTGAATTTGTCCAGTACAAGAAAGTAATTTGGATACAGAAGGGGTTCGTTCGAACCCCCCGAAATCATTTGAATCCGCTATTGTAATAATCATTTCGATTGTAGAGGTAAGCATAAAAATACGTAATCAGCTTTCTTTTTTGATTTACCGCCGTCATAGCGCAGTTGGTAGTGCGTCGGAATGTCAATATAGAGGTCCAAGGTTCGATTCCCAACGGCGGCACTCATTCTTTCGAACTTTTTCGTCTTTCACAAAAACGAAAGTAAACACATTTAATCGTTTGGTTACGCAACATAACACAACATAACATATATTTTATTGAAGTAATATAGGCCAACGGCCCAGTTTACAAACATGAGATTACAAATATTGTTCGAGCTCCTTGGATTGTTAGAATATAACAATATAGAAAATCATAAATCATATAAATGATACGCATGATCTGTAATCGATATTAACTCTTTTTACCAAGTCTTCGTAACTTCAGATTGGACACGAGTTACGAGGACTTGGTTACTAATCTACGTTTTAGATTTTGAGACTATCACGCGACTTCTAGAAAAGTGAGCAATTAAATATATAAATGCTGATTTTTCTTAACCTTAAATTCAACGATCCGCTACTTAGACTTCGCCCTGCAAGGACAGAAATCATGGATTACTCTATATTATACTCGACAGTTTAAATTATATTTTCCTCTTCGGCGAAAAATACCAAGTGTTTGCGTGAATGAACATTGATTTCAATGTCAGAGCTAAACATGTTTTCATTCGGAAAAAATAAAAAAAAAGTGCGCAAAGTAAAAGGCTGACCAAGCCCTGAAGATCCACCAACCAAATAATAACAGTTGAAGTATTGGTGGAGGTAGAATAAGTAAGGATTAACGTACGATGATGCCACACGTATGGAAGCAAAAATAATAATGTTAGCCATGCGATGATTGGTCCGTGGCAGTTACTTGAGTGCTTCCGGAGCGACCACTGGATGTCAGGTTTTTATTGCAGAGGTGACTGGCCCGATGGCTCATTGGTAGAGCTCCGCGACCCCGATCCGGAGGTCGGTGGTTCGAGTCCTACTGGCGGCGTGTTGTGTCCTTAACAAAACACTTTACAGTCACTGCACAAATTCACCTAGCTGTAGGCCCTAATTGTGTAGCAGTAGATAGATAACCTTATATAAAATAAGATTCAGTGATCTTGTTGGGGTTCTACTGCCTCTCTTCTCGTTTGGGAAAGAGAGAAATTGACCTTATCAATTTCTTGTGTTCCCACAGTAAAATACAACTTTTTGGAATTAGATTAAATGTAGAAGAAAGAGCCGACGAGGTTTTGTCTCTAGAAAAACAGCATTACTACAATTTTTAGACGGAATGATCGAATGGATAAATTGACTGACTAGTAGCAAACCAATCAATTCGCCTGTCTGCAAAGCGGAATCAGGCGTAGTAATCGATACCTTTGGAATTAGTTGATTTTGACGGACTCAGCGCTATATAGTGAGCATACTGACATTTCTCCTTTAAAGTGAGTTCGGAATGTTGCTTTCGATCCCTATAGGGAAATGGTACCCTTGGTTTCTCTCGCCTAAAAATGCCTTGCTAAATTGATTAAAAAAAAAAGAAGTGCATGCAGTCAAATGTCACCTTGCCTCTTTATAAACCAGCGCTTTGCTTTTATATGGTTTTGTGTCGGCATTTGGATTAAGTTTGTTCAATATTTTGAACATCAATCAACTATTTTATAAGAATGAACCGACTTTATTTTCATTTGACCAGTAAATTATGGTTCCCCAACTTAACAATGAACCAAAATTCGAACATCAATTAAACGTGGTTTATATCGTTCTTTGTCCTTATAATAAAGAGGGCAGTGGCTCGGTTTTATGTTTAGCCTAATGACGAATTTTTGGATTTACAGTACATCAAGTTGTACACTTTTACATCAAGGTTGACGCTCGTCCTCAACGGTTTATCTTATGTGTGACTTTGAATTTTTGAAATATCACGTATGTAATGTCCCGTATGTTTAGCTTTATGAGGCGTCAGACCTACAAACTTAAATATCTTTGAAAATGTGACGGTTTGCCGGTGTTGATGTCATCACTCGAAAGTGAGTTAGTTGCCCTGAACAAAACCGCCCATTGAAATACAAAATTATTGTGGCTAAAAGTTTAATTAATGAGCTTGTAGTATTGAAATGTTCCGTGTTATCGAGGATGGAATTTTTAGTGTCACTTACACATCAAATGTTCCGTCTTATCGAGAATGGAATTTTTAGTGTCGAGGAATCATCAAATGTTCCGTCTATCTCGAACACAATTTTTTCATTAACATTGATTTTAGAGGCGCTTTATTACTTCAGATCAGAAATGACCTAATTTCTTTGCTAGATAGTATGAACAGAATGATGAAGAATGTTTTATACATGCGTTATGATAAACGCTCGCTTCGCGCTCTCGGCATGCAGCCGTTTTTCTTAAATATTACTACTGTTTCTATTTTAAGTCTAGAGTATAATTCAAAAGGCGACAGTACCTCTCATATATTTTGTGAGTATATATGATCAATTTCCCTAAATAGATTGGTGTAAATTTCATCTTTTTTAATTACCAAAAACAAAACCGCCCCTTAACCCTTTCCTGTTTTTCAAAATTTGGACCTGTCCAAATTCAAAGGTTTTGCAGACGAACATTAAAAGTGGGTTTAATTTGAAAAATAACCATTCAGTAGGGTAGAAAAATAGTGTGGAAAAAGAAGAAATTGCTTTTCAGAAGCGATTTCTTCTTTTTTCACAATGTTTTCTCAATCATAAAATCACAGGCACGTAAAAAGCAGGGATTAAATAGCAAAGGGTTAAAATATAAAATTCTTTTGGCTAAAAGCTTAATTTGAGTCAGTGTGAGACATTTGCAATAATTTTAAATGTGCTCAAAGTAAAGACTCTGCACAGTCTGCCTGGGTCTTCACTTTGCGCTTTGAAGATAAATAAGGCCCCCAAGTGTCTTCAGACAGTCAGACAATCTTCTAATTTTACTATATAGCAGTCAAGGTTGCTTAATGGTGGTCCTTCACACACATGTCGAATTGTTGGAAATGTCCCGCACAGGCTAATTCATGAGCTTGCTGTCTAGAACATCAAATATTCCGTCTTATCGAGGATTGAACTTTTGGTGTCATTGACACATCAAATGTTCCGTCTTATCCAGAATGGAATTTTGGTGTCACTGACTCGTCCTCTTACAGAGAGAAACACAAATTCATCTATATAATTATCAAGCACTTAAAAGTTTATCATTTAAATACTCCAAGCAAATTGCCAATTGTTTTGGTACAAGTTTTTTCGCGGTAATTCAGTAGAAAGCAGGAACTGTAAGCATTAAAACAGTTTCTACATCGTGGAAGGCTGATATTTTTATGTGCTGTCTATCAAAGATTTTAATACAAAGGAATACCATTGTGAACCACTTATTCATTCTTGTGAAGAATTTTTCAAGATAGATATTGCCAACCGTCCATTTCACAAAATTTGAATGATAAATCGAAAATGGAAGTCTTGGCTCGAAACTGTTGTTACTGCACATAACACCTGAAAGAAGGTGTCCCAAGCATTATTCTTGTGAAGTTTAGGGGAGTGATACCCAGTAGTTTCCGAGAAGATTTTTTTACTGGCCATGTGGAACTTTTTTCATGACTCGATGTAGTTTGTAAGGCATCAGCATGATCAGGATTAAAAGAAGCAATCTGAAAAGGTATATCATTTCTGTAAAATTTGGTTGAATATTCTCCAGACAGAAGTTTCTGAGAATATATGTCAACAAAGCTAACATACGAACGAACGGACGGATACACGGCGGACACCAGACCACGACTAGACCTGGGGTTTCTGTTACTAAACGTCTTACGAAATAATTAATCGTAAGCCAAATTAAAAAATCGTACCTAGTGTTTTCATACCTTATTAGATTCTGCCCTACAATATCTCATTTGAGTCGTCTTTATAAGACGATTCCGTGGACATGATGCATGGCAGGATCCCATATTTATATTTCTGTATAAGCAACTTTCATTTTTGACTCTCACATAAAATGACTGTAAGTTCAGTAAAACAGGCCCCAGGCCCCAGGCCACAACTAGACCTGCTGGTTATGTCTAGGGGAGCTAAAAACTCACATATCTGATGTTTCATTCAAATAGGAAGTTTGAAGTCGACAATTGTATAAGACCCCAAAGACAACGTGATTGTTGGCTTAACCCAGCACCTTGTAGAATTATATACTGGAAAAAACATCGGCCATATATATATAATACGTACTTAGTGTTTTGTATAAAAAAAAATCTAACGAGGATGGGAGAATTGATCATTGTCGAGGCTCTGCCGTTCAAGAAATTTTGATTGACCCTCAAATATGGGCGTTGCAGGGTGGGTCATTTTTCCACATTAAAGTCTTTAAAAATCTTTTCCTCCCAAACCATTAGGCCGATTTCAATGAAACCTGGCATGGATGTTCCTGAGGTTACCCTTTACTTAAATTGGTAAAGAAATTTTGATTGCTCCTCAAATATGGCCGTGGCAGGGCGTGGCATTTTTTTTCCACGTTAAAATCTTAAAAAAATCTTGTGCGCAAAAAGAGCCGTAAAATAAACGAAAACCCACTTCAGGTTTATAGAATCGAGAGGGCGCTGTCCATTGCCACCTTAAGCTATTCGTTGAGTGTCAAGCATTGTTTTCAATGGGTTGTTCTGTTCCCGGCATTTTTTTACAACGGTTACTCGAAACAAGTTATTATCTCTAAAGGATTAAAAGCAAGTGCCTGATTGTATATTTATCATGAATCACATTGAAATTGATCTTAGTTATTTTCACTTAGCACAATATATTTTGAATAATAAAGTTACTGAAATAGCGAAATAAATTGAAGAAAAACTTGGTAGTAAGTAGAGTGTCTCAGGCTCTCCCGGGTCACCTTTTCACAAAATCGAAAACTAAAAGATAAATTGAACCTTTTTATAATGCCTACATTTAGCCTTCATCTAGCCAAGACAAAATATTTCAACGAATTTTAGAGGGATAAAATTCGGCTCTGTTAGAAAAGACTGGACTATAACTTTGAAGTGATGATGCTTGACATTGACACAGCCCATCCTTTTAAAGGGTACTTGACCAAAGGAATGTGTTGTCCAAGCATTTGTCACAGTCATATCATAGGTTTTTAGTTATGAAGCCATTTGACATAGTTTTTACAAGAATGGTACGTTTAACTTTCTCTTATTGGTTTCTTATCTTGCTGATGTCAACTCTTGTGACACATGGTAAGTTTTCGACATACTTTTTGTATTTTTTTTCTTTTTTTTCTATTTGACTTTTTATTTCCTCCCTTTTAGCTCACCTGAGCACGTCCCAGTAAGTTTTTGTGATTTAGTAGTGTCCAATTCGGAACTTTCCGTAATCTGGAAAGTATTTCGGACGTAAGTGTAGTCATTTTGGCAATCGGGAACCTTCGGCGATTCTACGGAATAGACCTCGGGAATAATACGGGCGCAGCCATGAAAGCGCGTCATTTCGCACGTGGGTTTATATGACATCACAAACATAAACGATCCCGCTAAGGATGACGTTGCATAAAACAAAATCAACGAAAGAATAAAAATGGACATATCATAATTTGATAACAAAACGCAGTGTCTTACTGCGTTTTGTCATTAAATTATAATATGCCTAAAAGATCTCGAAAGACGATTGGAAAGAATAACAAAATGTGATTTTCTTCATACGTATTAACTGAAGTACTAACAAGAGCCGAATCACCTAAGAAACGACCCAAAATTACTACACTTACGTCCGAGGCACTTTTCAAGTTACGGAAAAGTGCGAGCGATGTTCCGAATAGTCATTTGGGGTCATTTTATATATATTTCGGCTTCTGGTGGTACTTGCGTCAATCGACTCACTTGAAGAAGTACAATTTCTTTTGATATTTTCCAATCGTCAGTGGAGATCATTTTGGCATGTTTTAATTAGAAAACTCCGTTTTGTTTTCAGATTATAATATGCCAAATCTTAACTGTATGTTGATGAAATTAGTCGCAACGTCATCTTCAGTAATGTTTTTGATGTCATATAAACCCAAGTATGATATGGCGCGCTTTCATGGCTGCACCCGTATTATTTCCGAAATCTATTCCGTAGATTCGCCGAGGGTTCCCGATTGGCTTTGTCCGGCATCCGTCGTAATAAGAGCGTCTTCCGTCAAAATAATCTGTGCACTTAGGAGGTCAAGACTGAGTCCTAGTAGACGCTACCTTTTGGCCAAAGTGTCTTGACACTTGGAAAGAATAGTGAACTATATAAATCTTTTGGTGGGTCGACTTTACGTCAAGTGAGGCCAATATAAAGAACAAGGGGTTAAATTATAGAAAATCTTGTTTTCAAGACTTGAATTTTTTTCATCGTCTAGTAAATGCATCTATAGATACAAGTAAGCCTGTGCGGTCTGCAATGCTTAAGCACGGTGAAGAGTGTACTCTGTGATCTATGTGCTAAGCGATAAAATTTGAAAATTAGTCAACATTCTCATTTTATAATATAACCAACGCCGCGAGATATCTTTGATAATACACGGGTTTTATTGCACTAGTGAATTAACTATGCATATGATCTAAGAACGTATACCAACGTTATATTTTCATTGTGAAAATGACGCCATTATGCATATGCTGACGTTATTTAGCGAATGGTGTGATATGATTCGCGGAAAAACTAATATCTATAAATCTACGGACTTTATAGCAAAACTTCAGGTTGTATGATAAGTAGAAGATCAAATCTGTGCTCATCAAATACCGAATTTATTAAACTCGTCATCCAAAACAGGTGAAAACTCGGCGCAGTTGTTTTTATCGGTTAAAGATGACTCATTTAATAAATTTGGTATTCAAAGACCACATATTCAATATCCTCCTTTTTTTTCTTATAAACACTTTGATCAGATGACCTTGCTCTGTCTTAAAATTGTTTGTAATTTCATATGTAATCATTCTTTCCAAGGTGCAACATTAAGCTGTCTTAAAACAGAATGCCGCAGGGGCCAGTATTCGATTGTCGACTGTCCTGGCTCATGTTTGATTGTTACCTCAAAAGGTGAGTTTTTGGCAATTTTAACCCTTATTCGTATGTTTACGAAGTTTTCCTTCTGAACAGTAAGTATTGACAAACAGTTATGCTAAGATAAACCTCCACATATATTTAAGAGATGAAGAGAGTATTTCTTTATTTCATTGATAATGAACCTAAACAACTTATCAAACTGTATACATATTCCATATTCGTACATATTTCTCATGGGACAACTTTGCGCACAAGGTTAAATCAAAGCGCTAAAAACGCTGAAGGCCTGACATGGTTTATAAAGAGGCAAGATGACATCACAGTGTCTATTCTCTTTAGTTCTAGCAAATCAACCGAGGCCAAGGACTCTGCCAAATACTTAGATACTATTATAGAACACCAGAGTTACTCTTTTGCAACTATGGCTAAAGCCGTTTCGAATATTAAAGGAAATTGAAGACTCGAAAGCACTCACGCCTATAAATTGCTGATAATAACCCTTATACAATGCCGTCTTAGATAAAGCTCCAACAGTATGGTTCTTTTCTATCACACAGTCATTAAAAACAAATATAAGCAAATCAAAATTAAGTCATCAGATTGCAATGAATCTTTACTCGAGATCCAATACTTAAGATATGCATTTTTTTTTAAAACCATATTGGCTTTCTATTGTTGACTTAAACACTATATGTCATGTCTTTAAAATACACAATAAAGCCAGCATCCGCTTTCATTTATGATAACTTTATTCCTTTCAACACTTATCACAATTCTCAGACTCGCTTAAGAGTTAAAGCAACCTCTAACGGTTTCCACCCAGAATGATATTCCACAGCTATAAAGGACGCTGAAAACTTAACTTGCTTTTAAATGAGACTGAAAACATATTTACTGAGATAGAAGATGTTGCAATATATAAATTCTGTTAAAAATATCTCCATATTTTATCTAAACATTATTTCATATCTCATTATTATGGCTTTTTGTGTCGCACTATTTCTATTCCTGTATATTTCAAGGAAGTAAGGGCTTTTCTGTCTCTGCTAGATATAGTCGACACAGACATTTTCGTATCAAGTCTATGTCGTTCGTGCTTCTTTGCAAGGAGCACACATAACTAATCAACCGCCACTTTTGTGTTGTCCCTTGTTTATGGGGACAACCGATATTAGCATTCAATATCTCTTCCTGTGTAGAACCATTTTGTAGGAAAGCACCATCATATAGATTTAAGATTTTAAATCCCTAGTTTGTTAGTAATGGATCACTTCATTCGGAACATCACTCGGACTTTTCCTTAAACTGGAAAGTACCTCAGACGTAAGTATAGTAATTTTGGGTCATTCTTTAAGTAATTCGGCTTTTGGAGGTACTTCGGTTATTTGATACGCTTGAAGAAAAACTTATCTTGTTAATTCGTTCCGATCGTCTGCGGACGTCTGGAGAACACTGCCTTTTGTTATCAAATCATCTTATCTTTCTTTTCGTTTATTTTGTTTTTCGCAACGTCATCCTTAGTTATGTTTGTGACGCAACATAAACCCACGTGCGATACGAGGCATGTTCACGTCTGCGCCTTCATTATTCCCGAGGTCTATTCCATAGAATCGCAGAGGGTTCCCGATTAGGATAACCTGTGTATTAATACCCATACTGAATATTTTATTAGCTCACCTGATCACAAAGTGTTCATGGTGACCCACCTTGATCAATAACCGTCCGTCGTCCGCCCATCGTCCGTCAGTCCGTCCGTCCGTCCGTCAACAATTTCTTTAAACATCTTCTCCTCCTAAACCCCAGGGCTAACCAAGCTGAAACCTGGTAGGGATGTTCCTTGGCCTACCAACGTTGTTTAGAAAATTTAATTCCATAAAAAAAACTCAGGTTTCCATGGCAAAGGCCGAAAATTGACGAAAATCTTAAAAAAATCTTCTTCTCCTAAACCACATGGCAAATCACGCTGAAACTTGGTAGGGATGTTCAATTGATGAAGCCCTATCAAAGTTGTTAAAACATACAATTTCTTAAAAAACTCTGGTTTCCAGGGTAGCGGAAAGGCCGCAAAATGTCGAAAATCTTAGAAATAGTTCTTCCCCTCCTAAACCATTGGGCCAATCAATCTTGAACTTGGCAGGGATTTTCTTAGGGTGAAGCTCTACCGAAGCCTTAAATGAATTCAATTCCATCAATAACTCTGATTGCCTTGGCAACAGAAATGTTCAAAATATACGAAAACTTCAAAAGAAATCAAATTCGGTAGGATGAAATTCAAGTCTGTTTCATCCCCCCCCCCCCCCCCCCTAAATGTACATCAAAAATCTCTAGAATTGATTACATGGTTGACAATTAATGAGTTGACTCAGGTGAGCGATTTAGGGCCATCATGGTCTTCTTATTTATATTTACAGTTGGACTATTCAGAGGTTGTGCTTCAGAATACCATCGTTCAGGAACTGTGACACTTCCAGGCGTTACTAAGCGGTATTGCAACAGCGATTACTGTAACTTTCTGTAGATAACTGTAGATAAATGTGATCGGATAAAACGTAAGAGTTTACATATAAACAGTTACAACTGTTTGGCACAAAGCCTTCGTTTTCAGCTGAATCCATCAAGTTGGTGAATATTGAAGGTTGACTATATCTAAAGAACCCTTCTCATGCAATTGACAACATAGTTCATGTGGATTTAAATGTACATAGAGGATATTGAACGAGTGGTCATTGAATACCGAATTTATTTAACGAGCCATCTATAAACAGATAAAAACGAGGCTGTGTCGAGTTTTTACCTGATTTAGATGACGAGTTAAATGAATTCAATACTACCCGAATTTTGTGATTAAATGAAGGAATTACGATTTTTGTAAATTCAAATCATTCCGCGAAACATACAACGTCGTTTGTGAAATGACGTAAGCAAATGAACATTTCCGAATCCCATAGTCCGAACGACTATGTACACAAAAACCACACAAAAAACTATACTTAAATTCTCATAGATAAGCTTTGATAAGACTAAATCAAGAAAAATGAAAAATAAAGAAAATATTCAAAGAATATTCACGAAAGAGCAATTTCTTTTACTCTAAACGCAGACTGTGTCTTTAAACTATGCTTTATTAGTATTAAGTGAAGACTTTAATGTTAATGAATTAATTTTTCTTCTTCATTAGTAATTTAGATAACTTTATAAGTGTTTGGAAATTATATATGATTACAAGTTTATTTTGGTATACGGTAAAGATAGATTTTAAAGACATATAAAGGAAGATGTCAGTTCAAGATCGATTGGTCTTCATATATGTTATGTACGAAATCTTACAGTTAGTATCGTCGTGAAATAGACATTCATCTCAATCAAAACCATTCTAAATCGCTTTCTCAGCGCTCCATGCATTCATTGCACACACTCAATAAAACCATTCAAAAACGCTCCAAAATCACTCAAAATATAGGATCAAGAACTACATACATAAATCAACAGAGCTATAGTAAAATCGCTATTTCACTGACATAATTGAAAATTTAAGCGTCTGATTGGTCCTTGAAGAGATAGGAAACTATTTATAGAACATGTGTTCATATCATATTATAAGGAGGTAATCAATATCGCTAACTTTGTTCACCTTGAACAAAATTAGCGATATTGGATTACCTCCCTTGAATTTCACCCAAAACTCACTACACACACTCGTTCAATTTCATTTTGAAATAATTCCAAAATCACTCATCTTGTCAATTTTACGATTTTGTTCACTGTACATATTTTTTCATTCTTGTTTCAAATAAACAATGCGCTTGAAATTTCAGTATATATAAATATTCACTGCAAATTATGTAACGAAACAATTTCACTCGAAAGAAATTATGCGAACCCCTTATAACAATGTCGATATTGTTAGTTTACCTAATATCGGGTTTACACCTGCTGGAATTCTCACGGGTTATTGCCGGTTTGAAGGATGAACGTTAACGATTCTTAACGATCAATGTTAAGGCCTGGTCCACTGCCGAACGGACACAAACAGTATGTTTAGCGGACACGACGGAAGAGAAAAATTTCCACCCGTCCCAAACGCTTGATAAAAAATGATAATAAGGCAAAATTTTAGAAACAAAACAGAAAATGTCGGACGCGCAAAGTATTTAGCCGGGATTTTGAGTGAACGTTCATCGGAAGTTTTGCGGATAAGAGCGAATGACAGCTCAGATAAGGTATATGGGTGTAATTGTGACGTATACTAATAGAGGTAAGAGCGGATGCATAAAGCATTGGACATATACACAACGTATGTTGAGCGGGAACAAAACGGCGGATCATTAAATCTTACGCGAAGCATGCGCCAACTTAAATATTCCCTTTGATATACTTTTTGTATACCTCATAATTCTGCCCTCTATACGTTTTCATCCAAAGCGGATAAGAGTTCCTATGATGTCTAACGGATGTCATCCGATTCGAAGAGCTTGTTCCTCGTATTGTTTCTCATTTATATTGCACATAAAAGTTTATCCGCCTACAAATGTTGTGCAGCTCAAAACTTTCTACGCGGATAAAACCGCAATTGACAGACGGTCGACGAACAAAGCGAATACAAAGCGTATGTACAGGGGATGAAAGGGATACAAAGCGTTTTTACAAGGGATATAACGCAGTTCATTGATAAACAACGTGGGTTATGTTTTCTGGTTTTGAATGGGGTTAAACGCCGCGTTCAACAATCTTTCAGTTACATCGCGGCGGAGGATCTAACAATGGATTTTCATGTATTTTAACAAACCGGTACAACTATTACATTATTTCCCAACCTCCAACTGCTATGCCTTTTAGGTCAACGATAACCCATTGGTGCAAGACAAATAGTCGGAAAGATTAGTGCCGTCGTCGGGAATCGAACCCGGGACTTTTCGACAGCGGGTTTCATTTATTCAACCAATTAATTCACATCTTAACACTTTCTAGGTCCACTGTGCTAATTTAAAAATTGTTCTGGACCCGAGATTATAAAACTGTTCTCATTCTCAATCCAAGATTTTCTCATATTTCATTTAGAAATTTAAGCCGTAAATCTGTTTTAATACTCATTCAAATGTATTAACATAAAAGATAATATCAAAAAGTTGTTATAAATAACAACTTATTGGTATCATCTTTTATTTTCATACATTTATCAAATTTAAAATTGAGAAAATTCTCAGTTTAGCCTGAGAAAAATTTTATAACCTCGTGCCCTGATTTAAATTTGAGGAGGTTTTGAATACACAAGAAATAAAGCATTTTCTTAATTCATGGGTACATAGTTCGAGAGCAGCCATATTTAATAAAAATTTGAACGCTATTTAGCACATGTAGACATCATAGAGGTATTTTATGGCGATTTTCCCATCAATCCAAGCTAAATTGAAAGAGAAGTTTGATTTGCACATGAACAATTGTAGAGTTTTAACAAGAAATATAATGAATTTTGTTGAAATCAAGGGCTGAAAATTGAAGATTATTCAACAATGACCAGAGCTTTCAGAATTCCTGAGGTCTATAATTCAACCAGACCCCATAGAGATACTTCCTGCCAAGCTGTATAGCTTGATAGCGTGGGAGGAATCGCAAAAAATGCTTATGGACAGAAATAATTCGACGCTTTGGGCGTAATATATCTTGAACAAACTCCGTTAGCATGGAAGTCTATTTTTAAATGGCTCTAGTAGCCCACAAATCTCAGAAGCTCCAATTTAAAAGGATAAAGCCTGATTATTTTTAAGAAAAGTAAAAGGATTATTACTTTGAAATAATGACTCTTGACCTCAGCCCATCCTATTCACGGGTACTTGACACAATGAGTGTGCCGTCATTACAGTGTTCACGGTTCAATCATATTGATATATGAATTCTTTAGCTTTTTAGTCAGACGAACTCGTGCTTTACGACAAGAATGGCTCGTTCAAATATCTCAATTTGGTTTTTGATTTTAGTGATGTTAAATCTCCTGACTCAGGGTAAGCTTGTCAACTTATTTTTTGTAGTATTTTCATTGTACGTTTGATTTAGATAGAGGATAATCGTTTGTTTCAGTGTAAGATCGATTTACATTTCATTATGTGAACAACAAAAGCTATATTTTCGCGAGTGGCAGAGCCACGAGTGAAAATATAGCTTTTGTTGTTCACGAAATGAAATATTAATCGATTTTACTCGAAAAAAACAAACTATTATTATATTTCTTTACTGCAAAAATGAGACAAAATGTGAAATTTCTAGGACATAATTTCGTAAAGCGAGTCATTTTTGCGCATGATTGCTATGCAACGTTCTATCTATCTCTAGCGCTCCCTCACTTTTTCACCCTTCCTGACTTTCTAATGTTCTTCTTTTATTACCGGTTTCAAACCCTTGTTATCGACAGCATAGACGAAATCAAATAATCTTATTTTTCATACATCAATCCATGGTTCGAGGTT
Organism: Fragum whitleyi; assembly: GCA_948146395.1. Taxonomy (NCBI): domain Eukaryota; kingdom Metazoa; phylum Mollusca; class Bivalvia; order Cardiida; family Cardiidae; genus Fragum; species Fragum whitleyi. The sequence continues at coordinate 387,130 of OX411552.1, read as the reverse complement.
ACGAAGCTTTCCTCTTGTCAAAAACTACCTAAAAAAAGTGTATATAAATTTTGGGTCTCACTTGGGCGGTTACACACTCATTCAATTTTATTCCAAAATCATTCCAAATCATTCACCTTGTCAATTTCACGAGGTTTTTAACTGTGAAATTATTTATTTCTTTATGAAGTTGGCATTTTATCTCTTTCGTTTTTTACAAGTTCCAAAAAGCTGCGGTACTTTTTAAAAAAAAAGCAATTTTCAATTTCTCAATGACAATAATGACATTCATCGCGAAGAAGGGAAAGTTCAGGCTTGTTTAAGACTCGATATCATATGACCGTCGTGTAATAACATAGATAAGCCTATGCGTCATGCAGTTGAAAAGATACCCTCTTAATGTCTTCAAAAGAGTCCATAGGCGTTACTAGGATTTTGAAATATAAACGCACTCAGAAGGCGACCAATATGAAATATATAGGATAAAGTCGATACGTGGACTCTTATAAAAGATTATTGTCTTTAGTCCGCTACCCTTTTCTATGATTTTAGCGTTGGTGAATAATCAAATCATCGTTACTACAGCTTAAAAAAGCTGTTGTTACGATGCATTGATCTTTTATCAACGGCATTTTTCGAAAGAGGATTAAATTCTATTACGCACTTGCTAGCAGTGTTTTCATTGTGAACAATGTCCTCCGCTATCAAATTTGAAATACATAGTTGGCTCTGATTCAATGAAACATTTAGAGGGTATCTTTTGAAATGATGATTGAATGAAAGGTAAAAAACAGACTAATATATAATACGGTGTATATATAAGTACATTTGGTCTTAAGTTTCATACCCCATGAGTTAAAATAGTCTCTTAATGTCTTACAATTAAATGTAATGAAGCAAAGCTTTTGAGATTTCTCCACTATAGAACATTTTTTTTATTTTGAGCGCAAAGCATATAAGATATCGTCGAAGTTTGAATTCTTTTTATTGAGAAATGAAACTATTTTTCAAGTAAGTCAGAATGCACAAATGATCAGAACCTAATTATATAATTTGCCTTTAAAACTGTTGGTAGTAACACTTATCACGCAAAGAAGCCTGTATTGACCTGATTTCACCTGTCATAATATCAGGCAGTCTATTTTCAAAAATAATTTCCATACACTTTCGTCTGATTTTCTTTAATTTTATGGATTTAGTTTAATTTACCGCTGAAAATTGCATAAATTATAGAATACCATTTAAGTGTCCTAAAATATCAATGTAATCTGGTCTTGGCTTCGAGAAATTATCGTGACTCGGCAAAGCCATGGTAAATATTATAAAAAAAAGTACTTAGTGTATTGTATGGAAAAAATTATCTAACGAGTTTGGGAGAATTGATAAGTGTCGAGGCTCTACCGAAACAATTATCAATTCTAACAACCAAGTTAGATTTTTTTTTTCATACAAAACACTAAGTATGTATCATATTTATCTTATAACCTCTATTTGTCTTGTTTTCGTCGATGTTTCTAACTGCAATGCAAGTTTAAAAAAATAACCGCATTGTATCATTGTTCTAAAAATAACTATGTGATATCATAAAAAATATCATAGGGGAGGTTAGCACACGGATATTTCTATAACTATAAGATAAATTCTCCAACCGCCGAAATGATAACATTGAATTTTTTAAACGCTCACATGTTTTTCTCTACATACACTTTTTTCTTAGGTGCTGCTTTATTCTGTCTTAAGACATATTGTCGTAGGGGTCATTATACCATTGTCGGCTGTCCTACATCATGTTTGACTGTTACCTCAAAAGGTGAGTTCTTGTTTTTGTAATTCATTTCTTTTTAGCTCGGCTGTTTGTTACCTGTGTTCTTCCTACATTTAGTAACATCCTGAAATTTACAAGGTGGATGGTTTTGGAATGATTTAGAAATGAGTTTGAATGAGATAGATGAGCAAGTTTTAAATAAAATTGATGGGAGCTAATACATAATCGACAATTTCGTCCTATTAGGCGAAATGTGCGATAATGTATCACCTTCCTATAAAACCTCAACATATTATCCTTTTTGTACATATTTTCGAGCTAATGAGATAAATTGAAATCCAAATCCAACAATAAAAAAGTATAAACAAAATTTATCGATTTGAATAATGTATGTTGATCGTTATGGACGATTTCGAAGCGTTTTTTTTTTTTCAAATGAGTTGTTTGAGTGAGTGTTGGGAATGAATGAATGGAGTGCTGAGTGTGCGATTTAGAATGGTTTTGATCGAGGTGAATGTCAATTTCAGGGTGTTACTGACTATAATCATGACGGAAAAGCCTTGAGTGCCAGACTGGTCGAAATGTCACATAATTGGTATATATACTAAGCCAAAAAAATAAAGTATCCACTTTTCTTTTGTCAATATCTTTTGCATCCGTATGATAAAATGATCAATAAAGGTACCTATGTGTTGGCAGTGTTTCGTTTTCCCATGCACACATTTTTCATTCAAACAACGAGTCTTTTTTGGTGTTTTTCATGAAATGTCGAAATCGTTGTTTTTTTACGTCGACGTACGTCACGTGTTTGATCTTGAGTTTCTTCTCAACATCTAAAGCTATGTGGTTAAGAAAATAAAACATATTTATGTTCCGTACAACAGTCTTCTAGCGAGGCTGAGACAAACTTGATCACATGCGTAATCAATAACCGTCACACGTAGCGTTCATTTTACGGAAAGAGAAGAACAATAAAGACGTGTGCTGACCATTTCTGATAGTTTAGTATTATCATTCTACCTCTTAAACTCAATAGGGCCACGGGGAAGACGCCATGCCAAATTTTCTTATTCACGTGACGTGATTACTTCACGGTTCCCAACTACTATTTCAAAACGGAAATGAAATAAATGTCTTAACCTTTAAAACGCCAAATTTTAAAACCACGCCTATTGCTATTTTTAAAAGTCTTAACGGGTTAAAGGCGAACAAATTTACTACATATTAATACGAGCCTCTCCAATGAGTAAGAGGAAACGTTGATGGAACTTAGCAATGCAAATAATGAAAAATAGATTTGTGGGATTGATTTTCTTGACAAAGAACGTGCAGACAGATTTCGGTAAATTTTAGCTTGAATCTGCGGAAGACGTTTTATTTTTGTTTGTGTTCGTTTGACGTAACATTGACAGGAAGCAGCAGAAGGTATTAAGTTGTCTAATCAATCCAGGATACCTAATATTGCATTTGTTGAGCTTAAAACTGTCAGAAAATTCAATTGAATATTTAATTGAGAGTCTGCAATTTTTGAAAACGTCCCCCTGGCTACGTTAACCCCTATAATTCGGTATCGGCTTCTTCACACCACAGAAAACTTTTAAAATGTATTTTCAAATGGTCAGGGCGTAATTTGCTCTATATTTCATAGAAATTCTGTTTGTACTTTTTTTAAGTAATCCAAAGTTTTATTGGGTGGATACTTTTTATTTTTGCTCAGTATATGTAATACGTCCTTACTGTTTGTATGAAAAACATCTAACGAGGTTTGGGGAAATTGATAATTGTCGACGCTCTGCTGAGACAATTATCAATAACAACAACCGAATCAGGTATTTTTCATAAAATACACTAAGAACGTATTTTGAATAAGCAAATCGTTTCTATAAATAGACTGCCTAATATTATTTCGTGTTATCAGACAGGTGATATCGGGTAAATACAGGCATCGCGGCATGATAGAATATTTAATTAGCTTAATTACATCTTGTTCTATTTTCAGTCGGGTTGTTCAGAGGTTGTGCTTCGGAATATCACCCTACAGGAACTGTAACTCGGCCAGGCGCTAGTAAGCGATATTGCAACTGCGACTTCTGTAACTTCAAGTAGAGACTTGGATTGAATTGATAAGACAACTTATTAGTTTTATAATTTCATATTTTCCATCGAGACTGGTGAATTGTAATAAGTAAACATTCAAATTAATCATCCTTATGCTTTCAACAGCATATTTTTACTGTTCGAGGGGCTATCACAAAGTTTTGAGACTCTAATCATTTTCTATCGTAGATGTCCGACGACTCGGAAAATTGTATTAGTCGAATTGTATGTATTATGAATACGAATTTACCAAGTTTCAGAAGAACATCTCAAATACACTCTATTCTATGTCAAATTAAATTGAGATGGGTGTGGCGTCTCGAGGAAAATTAGTAACACCATGAACGTCATACACTTGTTTGCTTTTGTCAGTAATATTTCCATATGTTTTAAAATGTGAATTGCTAACAAGTCTTACTAATAAATTCTTCCGAAAAGGTGACTGCACATCTCTGCAAATACATACAGCACTTTCGAGTAAAACTCTCTAAAAAGATGATTGAGTATTAAAAGCTCGATTTATACTCTAAACGCGTTAAATACTTTAAACGGGCATAGTTATCAAACTTCGATGACATTTATAAATCAACTGCTCCTAAAATGCCCATTTTCGGTTGTATGTTTGGACAAAAGTCTTGTCCGGTTTCGCGAATTAGCAAATGAAGCGCAATCTTTTTTTTAAATGAGAACATGAAGGTAATGAATGCAATATTGCTGAAAAAGAGCCGTTTAAACTTTCCGTTATCGCTGGTTTCTACGGCCTGAGAGCAAAACATCGCATTAACAAGCAAGTTAGCTTATCTAATTACGACTCGGACTAATCCAAGCGAGGACAAAAGTGAATAAATAAAAAAACGCACATACTTGTGCACAGTATTCATCTTCGTGACAAAATTATGCACAGTATCCATCTTTGTGACAAAATTATGCACAGTATCCATCTTTGTGACAAAATTATGCACAGTATCCATCTTCGTGACAAAATTATGCACAGTATCCATCTTTGTGACAAAATTATGCACAGTATCCATCTTTGTGACAAAATTATGCACAGTATTCATCTTCGTGACAAAATTATGCACAGTATCCATCTTTGTGACAAAATTATGCACAGTATCCATCTTTGTGACAAAATTATGCACAGTATCCATCTTTGTGACAAAATCATGCACAGTATCCATCTTTGTGACATTGATAATGTACCAAGAGTGAATAAAGGATTTTGTATTGTGTTTAGATATTTCTTTAACAAGTAAACCGGTTAATACAACGTTATATCAACTATTCTTCTCAATATAACGTCGTTAAAAACGCGACCTGTTGAACCCCACAGTTCAGAAAAGATGTCATGCTTCATAAACAACGCCTTAAAAAAGAAATACGTGTTTTGTTAATCAACAAAATGACAGAAAACGTATACAAACCTGCAAAAAACAACTCGAAACGTATGCTTAAATGAAACGGGCCACCTACGGAATATTTCTCCAAGTTTCGTTAAATTCGACCCATTGGTTTAGGAGGAGAAAATGTTTACGCACAGAAGCATGGACGAACGCAACCACGACGGACACTCCGCCATGACAATCGCTGGCTGGCCTTCGGTCAGTGGAGTTAAAAAATAAATTATTACGTATGAATCCTCTTCTCCTGTTTAGTATGAAGATGTCTTTAAATTGCGGCATGTAAATTTCACAATATCATTTCTGACTTGCAAAAAGCGCAATTGCGGTCCTGTATCGTTGTTTATCTCTGATTCACACGTGATCAAGGTTTTATTCAAGTTATACTCAGAACAAGAAGTTAAGCGCCACCAGTTTTTAGACAGAAGATTTTTAAAGGCAGGGAGCCTGCATTAATTCAAAATAACAGATATGTTAATATTGAGTTCCAATGTTGAAAATGATATGTTGACTTAACAATTTCACAACAATACATGGGTGGTGATAAATTTTATTGACTTTGTACCTTGACATGTAAATGACGTATTTTCACCTTTTTTTTAAACATGAAAAACTATTGTCAAAGCCGACTTACGGTGTTGTCTATGACACGGAACTTGGTTTTAGAAGTCAGATAACACAAATGCGATTAATTCCAGTCACATCTAAAGCTATGGTCACATTTAGGGCAATTATCGTAGTAAGTCGTACTCCATTCTACCGTAGGCAACCCGTGTCACTAATACGATTAACTAAGTTGAAGTACATTGAACAAAGGTACTATGGAACAGTTTCCGTAGAAAGAAATACGTGCGTGTAGGAACAACTACGAAGAGTTACGTAAAAGTAAGAAGTTTAATTAGATTAATTATTAATTCTAATTAATGAAAAATTGCCATTTATTTGTTTCCCAAGCCCTGATATCTCTTGTTTGTTATTCTAGAGATAAGAATCACGATCTTTAAGTATAGCATAAGGTTTAAAACGTAGCATTTCGATCAGACCCCATTGGGTATTATTAATTTGTTGTAAAAACACGCGAGTTTCAAACCATTGATTTCACGTGCACTTCGTGATTAGATTTTATCAATTTCACCGAATCTATTCGTACTCTGAACGTAGTCTTATCCCACTGTTTCCCTGCTTGGTCGTAGCATTTACTTGGAAAGATGATTATTAAACGGTTTGTACGGTAAACTAGAGTAAACGATACGTTCTAATTCGGCAAGAGTGCGATTCAACAAGATCTTACTACGTTGAACTACGTTCAAACTACGACAGAAAGTCCTTTTATACGTAGGGATTTTGAACATTCCCAAGATTTGTGCGGCCACTACGGTAGGATTATACGGTAGAAGAACGTCCGGTCCACGGTCGACTAGGTGAAACTACGCAGTCTACGGTAGGGTAAGTTGTAGAACGGCCTTCTTTCACTACGTCGAGAATAAGTTGACAACGTGGAATGTGACCGCGATTTTTTTAAACGTACTTTTTCCCTGCCTAACCGTGGACAAAAATCGGATACACGTACTGCAAGAGTAGGAATCGCTAGTTTAACCTTGGTTAACCGTAGTAACGGGGACAAACGTTTACGATATCATAGCGCGCTACTACGGTTAATTTACGGTTAAGCAAGGATGAACTACTGTGACAGTACGGCTTAATTGGGGACAAAATAAGGTACTATACCGTGGTTAGAGTTTTGAACATTTTTACAATATCCAAAACACTACGGTCAAACTCACGAGTTTGCACTACGTTACTCACTACGCGTAAGCACGACTTACTTCGACTTACTGCGCAGTATACGGTCAGCCACGTAAATTTTACGGCTGACTACGTTAAAGCGTAACTACGGCCAACCACGTTAATAAACGTAAATGTTACCAAGCCTTTAGTCAGTAGCGTGTGTAAGATCCGTGAGCATTGATCACTGCGCGCACCCTCCTCGGCATGCCACGAATCAGCCTCTGGATGATGTGTTGAGGGATTTGCTGCCACTCCTGGTGCAGTGCTGCTTCTAACTCAACCACATTTTGTACAGGAGGCTTTCTCCGACGTATACGGCGCCCTAAAATGTCCCACAGGTGCTCGATGGGGTTAAGATCGGGACTACAAGCCGACCATGGAATGGTGGTGATGGCCTCACGTTGCATAACGTCCGCCACGACTCTTGCTCTGTGGGGTCTGGCGTTATCATCCATGTACACTGGTCTTGTTCGAAGAGGGTGATTGTCAAAATGTGGAATTACCACAGGAAAAAGGATGTTATCGCGATATTTATCGCCAGTCAATGTTCCTGGAACTGTCACTAGGTCCAGTTTATAGCCGTAGGAGACACAACCCCATATCATAACGGAGCCAGCGCCACCCTGATAGGTTGGTTGGACGTACTTTGGTGCAAATCGGGTGTTAGGTTGTCTCCAAACACGAATTCGGCCATCGGTGACATGCAACAACATCCTGCACTCATCTGACCAATGGATCCGACGCCATGATGCCAAGTTCCAACGTGCCCTCGCTCTACACCATATAAGACGTTCATTGATGTGTCTCTGTTGTAACTTTGGACGTTTCAGGGGTCTTCGAGCCTTATGCCCAGCCATCCGAAGTCGATTTCGCACTGTTGACCCGTCTGTGTGTATTCCAGTTGTCCCTTAGTACAGGCGCACTGGTGAAGGGCAGACGTCTGACGTGACGCAAAAGTGCTCTATCCTCTCGTATAGACGTTACTCTAGGGCGTCCAGATCTGACACGGTCCTTAACGTCGTTAATCTGTGCGTGTTTTTGTACCAAATGTGTTATTACACTGTAGTGATACCCCAGCTGTCTGGCAATGGCTCTACAAGACATTCCAGAATCTCGCACTCCAATTATTCGCCATCTTTCATTTGTAGACAATCTACGCCTTGCCATGACTGAGTTTCAAATCAAAATGTAAACAATTGCACGAGCTACAAGACGTAAGTATCTCTGATAGAAAAGCTGATTTTCCACTTTGCACGAGCCCTGGCTGTACAGTCATTGCACGAGACTTGCTGAATATGCACGTGCATCCGAAACATTTTTAATCAATAGCTACACGGTTGTTCTAACCGTTTGACAACATAGATACGTTATTAAAGTTTTCGATAGAAATTTTATTAACTTTAAACTTAGTGGCGCTTAACTTTATGTTCTGAGTATATATGAAAATCGCCCCTCATGAGACTCGAACGTGTGCAAGAAATGACACTTAGGCAAATTTGAGACCCCTTTCAACTACAAGATGTTTTTCATGTTTTTCCTACTCAATCGCATATATTTACATCGCAAAAAAAGAAAAAAAAGAAAGAAAAACAAATGTAATGCTTGCCTTTGAGACAAGATCGACCCTTTTAAATGCGCGATGGATTCTATTTGCAAAGTTCAGAAGTGAGATAACGTTTCACACTTTTTTTTAACGCTACCTTCATAAAAGAACTATACTGGCGTCCAGAAAAATGCCACAGGGGCAGTTGGACATTTCTTTTCTGGGGCGTTCTTTTCATTGGGAAAACTTTAGGCTAACTTTAAAAAAACTTCTTTCAAAATGAAAACAATTTGATTAAATGATTTTTAAGTTGGAATGCGGAGCAATTCCAACTTAGATTCAACAAAACCGCAAAATGAACACAAGATAAATTCATTTCGGGTTTTTTGAGAACACACATCACGTGAACAGGATGTGAATACACTTCGGCCTATTTTGTATATCTCAACTTGACATAGACATATAGTTTATTTCATTAAAAGGAAATAATCCTGTACAACTACACAACTATCACTTCATGTATATTATTAACACGCTAATTCATGATTTAAGCGATATTTATTGAAATTTGCGTACGAATTTACTAGTATCACATGTTTACATTACTATATATGGAAATCATGTGATAAGGCAAGTCAAATAAGGTCAGCTATTGAAAATAGCACGAGCCAATCCCGTGATCTGCTTGTTTGGCAATGTCGCGATCTGGTTTCTCAGTATTGTGACAATAGCACAGGCCAATCACGTGATCTGCTTATTTGGTTATGTCGCGACCTATTTTCGTAGAATTATGTTATAGCTTCTTTTAAAGGTATAGTTTCTCTTTCTGAACGACCTTATCACACATTTTATTTATCACGAATTGTTATATTGTACATTTCTGTCTACAGTTACGAAATAAAAATCTTAAGTTTTTCTTCAAGTGAAGATACACTTTTAAAGTTAATAAATATTTTTGCAACATATTGACGTTTGTTTTCCGTCATATTGCAGTTTTCTTCATGAATGTTTCATTGTCAAAGCCCAAAATTCATCAAATAAAATCCTGGCCATGAACATCTTTGCCTAATTGCATTCCATCACCAAAATAATGTGCCATTTGAAACAGACCTACTAGTTCAACTTGTTTTCTTCACATTCTTGCATATCAACACGTTTAAGAGCACCATCATACAGTTAGTTACATCGTGAAATTGACATTCATCTCAATCAAAAACATTCTTAATTGCTCACTCAGCGCTCAATTCATTCATTTCAAACACTCACTAAAACCATTCAAAACTCTCACAATTACTCAATAAATACGATCAACTTGTACATTCAAAACGAATAAAGCATTTTAGAACAAAATCGCGATTCACTGACGTAATTGAAATTTGAAGCGTCTGATTGGTTCTACGGTTTTTATTAAATGGAGGTTTTACATATCGCTAATTTTGTTCATCCTGAACAAAAAAGCGACATTGGAAACCCTTTCTTAAATTTCACTCAAACCTCGCTCCGCTCACTCATTCAACATCATTTCTAAATCTTTCAAAAATCGTTCACCTTATCAATTTTACGATGTTATTAACTATACCCCCAACTCAGAAGTGGAGGAGCACATATTGATTTCATCATGTCTGTCTGTCAGTCCATTGACATTTTGCTTTCCGCTAGCTAAACGGAGAAGCAATTGACCTGCAATAACGAAACTTTACACAAATATTGCCCATGACCCAAAGAAATACCCTATTGTTTCGGAGTCATACATGTCACGATCATAAGTTACCTTGAACTGTTAACATTTTCCACGAACTGAACAACCAATTGACCCAAATCATAAAACTTGAAACAAATGTTGTCAATGACCCAAGAAAAGGCCAAATTTTAGAGTCACGAAGGTCGAAGTTACAATTGAACTTCGTCTAAGAATTGTCTTGCGATTCAAACTCATGAAGTAAAAGACTTCCCTGCGAAAAAAGCTTTTCGTCAAGGACAAAGCGCTTGTCTAGGTCCACTTTGCGACAATTCTAATTAAGAATGTAATTGATAACTCAAATGGAGCAGAAGCCATTTGAAAAATATCACAGAATCTGTTTTGAGTGTATAAGTGTCTGCCTTTGCGTCCATAAGTCGGCTGTATGGTCCATATCATTTTCTTCCTTTTTAGCTCACCTGATCACTGCGTGCTCAAGGGGAGCTTTTAGGATCACCCTGACTCCGTCGTCCGTCGTCCGTCGTCAACTTTCTTAAAACTTCTTCTCCTAAAACGCTGGGCCGATTTCAATAACATTTTGACGAAATGTTCCATGGGTGACCTTCTTCAAAAATTCTTCGCTAAATTCTGATAATCCACAAATATGGGCGTGGTAGGGCGGGGGCTTATTTTGAGCCAGAAATCTTTGAATGACATCTCCTCCTGAACCACTGGGCCGATTTCAACGAAACTTTACCAGAATATTCCCGGGGTGACCCTTTTTAATATTTGTTCGTGAAATTGAGAATGGCCAATAAATTTGGGCGTGGCAAAGCGGGGCTTATTTTGACCCTGAAATCTTTGAACAACATCTCCTCCTGAACCACTGGGCCCATTTCAATGAAACTCTTCCAGAATGTTCCTAGGGTGATCCTTTTTAAAAATTGTTTGCAAAATTTTGATTGGCCCATGAATTTTGTAAATTCATTTTGTAAATAGTGGGTGGGCAGGGTCTATTATCACTGTTTATTCTTCGAATTATATTTCCTTTCAACAATAGGCAAATTTGAATAAACCTTTGCCAGAAAGTTTCTTGGATGAGATCCACTGGACAAATCGGATTCAGGACTTCAGGAGGCGTGATCTTCGTTAGTGGCTTGAGGTCACCGTCTCTTGAACGCATTCCAACTTATCAGTTCTTTCAGTACTTTGATTATACATATACATGAGATGGTGGTTACTAAGTTTCTATTTACCGGCGCGCCCTCTACTACATATTGCCTCTTTATAAAGAAATTAAACTCGTGTCTGCAACATTCAACATGATAGTGATTCATGCTAGTGCTTTAAAATAACATCTTTAAGCCTTTGAAATTAGATCGACCACGAAAAACGTTCTTAAGCTTATAAATTAGTCAGGTATGACATTTGTTTATTAAGTGTGTTTTGTAAACGCTAGCAGAAGCTAATCTTGTAGATTTGGTCAAGGTCGGCTGCTTGTGACGTCACAGCAACTATATTGGATAACGTCATTGACGTAATCAGTATCTGATTACAACAAGTTAGGCAAAAAAATTATTCAGGGTATATTGTCAGTAAGTATGCTCAAACACTATGGAAAATCGCATGAAAGATCTCGGAGTCTCCGGTTTTGGTAAGCTTGGTTTTTCAGAGTAGTCCAAATTCTAAAGTGACGTCACTGCCTATTCTTTCTTTACCATAAAGCCTAGCCGTTTGTGACATATGTTATAACAGATTTTTTTCACGAAAATATTGAGCCATACCTTGCCTTTTTCAGTATTCGTTACGGTTATAATCAAAGAGTTTCCCTGTGGGATATCTCTAGATGACGTTTTCGTAAACGATTCTATACATAATACGTAGTTAGTGTTTGCGTGAAGAAATGTTTAATGAGATTGGGGGAATTGATAATTGTCGAGGCTCTGCCGAGACAATTATCAATTCCCACAACCGAGTAAGATATTTTCCACACAATACATTTTGTACATATTATATTTATGTTATAACCTCTATTTGCCTTGTTTTTGTCAATGCTTCTAATAGAATGCAAGTTTCTTAAAATAACTACTTTATGTCATTGTTATAAAAGTATTCATGTGATATCATAAAAATATTATATGGGATATTATCACACGGATATTTGTATAGTTATAAGATTAAATGTCGTATACAGCTAAATAATGAGTAGCTTGTCTGTAAGAAATGAGGAGCGGTATTCAGCCTAGCCTAATGTGCAATTTGCAACTTTGAGTGATAGACATGGTGCTTTCGTCACCAGGCAATTTGGTCATCCCAGTTGTTGCCCCAAAAAAGGGATGCAAATTCGTGATAATTTCACTGGTTAGTTGGTGAGTTAATCAAATGATAATCTACCACTTTTTCTCAATAATCTACCGAAAAGCATTCAAGAAATGTCTGATAAAACAATCGTCGGTAGGTGACTAAATATCAAAACTACGGGCATGCCTAGGGCACACATTCTCGAATAAAGTCCACGTGAAATACAAAATAAAGTTGCAAGGTTTAATCGGACTTATGGGTGATCCGCGTAAGATTGTCGAGGGTTTGGAGCAAAAACAAACTTTGTGTCTATACACTGTATAGACAGATACTATCTTTTTTACTTTAGCCCTCGCTATTGAAACTTGAAGTAATTTACCGGAAATATGTGTTTTCAGGTCGTGACCTCCTGAACTTGTTTTTTCCGTACAAATATATACACATTGTAGCATTAGAAACGGTAACAAGTCTATTTACATCTGTGGTTTATGCTTTCGGGTTTTACATAATTCTTCAACATGCGACAGTTAGTATCGAGACGGGTTTCAAAAATAATTCTACACTTGCTCTAAATGTACAACTTTTCTTGTTTCTTTGGTTTGAATAGGGATGGTCGCCGATATTATTTTTCTATAAAATCGCTTTGGCTGTGAAGCACAGGTGATCTTAACATATTTCGAGTTTTTGCCATATATATTTATATTTATATATATATAACCTATTAGACGAAATTTGGATTGAGAATGAAGCGCCCGTGGACTGGAGCACTTAAACATGGATTTCTGGTATTTCTCGCACCAGAACTATTATTAGCATACATCCTTTACAATTACCTGCCGCTTGGTAAGAGCAATAGAGTTTAAACTACGACTATATTTGGGCAATCCAATAACTGTTCCTAATATACTGGTAGTGGAAATATACCTGAGTTAGATGAATATAATGACATTTTACATAGCAACAACGAAATTGATAGGAAAAGCCTCGATGACAAAACTAATAAATATGGAAAACAGCTGATTAGACTTTGTACAGACTTCTTGATCACAAACGGACGTTTTGGGTCTGATGCTGATAACGGACATTTTACATTCATTAATCAAAATGGTTGTAGTGTAGTTGATTACTTTATCATTTCACGGGAACTGATACCCATATTGCATGACTTTGAGGTAATGCCGTACGCTGAAAGTACACACCTTCCTATCAAATTAAGTTTTGTATGTCAAAATAATATAACATTAAATAGCCACGATTCGGACGACAGGCGAAGTTTTATCAAATATCATCTAGACAGTAGCAATAGTGATGATTTTTTACAGCTTTTACATACAGATATTTTTAAAAATGAATTAACTGAATTTTCAGAACAGATCTCCGACTTCAATGTTCCAATCGATCTTTGTGTAGAATACTTTGAAAATATCATATTAGAAGGCTCTAGTAATTATAAAAAAATAGTGACAGTCAAAGGTTCCAGGACAGAAAATGATTGGTTCGATAAAAACTGTAAAGCGCTTAAACATAATGTAAAACGAAGTTTAAACCGCTTCAGACGGACAAGAGATCAATGTGATTTGAATAAGTTTTTGAATACTAAGTCAATCTTTAAAAAAATGTGTAAAGAAAAAAAAAGAGTCCTTCTACAGAGATAAAGTTGAAAAATTAGAAAGTTCTTTACGTAATAGCAAAGACTTTGGTCAGAATTAAGAAAAATTACCAGTAACCGAAAATTAGAAAATGGAATTTCATCTTCCGATTGGTTTGATTATTTCACCAAATTGCTTTCTGATGAGAAAAATACAGAATCATTTGAATATCTAGATAATGGTATGTCTGGTGATTTTGATGAATTGGAAGATTCTATTTTCAATTCTTTAATAGACGACGATGAAATAATGAAAGCAGTAAACAACTTGAACGTTAATAAAGCATTTTCGGGTAATGTTCCTCCTAAACTCATTAAATTTGGAATTCCAGCGTTAATGCCATTTATCAAAATGTTGTTCAATAGAATGATCTTAACAGGAGATTTTCCAAATATTTGGTCAAAAATTCTGATTATACCCATTCACAAAAAAGGTAGTCTACAGGAACCGTCGAATTATCGCGGTATAGCTTTAATGGACGTGTTGAGTAAAATTTATATATATGTACTTACTAAACGAATAACGTTTTACGTTGAAGCATTTGACAAACTCTGTGAAGCGCAGGCCGGTTTAAGACCTGGGTATTGTACAGTTGATAACGCATTCGTTCTATATTCAATTGTGTCTAAATATTTAGTTCAAAAGAAAAAGCCAGTATTTGTGGCATTTATTGACTTTGAGAAGGCATTCGATTCTATTAAACGACCTCTATTATTCAATATTTTACGTAAAAATGGAATCCGAGGGCACCTTTTTCAGGCAATTTTTTCAATTTATGAAAGTGTTAAAGCTAGGGTTAAATCAAACGATAAAATAAGTGACGTATTCTCATGTCCCAATGGTCTCAGACAGGGCTGTTCTTTAAGTCCCATTTTGTTTTCTTTATTTATTAACGAACTTGACAGCAACATGAAAATCAATAATACAAGGGGCATCCAATTATTCCCAAGTTTAACTGAGGTATTTATGTTAATGTTTGCTGACGATATTGGCCTAATATCTCACACGGTTAATGGGCTACAAAAAGAACTGAAAGTATTAAGTTCATTCTGCAATACTTATAAATTAAGTGTTAATTTATCAAAAACAAAAGTTGTTGTTTTCAAGCATGGGGGTCAGTTGTCAAGAAAAGAGAAATGGTTCTATAATAGGAACAAAATTGAAGTTGTTCCAAGTTTTTCATATGTAGGAATAAATTTTTCAAGTACCCTCTCTCTATTCAAAATGTCAGAAAATGCAGCTACAAAAGCTAAAAAAGTATTGAATTACTTATTAAAATCAATTAGTAATGTTCCTTATCTGCCTGTTAAGTCGTTTTTCAAGATCTTTGATTCAAAAATATGACCAGTCATGTTGAACGGATCCGAAATTTGGGGACTAAAACAGATGAATTGTATTGAGCAGGTGCAGATATATGCATGTAAGCGTCTACTTAAGTGGACTTAACTGCGTGTAACGCCTCTGTTCTTGGTGATACAGGCAGATATCCTATTCATATCTACAGTTCGAGAAAAGTTATTAAATATTGGATAAGGGTTCTTAAACTGACAGAATCAAGGTTGGTAAAATTGTCTTATAATATTTTATTATATTTTGATAGTCTTGGAAATGTTAATTGGGTTAGTTATATAAGAGAAAACCTTTGTCTAAATGGCTTTGCTTATGTTTGGGAAGAACAAAACGTAGAAAATGAAAATGAATTTCTGTATTTGTATACAGAACGTCTCAAAGATATTTATCAACAAGAATGGAGGTCATCTTGTGTAGATAATATTAAACTTAGTCACTATTCACTCTTTAAAACTGATTTTGGGCTCGAACCATACTTATACATATTTGATGTAAAAAATTTAGATCATGCTTTCCAAATTTTAGACATTCATCTCACCCATTAATGGTGGAGACGGGAAGGCACTATAGCATCCCTAGAGAGTTTAGATTTTGTGTATATTGTGATGGTGATGAATTTCATTTTCTGCTTCACTGTCCTTTATACGCTGATTTACGGGAATGTTATATTGAGAAGAAATTTATTCAATATCCAAATAATTATTCCTTTTACAATCTAATGTCATCCAAAAAAGAATGTATAATTCGGAATGTGGCTATGTTTATATATTATGCGTTAAAAAACCGAAAGACCTATGTACATGAACAAGAGAGATAAACAATTTAGCAAAATTTGTCACAATTAATTCGTACTTTATTAATGACGTTAATTATCATTACGATTTAATAATGCTAACAAACCTGTATGTATCTTGTCAGTCTAACCGTCAAACATTGATACACTGTATTTGTATTTGTATATCATGTATTGTACAAGGGCCGGTGGCCTATATATACAAATAAACGATTTGAGTTGAGTTGAGTTCCTAATACCTACCAACATAATTCATATTGTTTTCCCTTTTTTACGCAATTGCATCAGATGTTTTTTCACAAAACTTTACATATTACCAATAGAGGAAAAAACCTGTAATTACAGCGTTTATGTTGAACACGAACCAACGGTCTTTTAATTCGGAGGGTGGATGACCCCATTTAGATCGTTCAGGAGCAATAGCGGATTGTGTTTCATAGTCAAAATGTAGAAAGATTGCTGTTTCATCTGGAAAAATATAGGTTCAGCGTGTTGAAAATGAATTACCCATTGACTTCTTTTTTAGTAAAGAAAGAAATCAATAGTCTAGACACTATAGTTGTCTATTTTCTTTTCTCCGTCTGTCTCTCTGTCTGTCTTTGTCTGTCTCTGTCTCTTTATCTGCCTCTGTCTGTCTCTGTCTCTCTAACACACACACACGCTCATTATATCTCCCCCTCTTTCTAAACATTAAAAAACCTAAACAAGCAAAGCAATTTCTCCTAATTATAAACATTCTTATGAAAGAACATTACATTTGAAATTAAAACATTTGAAAAAAGTTTTGAATACACGCTGATGTTACAACATTAAAGAAGCACAACGTTTCTACTCGGAGCATATGATATTTGAAAAAAAAAAAACCAAAAATTCAGCAAATAATATCAAATTCCGTTTGAATTATGAACAGAACTGTAGATTAAAAAACAACAACGACCCCCACCCACACACACACAAAAAAATTAAAAAATCACACTATGATTCCTGTAAAGTAATCTGCTGTTTTTTTCGTTTTCATTGTAATACTTGAGAAAAAATTCGACATGCACAACAAGTTTGAATTTACAGTGAGAATTGCCGAAACTTTCCATTAATTATATTTCACATTTATAATTTCTCTTTTCTCAACGAATTCAATGTATCACTCTAGAATGCCATCAGAAACGTTCACCATCAGTACTTTCAGTGCTTTGATTATTAATTTTATCGCCCATGTATGGCTACACTACTTATTTATTTTATCGTCCACTTATGGCTTCACTACTTTTTTTTATCGTCTACGTATGTCCATTTATTTCATCGATTACGATTCACAACACGAAAGTAAAAAGTCTTAGACTGGTATACAGCTTTAAGTTATTATATATGGTTAGCCATCAGTAAATGTAGCTTTATGAAAGATTAAGGTTCATGTTAAGTGTGTGAGGCCTAATTTTAAGGGCACTTCGTTAACCCAGAAAAAGCAGTATGTCCAGGTATATTATATATCAAAATGAAGGTATTCACGAGCACAAGCAGTTAAGCAACATAAGACCGCCATAGCTAAAGCGGTATAGCCAAAACATTGTGGAAAAGGGTAATTTTGTTCAGAACAAGCAACTGCACGACGGTTGGATAAAACTGCCCCATTTTTAACAAAGTACAGTCTGAAGTACTATGCAGGTAGTACTACAAACGTTGATATAAAACTCAGTCTCAAAAGGCTCTTTTGAAATAATCAATTTCCGTTTATTTTGTCAACATACATGTCAAACCGGTTTGGTCTGTTTTCAAAATAGATGTTAGGTATGGTGCAACATCGTACCATAATATTGTGAATTGTTTTATGCAATTCATTCAAAATTATAGTTTTTCAATTCAATGATCTGTAATAAATTACTATATATTCATCATTCTGTGAAATAGAAAATGATATATTGCTAAACAACCTTACAGGCATATAAACTATTTATGTTCATTTATGTTGTGATAACACACCATACCATGCACAGAACTATACGTTACAAAATTTGAATGACATATATGTCATATGTGTTTATAAAATAAGTCAAAATTAATTGCTTGCATAACTACGTTTTGGGCCCGAATTTCATACCAACTGTTGTAGTACTACCTGGATAGTATTTTAGACTGTACTTTGTTATAATATGAGTAATCTTTTAACAACAGTTATGCAGTTGCTTGTCCTCTACAAAATGACCCTTTTCCACAATGTTTTGGCTATATCGCTATGGCTATGACAGTCGTATGTTGCTCAACTGCTTGTGCTCATAAATAGGTTCATTTTGGTATATAATATACCTGGACATACTGCTTTATCTTGGCAAATGAAGTGTTTAAAAATTGGGCCTTAAACACTTTACATGAACCTTAACCAGCATTCCGATAAAGGCTAATGCTGAGGTCATCTGCGTTTCGGTTTCAGGTAACTGCGGTAAATTACAACTTCGGTAAATTGATATTATATAGTGAAAAAAATGTGGAACTCGGTTAAAAGGTAAATAAAGAGTGAATATCGTTTGCCAACGGTAAATTAGCGGTACTTGGGGGGTGGGGGTGGGGGGTATGAATATTTCTTTTTTATCATATTAATTACATATCACATAACATCACTTAACATATGTTTTATTGCACGAAAATATAAAATGTTTATTTGACATCCTGATAAATGTTATAAAAATATTTTACACCCAGAATAAGCCAAAAATCGCTTTTTCATCACAAAATCGTGGAATGTAGTGGTATGTCGTCACAATTACATATGACGTCACTATATATTAACTTTGCATTTAGGGCGCATTTGGGGAAATTGATAGTTTAGCAAGAAAAAGAATAACAATAATGATGTGTTAACCATAAGCGTTGGCTAAGTTTGAAGAATGTAGGATAGGAGTTAACGGCATGAAAATAATTTCGTATTTAGAAGAACAATCATTACAAGGAAACGTTCCTATCTAAACTAACAAAGCCAATTGAAATCTTGTTTTTAATTGGATTAAGCAAACATTACATGTTTGAAAGGGTGTCACCAAGGTTTTCTTTTTTGTAGAATTGGTTGAAGCATCCAGTAGTTTCTAAGAAATGGATTTTAAAAAAAGATTACAACTAGATGTATGGATGCAAGAGGGACGCAGCGTCATGACAATAGCTCATGTGGGTTTTGGCCAGTGGAACTAAAAACTAATCAAGAGTGTATCACATTGTTGAGCTTTTATAGTGAAATAAGAACAAAGTTATGCAGATGCTTTTTTCGAATTTATTCAGCAAATTTCACATGCAAGTAATGCTTTTTTATTCAAAAACAGAGTGCGAATAATTCAACGTGTCCTCTTTTTAAGGTTCCACTATATTTATTTATACTTTAACTAACACATATACGAACTGATTCCCTGAGTATCAATACAACTTGGGACTTCACGTCAAATAATCCAAAAATAGTATCAATCCACGCGGATAATTCCCTATATAACATATACGTACGAACTGAGCAATTTGGGACATATTTGTTTGTTTGAATTACTTCACTTAATAATTCATATAAACTCATAATAATAATGCACAAAAGAAATGATGTTATTTTTTGAAGCGAAACCTACACGACCCCAGATAAACTCACCCAAATATGGGCGATTAACATTTTTTAAAAAAAAGTGTTCAAAAACATTTTCGCTCAAAAATAAATTTCAAGAGACGATATTTTTATTGTTTCTATTTTAACAGCAATGGCTCACGTGCATCCTGAGTTGTTTTTTCAGCAGAAAAGTAAGATAAGCAATTGGTAGCCTGTCGATTAAAAGCACGATGTCAGATATCTATAGAAGACAGAGAAAAGACTATCGATCTGGTCTGAAGTTGCTCAACTTGCTCAACTTGCTTATGGGTCGTCAGTCGAAAAGGTTCTTTTAAGGTTTTAAAGTCATATTTAGCAACGCACAAAGAGTTCATGTCGACGAAACTTCTGCTCACTATCACAAGGGGATAGTTTTGTCAAAGCTTTCACAATTCCGAGATCTTGTCTCTCTTGAGATGTACAGCCATCGGTAGAGCGTTAGCCTGCGAATCGAGGTATCACGACTGAATCGATGGCTTCATATTTAAAAAAATGATTTAAATGTTGATTTGCCTCTTGCACTAATTCAACGAAAACATACAATTTCAAGAAGTACATCAGAAGCCGAATTACCGAAAACATACCCAAAGCTAAACTTCACTTACGTCCGAGGTACTTTCGAGTTTACGGAAAAGTCCGAGGAACGTTACTCATGCGACTCAATACACTACCCGATCATAACTGATTATCATTAACAAATAAACTGAAACCAAGTTCTAATCGGTCACTGCATGTTTTCCTCTTTTCGACACATTTACAAAAATAGAATTGAATAAAACAATTCGTTCATACAAAGACAAATCAGTCTCCAGGCTTTTGGTGAAAGGATTGTGTAAAAAGGATCGACAGTGCGATTGTTGCAGAGAAAAGAAGATACAAACCCTACTTTGAAAAAGTCACAAAACTCGCAATATTCAGGAATTTTCAAAATTTCAGTCGAAGAAAAACCGTGTTGTTGTTGGAAAATCACAATGCTTTCGATGCCTTAAAGGACACTGAATAGAAATAGGTAAAGAAAACATTATTCAAGACGTTCATTTGCGTAAATGAGATAAATCTATTAAATTTACCCCACCCACCAATGTTAATTTTGAAATTGGGGGTACCCATGTTCTCATGCAAGTTAAATTGCTTTCCCTGGAGAAATCGTCGGTGCATTTGGTTTTGCTATCTACCAAGTGCATGGGCTATCGGTAATCATCAGACACTCGCATCTTTAAATTTATTAAGCAACTCTATTCGTGCTTTATTTGAGTGACCGATTAGAAGTTGGTTTAAGTTTAATGACATCTGTTAAGTTGATAAGAGTCTATACGCTAATCAAGCGTTGTTCTGTACACAGCCTCAGTATTAATTCATATAAGAAGAACAAATATCCGAACAAATATCGTTCAGGAAAACAAAACGGTGCATACTGTTTGCAAATTATGTCCCGCTTTATACGTGCACTTATGTGCGTGGCGGGGTAAAATGAGCAAACAGTCTTCGCATTTTCTTCCTAAACGCAGGTAGGTACCAATCCTGGCCCTTTCAACTTTTATCTGACGAAAAGAAGGCCTTCGTTTGACACACATCATTTGTCTCCGAGCAATAGATGAAAAGCAAACATTGTGTCTATGTTGGATGGAACACTCGTGTGAAATGTTGTGTTTTCACCAATGTTTAGAATACGACATCTACCACTGAAATACTAGTATACACCAGGATACTAGTATTGAAATAAAATAAGTTGTTCAGAATTCGCGGTCTAGAAAGCTTCTCTTTAAGACATGGCTGAAATATTATTGAAGCGGCGTTTAGATCCAATGTAAAGAAACTACAGAAATTTTAGTCAACATGTGTCAATGTTTGATGGCCGGAATGTACAAATAAATTCGATTACATGTGTACTTGTTGGATTATTTATATAGTTATGTTATGGGTTAACGACAGAAGCAGGACGGTTGAACTTGAGCGAGGGCGAAAATAAGAATCCTAAAATTCTGTATAATAAGTTTAAGGTGTTTGTACAACCAAAGGCGGATCCGGTGTTTTAAAAGTTTTATCTTTCACTAACAAATGACGCTCAGGAATGTGCTTTTGGAGACAAAGAGGCTGAGAGGATAAGGGATTGAATTGTATTTGGTTGTTAGTCTGGTCGAGTAAGAGAACAGTTGATCGAAAAGGGCCAGGAATTAACCAATTAACCATGGACAATGCAAAGTTCAGTCTTACGAGGTCAATAAAAAGTAGATGGACGCTTTGTCGGACGAGAAGGACGTACGTACATTTGAGCCAAGAGAGCACGTTATGTTTTAAAAATCTCCTTATGATAATTGTGAACTTACAAAAGTATTACAACAAAACACAGAAAGATCGTATGATATCCAGACCTAAGACGGTGTGTCATATAGGCGTAACCGAGTTTTCATTAATTAAACCGTGTCACGACCTGCCCACTTGTACTGAAAAGCATAACTTTAACCTTAGCCTGCTGAAATCGAAGTTCAGGTACATTTCAACTAGTAAGAATAATTTTTCTCCTGAAATAATTCAAGCGAAAGAAGGCAGTGAAGTGTAGACCATCACAGACTGAACGTCGATGCTGCTGCGTGTTCTTTGCGAAGGTTTTATGAACAGAAGACGTATGCTGTGAACATCATAGGAAGGGTTACTGTTTATATTATCCATTCTATCAGAATTACAAATGTAATAATAAAAAGTTTCAAGAGTCTCTTTAATCAGAGTTTTCTACCTAAGTAATGAAATACAAAGCTGTATGCAATCGGAAACCCTCGGCGATTCTACGGAATAAACTGCTGAAATAAATCGGTCGCGTCATGTCGCACGTAGGTTTACATAACATCATCACAAATATTACTGAAGATGACGTTGAGAAAAACAAAATCAACGCAATGTTAAAATTTGGCATTTCATAATTTGATAACAAAACGCAGTGTATGACAAAAGCCAAAATGATCTCCGCAATTGACCGGAAAGTATTAAAGGAAATTTATTTTTTTCGTAATGACCAAATCACCATCAGATGGCAATTTACCTTTAAAATAACCCAAAATTACTACACTTACGTCCGAGGTACTTTCCAGTTCACGTCCGAGCGATTATCCAAATAAGCTCTATCTGCATTATGAATATGCTGTGAAAGGCATTAGAAGTGTTGATTTGGTTATTGTCCACCTTTCAGAATTCGCCAGCTTTGGTGGATACATTTGAAGTTAAAACAAGGATTCAAAAGTCTCATCCACTCAATCGAATTCACTACTTAAAATTACAAAAATCGTAGTTGCAGTACCGCTTAGTAAAGTCTAGATAATGTACTGTTCCTGTAAGGTGGTATTCTGCTGCACAACCCCTGAAGTATCCCGCTGTAAATAAGAACAAAACAAAACTTACAGCAGATAAAGTATCAAGGTTGAAAAAATTACTCAACAGAAAATTGGTGGGAGGTATCACTTAATGATGTGCATCATAACAATCCGACAAGGTTTGAATATTTATCATGCAATGAAACCTGTATTGACCTGAATTCACCTGTCTGATAACATAATATAACATAATATGATATCAAGTCAGGCTACTTTAAGAAACATTTTGCATACACTTTCACCCGAGTTTCTTTGATTATTAATGGTTAACTATAGTTTAAATCGCTGAAAATCGATTGTGCGATAAATAGAAAACATGTAGGTATCTTAAAATACCAATGTTATCTGGTCTCGGATGCGAGAAATTATCACGACTCGGTAAAGCCTCGTCATAATAAATTCTCTATACCTTGACCGGATAACAATGATATTATATATATTCCTAATTATTCTATTACTAAACAAAAACGCCTGTAACAACTCTCAATATGATATTTAGTTCAAAAACCAAATTGATAGATATTCTTTCCTACAATGCACTATTATGTTTATCTTATCCTTCCTACATCTATATCAGTTAATGTGACAGTAACGTAACAATCCATATAGCTAGTTTCGATATCTTTTTCTTAATACACTTTCATTTTCTCTCGAGCCACGTTCAGCAAAATGGATGTTTGCTCTATGTTTCCTCATTTAATTTCAATGATTTCCATATTGATCCTAATTTCTGCTCTTATGACAAACGTAGCATGTGGAGTAGCATTTGGCGTTTACTATTTCCGATAATGACATATTTGAAACTTAACGAGAAACATAAAGGATCAGACGCCTCGAACGTGACGTCGTACTCTTGTAATTATAGTTTTTAGATGTAATTGATATTTATGTACAGAAAGTACATTTTCAGATCGTAATAGGCATGTATTAAGCGTTCAATAAGCCCGACTTTTTTTTTACTTAAATATCCATGGCCTGGACTTATACCATTTACTAATTGACTAAATGACTTGTTTGCAATAGTTTTTTTTCCTAAAAAAATAATCACATTCTATTGTAAATACGTTACGCAGTAATAATTAAAATGGCGTAAAACGACGTCTTACATTGATCTAGAGAAAAAAACTGAAGACGTTGAACGTATCGCCAAGTAAACTTTTTGTGACGTTATTAGTTTCCCAGGCAAAACCTTCCGAACTTAAATTAACCATGCATTGCATAGCATAATTGTTACTAGAAGTTTGTTTCAGGTTTGAAAATAGTTCTAGGATGCTTCTTTGAATGACAATCCTTTTTAAATAAATTCTTTTCATAATGACCCCTGTTAACGTTTTTCGAGCCTAAAAATTTACAGTTCTTTTAAATGCTATATCATTCTAACTGATAAGAGAGGTTAAAACATACGTTGGAACAGGTCGACTAAACATTAAAGCTTGTTTTCTAAAAAAAATCTCACCTGTTGAATAAACAGTCAAGCACGATGTAGGACAGTTTATATCTTTGTGTTCACCCCTACGGCAATCAGTTTGAAGACACAATAATGCAGCACCTTGAAAAAATGTATACACATATAACAGTTTCATACAAGATTGAAACCAAGCTAGATCTTCTGAACACTGTGTTTGTATATGATTGAGAATATTCATTTATTATGTAATTTAACGTTAATAACGTAGTTAATATACTTAAAAAAAGGCTTTAAATAGGTCTTAACTAGACATTCTTTCAACGGAATTTTCCATCATTCACCGATATAATTTAATTTTATTCATGCCACGATAATAAATCCGATGTGCCTTCCATTAAAATGCTTTTTATATGACCTACGTCGCTGGAGTGCAATAACTTCGTTCAATTTTCTTTATATTTCTCGTGTGTTATGACACTAGTCGAATAACTATGCAAATGAGCTAAGAGCGGATATCAACGTTATATTTTAGTTGTGAAAATGACGTCACAATGGATTTTCTGACGTCAGTTCGCAAACGGCGTTATATGTTTCGCGGAATAACTTAAATCGATAATTATCGCAATTTTATCAATTTATCTAAAAATTCGGGTCAATATATATAAATAGAATAATAAATTTGTGCTCATTAAACACCGAAAATCATGTAACTCGTCATCTAAAACAGATAAAAACTCGGCGCAGCGTCGATTTTATCTGAATATAGATGATACGTTTATTAAAGAACACTCATTCGAAATCCTCTATTTATACATAAAAAGGACAGCGTCATAAATCTTGCAAAAATCGCCAAAGCTTTTTGAATTACCAGTATATAAAAGTATATAAAATGATACCGTAAAACTTCAATAGATCTTCTCTTGTAAACCAATAAGCATAATGATGACTTTAAGACAATCATTATATTTCTTATGGATAAAAGACAACTAGTTGAAAAAAAAATCAAAATCATTTATTCAATGGACAGAATTGTCTTTCGATATATTTAAGAAAATGTATAAAGATTCGCTATGTTTGAATGAAATTTAGTGATTGTATCGAAAAGAAAGAGAGAGAGAGAAAAAGAGAGAGGGAGAGAGAGAGAAGGAGAGAGAGAGAGAGAGAGAGAGAGAGAGAGAGTGTGAGGGAGAGGGAGAGAGAGAGAGAGAGAGAGGGAGAGAGAGAGAGAAAGAGAGAGAGAGAAAGGAGAGAGAGAGAGGGAGAGAGAGGGAGAGAGAGGGGAGGGAGAGAGAGATAGAGAGACAGAAAGAGAGAGAGAGAGAAAGAGAGATAGAGAGAGAGAAAGAGAGAGGGAGAATGAGAGAGGGGAGAGAGAAGGAGGCAGAGACACAAAAAAGATGCAGACAGACAGACGGATAGACAGAAATAAATAAATGAAGAAAGACAGACAGAGATAGACATGCGTGGTAGACTGATAAAATCAATGATAGACGGTTGGAAAATACAAAAAATATGCTTACCTTGTGTAAGAAGAAATGACACTTGTAAAAATTGAAAACAGACCGTGATAATCGAACGTACCATTCTTGTTGTAAATCAAAAGTTCATCTGGATGAAGAAAATAAATAAATTCATATATCAATATATATCTGCCGTGAACAAATTAAAGGACAGCTCACTTATTTGGTCAAGTATCTTTTAAAAGGGTGGTCTGATGTGGAGAGTTATCACTTCAAAGTTATAATCCAATCTTAAGTAGGTTTTATCATGTACAAACTCATTAAAAGCTGCTTGTCTTGTAAGCTTTTTTACTGGATGCATTTAAAGATAGACAACCTTAATCTAGATGTACTTTTAAACGTCCAAAGTGCTGTATTATATCTATCTGCCTATTTGTAAGTAATTGTTTGTATGCCCAACTCCTACCAACAATTGAAAAGAGCTCAAACCTGACACAACATATCTGTATAATGTTTTGTGTGATCAAGACTCTTGAAATTCAATCATTGAGTTATCTTGAGTTATCTTGAGTTATTTTCTCTTCAATTCAACCACAATCACTATATTTATATGTACGTAGCTTCTCTTGCAATTTAAATTGGATCGGGTTGATAGTTACTACAATGTATCACATGATATCCTCTTGTGCATAATGCCTTAGAATTTCTAAAGGCGCACAACATCCGCGAATTATCTGCTCTTGAATTGAAAAAAAAAAATAAATATATATTTCTTATGTGCGTAACTCCTCCTGATGTTTGAATTTGAATGAAAAAAAGCCCTACCACAATGTCTCTCAATGATGATGTCTAGTTGTACATTATTGGGCCAGTTGTTCCAGAATTATCTACCCTTGATTTAACATTATTACTTAAAATCGCCATATTCTTCGTTTGAATAAATCGTCCTACTATTCTGTTTGTTTTGCATGTAAAATGTCCATGTGCTGTCTTTTTTTGCATGATTATCAAAATTATCCATTTTTTCTCAAATTATCTGTCCTTGAATTGAAAATGCATTTGTTCTTCTGTGACCAATTCCTCCTGCAATTTC
The DNA here is from genome assembly GCA_948146395.1 of Fragum whitleyi. Classification (NCBI taxonomy): domain Eukaryota; kingdom Metazoa; phylum Mollusca; class Bivalvia; order Cardiida; family Cardiidae; genus Fragum; species Fragum whitleyi. The sequence continues at coordinate 359,851 of OX411552.1, read as the reverse complement.
AAAAGGAACATTTAAAAACAAAAGGACCATAATTGTCCTATATCGCTCTTCTTCGTGTCATTGACTACCATGTCAAGCTGGAGTGCATTGAAAGAAAATTATATGGCAATTAATGGTCCATTTTTCAGCTAAATAATTATTGTTACCTACTACACAAGAACATTACAAACTCTCTTTTCAATATTTCAGCAAGTGCCTTCTTCAAGAAACAATACACAGGAATGTTCTAATTAAAATCTACATTCTTACTGAGGAGCCATATTGATAATTGCTTTTATTTGTTTTCAACCGTATATATACTCAGTCCAATGATTACAAAGAAACGGCTATTACATATGCTTTTCCATAGATGCCTTGCTTTTTGCCCAATTAACATTTTAGATTAATTGTTATAATGGATATCAACTCAAAATTGATACTAGGTCAAGGGGGGTCAAAATCTAGGTCTACAAAATGAATATCAAATAAATATATCTTGGGGCCATTAAGTCTTAGAGACACCTTATCCCTGGACATAATATGGAATTGATCCAAAATGAATAAAGCCCTACTTTATGACCAGACATTCAAGCGGAACAAGTGCGGGAGAGATTGAGCCGAAATTGTGACCTCTACAATGGTATTCAAGTACTGAAAGCACTTAAGGCTGGGAAATGTTTAATATTGTAAGATGAGAACTTAAAGAAGTGATTAATTAAAGCCCATGGAAAGAAAAATATACCTAAAGTGTCTGTCTTTTTCTGAATTATATTTTCATTATTAAGTCATAACTTCTTTTCCATATTGAATTGTACAACACAAACCAAGTCCTGTCTTCTTGATAAAAATGCGCTCACGTACAATTTCCTACTGCGAGACACACTGGACAGATTTCAAATGAGGATGCAAGGTAATATTACAGTTCAGAATATCGTGAAATGGACACCGTGAATAGTTTGGGGATTATTTTGGAGTGAATTTGAATGAGTGCGACGAGTAGGTTTTGATTAAAATTAAAGAAAGGTAATCCATTATCGCTAATTTTGTTCAATATTAACAAAATAGGCAATTTCAATTACCCCCACCCTTTAGCAAAATCCATAAGATCTATAAATAGCTTTCTTTGTATTTTCGAACCAATCAGCCGCTTTCAAATTCATTTTAGACAGTGAAATCGTGATTTTTATTTTGAAAGAAATTTGCGCTCTTCTTCATTTTAGTGATTTTTGAGTAGTTTGATTGAATTTAATGAGAGTTTGGAACGAATAAATATATCTTTGAATGAGCAATTTAGAATGGTTTTTATCGTGGTTAATGTCGATTCAATTAAATTATTGACTGTAACTAGGCGCCCGCGAGGACTATGTCATCCTGAACATGGGCGCTTAATATCCTTGCATCTCGCTTTACTTCCTGAACATCGTAGTTGCAGCTTTAAGGCTGAGTATGTTCGAGCTTATGTGTTATAAATATGATATCGTCTCAGGTTTTCTTTAACATCTTTCGGTGGCTTGAATGGTCATTTCGGTTGGCTTCATTTGGTCATTTTCTGAATTTTTTTATATCGCTTATAATACAGCCTAGTTGTTAAGTAAATCTGTCAGCCTTTTAGTAAAATCTTGTATTCGAAGATATAGTATCAATCCCTCAGCGGTTGCAGGTATTATGACTACCTGATTGCTCTTTTCCGTCCGTCTGTCAGGCTGTCCGCTGTTCCTCCTGAGCACATGTTATAATCCGGACTTTGGGCTTTCTTTGTTCTATATAAAATTGCACTCGTTTCCGGTGCTGTGGTTGGTTCCACAGAAAGGTTTGACCTTTGACCTCTTTAGACCTTCGTCTTTGTTCAATGTCCTACACTGAAGAAAAAAACCTAGGGAAACTCCCTTCAACATGTGGGGTACCCAAGCTTAAGTAGAGGTACCGTCTTTTTTCCACCTATGAAGAGGACAGTTACTTTAGTACAACCCCCACCCGTTATCCGTCCTTTCGCGAAGGAAATCGTTCACAGAGAAGGTCAACTCAAGCGTTAAATAAAAGAAGAGATGCAAAACTAGGTGAAAAGGACAAAAATGAGCACACGGGTTAGTATTTTATTCTCGAAAAGAACGTTTCAATGTCGCACTACTTGATCTAAAGGGTCTGCTTTTAATATACAATGACCCCCGGAAGAAAATTCCAGTGAGATCTCTCCTTTAGCTTGTCTATTGTTTGGGTATATGCCCTTTGTGTTTTTTTTTAAGTTTTTCTCCGGAACTTACCTCTGTTCGCCACTCTGTCATGATTTTAGATTATTTATCAAAGGTTTATGAGCTGATAGTCCATGCCAACTTTTCTTTTTTACTTTTTTGGCTCCTGGTACAGAAGAAGAAGATATTCCAAAGTTTTCTACATTTATTCCCCCCCCCCCCTCTCCCCCCTTGATGTTTTGGGGTTGCAAGTAACGAGGCTCCAGGGCTTCTGGTCCCGGAGAAGAAGAGATTTTAAAGATTTCTAATTTGATGAAATTCTTTCCCCCCTCCCATCTGGAGCTCTGCCTCTGGTGACCAAACTCTCACGATTTTATCTATTTTGATGAAGGATAATGAGCTGATGATCCATGCCAATATTCAATGCATTAGGGTTTTTTGTTCAGAAGACGAAGATTTTTAGAAGATTTTCAACCTGACTTTTCAATCGATTTAAGTTCTTTTAAATATCTTTGAAGAAGACCACTTAGGGAAAATTACTAAAAAACTTGGTGTAAATCGGCTTAGTATATTATGAGGAAATGCTGTTTGAAAATTGTAGACGGATGCCGGACGGAGAGTGGTCATAATGTATCTGTTTGACAAGAATCGCATGTTAAAGAATGTCTTATGCATACACGAAGGCATTGATGTCTAAGACTTGAGCAGAACAAACAATATGCTCATTTATGTTACACTTTACATAACGTTTTGATGGTGGAGATGTGCAATTCTTTCCATTAAAATGAATTTCTTAGTTTAAGCACTGGAAAAATATCTTCATTGTAAAGTGTTCTGGATTCTCTTTGTGGTATCTTGTTTCCGTCTACATAACGCGTTAGAACACGCGTTGGTCAGTGTTTTCATTGAGGTTAATGCATGCTAAACCATAAAAGACCACTTGAAATTGTAACCTTGTTTTGTCATTATAAAAAGATGATTAATATACATAGTTTACCCTCCTACACATCAGATACAGTTTAGAACATCAGATATATACAAGATGCATGGTTTTGGTTTGATTTTTTTAGGTGCCATGTTTTTGTGTAATCCTAAACAAAAAGAGTTGTTACTAAAATTTTAAAGAAATTCGAACTTTAAGTCCATTTCGGAAGTTGGTATACGACAAACTATTGACGTGGATAAGGAATCGACAACAGCCGGTCGTAACATGCAGTGGAATCCCTATATTGACTACTGCTGTGTATTTATGAAGCATTCCCATGGGTGAGACGGTGATTTCACATTGATAATACTATATTTTCAGTCGTATTTAGGGTACTTGCCTTACGGCGTTTAGCAACGCTTAATTCCAACATCCTGACGCCATAACCCATTTTTTCGGAATTTATGGTAGTAAACCATTAATAGTTCGGGGTTCATGATCTTTCACAATGTTGACCGAGGTTAGACTGGTACTGCTGTCGACTCATGTATGAAGCCTTTATGATAGTCGACAATGGAAGCAGTCTAGACCGAGGTTTCCTCGTGAAAATCATTAGGAAACGTCGGTTAACACTCTTAGAGATCATTACTCCCAAAACGTTGAGGAACTATAACTGGTTAACTACCTTAAACGCTTTTAGCACTTCCAAGGACAGGCAAAGAATTGAAGTTAATGGATAGAAATAAACAAAAACTGACAGTGTTCTAATAATTCTTTTATGCATGAATATTGGTCCAAATCAAATTTTGAGTAGTATGTATATATGTGTATTTATTATATACTTTGATATTGTCTCTATGTATTTGAACGGGAGGAAAGTATGCAATATTTTTTTTATATTGCATACTTTGATATTGCACTAAGATTATTTTCCCGTGCACAAATGGACTGGACTACTTTCTGGTTTCTACCTCGCCATAAGTCAACATAAAATCACGTTATTAACGCTTTCTTTTTGCGTCCTATATTCAAGAAATAGTTTTGTCAGAGTATAGAAATACGAGGGTTGATCCAGAAATTCGTAAAATGGGGCTATAAAACTCATGAAAAGTTGACTATAAGAATAAAAATTATACATTCATTTAATGCAACATCTATGTAATAAATATGGAAATTTTCGAATTTGTAAGTTATATAGTGGCTGTAAAATGACTAATCTAAGACACGGACCCCACCCGTAGGCGGGGGAGTAAGAACGTCATATGCGACGTCATCATTTACTTTTTTCTACATAGTCTTCATTTGCTCGCATGCCTTTCCAAGCCCAATAAATTAAATGGCATTGTATCCACTTTATATTTGGAATTCAAATTTGTGTACACTTTCAATATGAATAGTATTTTTATTGAAGTGGAGACCAAAATGCAGGACCGCTATGTTTGAAAATAAGGAGAATCAGTTTGGACGACTTCATTCTCTTTAAACTCCAATTGACCATTTTTAATTCTCCTTTAAAGACTGACACTCTTTGAATATACGATGCTACTTAAGAAAACTGCTCTAAATGACTTAATGATATTTTGTCTAAATATCTGAAATGGTTTGATTGGTGAATAACTAATGATCAGTACAAAATTCGAAAAATAAACAGAATTCACATTTTGATGTTGAAGTCAGGTTATTATTCACTCGAATATTTAGTCTTATTCAACATATCCTGTATCCATAAAAGCTCATCCAAAAATGATTAAAATATGACAATTGATTACCGATTTGCGCCTTATTTACTTCTGGCAAGTAATTACAAAAACAATTTAAGAACACTTTTAGAAAATTTGATTTATGTATCCGATTTTCATTATTTTTTACGCTCCCCCGCCTAAGCATACATATGTTACTATGGTAACGAAATTCAAGGCCGCTTAATACGATTTCGAAAAAATAAGAACATTTGTGCTCTTCGAAGATACTGAACTACACACACAACAAATTATACTCTGAACAAGCTAAAAATGCCAAAGTTATAAGCCCATTATACGAATTTCTGGATCATCCCTCGTACGTTTCAAATTCTTTGAATGCCTAAAGGGCAATACATCGTTGTTTGTTTTCATCTATTTGAAAAAATTTCCAAGCAATCAACCACTCCCCCCCCCCCTCCGTCTTTCCTCAGACCCCCCCCCCCCCTTAAAATTTCTTTTAAATCACTGTTATTGTTTCTCCTATATTTATGTTATTCACAACTTTTTCAAAACTAAATCATGTCCATCCCTTTGTGTCTATCATAATTCTAGTATCTATCTCTCTTCCTCTCTATCTTTTTCTTTAATCTCGTCTTTCACTCCGTCCTGTCATTCGTGACTATCGCTAGTCTGGTCCAGTATCAAGTACGCCGATTGGGTAAGTTCTGGATAATGTAACTGGTAAGAATAACAAATTAACAAGTTTCTATAAATAAAATTATTTCATTTTTATTCATAGTAAGTCGAAATAAACACGTATTTAAAAATCGAAAAGGCGAATCGACACAAAAATGTCCGCCGTCCTTTTTGTTTACACTGTAACTTCATAGCAACGGATGTATTCATCCGAAAGTAAAAATATAACGGAAAGAATTTCGCAGGAAAAGGTCTATCGCGTAACTGTTATTGAAAAATAGGTTTAAATTTAAACAAAAAACGTTCTTGGAGAATAGGTGATGAAAAAAATAATAAATAAGAAGTGAACATTGTCCAACAATATCAAAGTATACAATAAAAAGGTTATTGAATTTAAATGGGCATATATTGTGTCGGACTCGTTCTTTTGGCGTACTTGCCCTCGCAAGCTCGGGCACTCTGCCAAAAGCACTCGTCCGACACAATATATTCCCAAATAAATTCAATAACCTATAGTATAATTACTGAACAACAATAGTAAGGCATCACTTAACTTTCTATATGTAACTTTTTCCATAATCTAAAGTTTGAAGGAATTGTTATATCAAAATAAACGATAACCAATTATGAATTTGTGGTAAAAAGGATGATACTGTAAACATACGAATTAAAGAGTTACATACTCATAGAGGCGACAACCCCAAAATTAAAATTTTGAAACTAGAGCCAGTTTTCATTGCTCAGTAAAAGTCATTCGCGCGTTAGTTCATATGCAATATTGCATCCAAAGAATGTCTGATACGTGGATTTCAAGAAACACCAAGCGCGGCTATCAATTCGCTCTATATGCTGCCTCAATCTGACTTAAAACCTTGGATTTTGGCGATGTTTTTTTGACTCTCATTGTAAGTGCGTTTCTGATATACTAGTTTTTGAGAAAAGTCCGGTGGGTGAAAGAGTAGGTGTTGGCATAACTTTAAGAAGGTTTTGCTCAGAAAGTCCATAATGGCATGGGATGAATGTAGCATTACACCGAGCTGCTAATAGGGGTTAGGTATATTTCTCGTTAATGAAGGAGTTGATACTCGGCTCAGATACCTCATCTTTGTGGTTCACTGTCATTGCTAGTTCACGAAAACCCAAAAAACTTCGCTAGACAGTAAAGAATTTCCGGTCAAAACGTTACAATGCAGCCTCCAAATCTTGATTGCATCCAATTTACAGTACTGAGAGTTGAAGAAATCGCCGCATTAACCATACAATAGTCGGGTTATGTCACCACGTGACATATGCAAGTTTCCTTGATTTTAATGACGTAAATGAATCTGTTCAGAATGACCATGTGCGATGACGTTTCCTTATTCATTTTTTTGCAAAGACTTGGATTGATCTGTTAAATGTCTATAGAGTTTTTCGTTACCACTTTTAAATGCTGTATAACCCGACCAACGTTAGTTTCGTATGATGCATTCGATCGGTCGTACGAGCAGAAAACATGTTTATCATATTCAAGTGTCTTTTCTCAAGAGAGTATGAGTTCAGAGATGACAATTGTGTATCTAGTGCCCTGCCGAAATCAAATAAAGCTTTATCAGCAAATCTTTTTATTTCAGGGCAGAACTATTTAACTCTGTGAGGTGATGCGTTATATTTGTTGTTCAGTATATATTGCCTATTATACCATAATCTATAAGCTCTGAGTGAAACATTTTAGCTTTTATAAATGAAGAAAAATCACAGTTCTCTTATTTCAATTAATGTCAGTTTTCTACTCGAAGTTACAAAATGGATCGTTGCAGTAACTCTTTATCAATCCTGGGAGACGCACTGTGCTTGTAGGATGGTATTGTGAAGCACAACCCCTGAACAATCCCACTGAAAATAAAAATAGATTTGAAATCGTTAATACTTTTCAGTGAATTATCGTCGTTTGATCATTATTTGACGAACTCGCTGTCTAAACAGTTAAATTATCAAAAACTAAGATCGGTTGATGTTTCAGTTCGTAAACAACAGAAGCCTTTCTCGTGACTCAACCATTTGTAAAAATTAAAAAAAAAATAAAGCTTTTGTTGTTCAACCAATGAAATGTAAATTGATCTTTCACTGAAAAAAATATTATCCTCTATTTGTTCAGCTAATAAATATAATAAGTAATTAGTGTTTCTATGAAAAATCAAAACAGAGAAAGTTCTGATGATGGACGTTTCTGTTGGTATGCTAGAGTGATTCATCTATTCAATGTTGAATAAGAAATTGTACATTGTAAAAATACAACAAACAGAGAATGACTCGACCAAATTTCGCAAATTACCAATCGTTTTTGCATGTCCAAATTTTTCTACAATATTACACTACAGAAGAAAAAAAATGTAGTAAAGTACGCTGCAGAAGTCATACTTCATAGTCGTACAAGAATGGAATGAGGGTTAATTTAGTTGATTTAACACTGACAAATTCTACGTTTCGCAAATTTCGGGCGTTACGTAATATTGAAACCGATACTGACCTGATCTGTCCATTGTTAGAAAAATAGACACGCGTGCTTCTCGTGGTAAAAAAGGAAACGCCTCGGACCGATAAAACTGTATTTATCTAAACTTTAAATATGTCTAGTTTGTTTTCGTTCGGGTACAGTTTATTCAAAAAATGTCAATTAAAAGTCAAAATTGAAATATATTGTTCGCGATAAATGTGTACAAAATATCCATCCATCGAAGAACGTTTCCTTCATTGTGTTTCCTTCAAAAATACAAAATCAATCATTATTGTTGCATTTTGAAATCGAATGGTTGTAGAATTTACGGAATTGGACTGTATAATTGGATAGGATACTTAAAGACAGTTCTTTCCACTCAGCAACAAAAATAATAGTAATTGTCAGATATCGGTCAAAAATAATCTGTTAAATAATATTTTTAAATGCTTTTCGATGGATTATCGAACAAAAAAGGGTGAATATCATTTGATTAACTCACCGCCTAACAAACTATCAAAATCCCCTACCCCACCTTCGTCCAATAATCTTAACTGACATTACCTAAGAGGAGCCCGAAAAGTGATATCATCGTGAACATGTAGAGCATCTAAGTGCAAAATGACGCGCTTTTACATAATATGAACAAAACGTTCACATTTGTCTTATTTTTTGGATTAACGTAAGAACTTGAAAGAAAATATCCCAGCAGCATTCAGTTAAGTTGAGTTCTGACCGATAGTTTCAGAGAAGATTCTTATTTAAATTTTTATAAAATGGGACTCTTTTTCGTTGACTCGTTAGCCTCTCGCGCAAATATCATTAGCTCAATAAGGATTTAAAACATAAAATCTCATAGAACACTCCCCGTGCATCACTTCTGTAGAGTTTGGTTAAGTTCAGACCAATATTTATTATATTGGGATCTTTTGTTTTAAGGCTCGACAGCTCGTAGCACCAATAACGTCGACTAGATCACAAGCATCATTTCTGAGATATGTGGTTGAATTCTGCCCACTAGCATTCTAATCAGAATGAAACGAAAGAATCTGATAAAACAAGCCCTATGCATCATTCCCATAACGTTTAATTGAATTCAGCACAGTAGTTTCAGAGGAGATGTTTAGGGTAAAAGTTAGCGCAAAAACGACAGACGAACGACCGGACCGACGTAAACACGACGGACATAAGTTCCACTGGACAACGTCTAATGGAGCGAAATATGAATTACAGAAATAAGATCTCACCTTTTGATTTAACAGTCAAGCATGAGGAAGGACAGTTGACAAATATATGCTGACCCCTACGACAATGTGTTTTAACACAGCATATTGCAGCACCTTGAAAAAAGTATGTACAACAATTAACAAACAATTTAAGAAGAAAACCGACCATCATTAACGTAATCATTGTGTTTAAAGAAGATTTTTGAATTTTCTTTTGAAGTGTAAGCGTAGCCTAGAACACACAGGAATACATCTGCTTAAGATTTGCAGGATACACTCAGGATTGACCAGTCGGTCACGTAATTAATGTCATGATTGCGACATAAACTCTGTTTTCTACCGATAAAATTTATTTATGCCATACATACATGAGCCTGTTTTCGAGATTTCCTACAATTTCTAGTATGCCCAAAGTAAATATGCCCACAGTCTGACCAGAGTCCTTAAGTACTTTGGTCAGACCTTAAGTACTTACTATGCGCTTAGTAGATAGATAAGGTCTCAAAGAAACCAAAGAAACTGTAGACCATCAGGTGACTCTATATTTGCAGTATGTGGCTGCCTACGCTACTTAGTGTTTGCACCCAGCAAACATTTCAAATTATTAGAAATGCCACGCACATGCTCATTTTTAATCTGATTTCATTTAAAACTCCTTACAATTTGTAGTTTTAAAGCAGTTTTATCGATTTTGAAAAGATCATAAACAATGAAGTTCAACGAATTTCAAGTAATAATGCTAGTCCTTTTTCCATTCGTCGTACTATTATGATAAAAAAAAAACGTGTATTTATGCGTAAAGGATTAAACAAGTGTTATATAGAACACCTTTCATAAATGATATTTTCAATGCATATGATTGTTATTAAGTAGAATATGTAAAGCAAATTAATTCACCACGTACTTTTGCTCACCTGATCACGAAGTGCAAGAGGTGACTTTTCGTGATTGTCAAATGTCTGTCGTCCGTCGTGTAAGGTGATATTGTTGAACTTGGCAGGAATATTCCAAGAGTCAAGCTCTACCAATGTTGTTAAAATAAATAAAACCCAGTCTTAACTGTTGTTGCCACGGAAACAAAAAGGTTGATTTTTTTTTTAAATCTGCTGCACTAAAAGCAGGAGACAGACAGCTTTCATATAAAGTAAGTTGGTCTCTACCAAGTTTGCTCAAATTATGACCCTGTGGTAAAATTAAGGCACTGCCGGGGCTTATCCTATAATACAAAGAAGGAAAGAGCGTAACTATTTATTTTTTTTGTCTGAAACCAGAAGACGACATACGACAGATATCATACTGTCTCGACAGACGACGGACATTAAACAGCCTCGTTGGCCTAATGGTAACGGCGCTCGACTCGCGACCTGGAGGTCCGTGCTTGGAAACCTGCAGTCGCCGGGGTGTGGTTATGAACAAAAATAATTATTAGCCGACCCGGTTCACCCAACTGTAGAATTTGGAAGCAGTTGATTTAAACCACTTATCAAGGACGTCAACAAAATTAATTAAACATCTAATTGCCAAATATAAGTGATGGAATTTGCTTCTTCCATAGTTTAAGATTTGAATATATAGACGAATAAATTAAAAAATAAAAAGCTACTTGTAAAGCATGTAAGGCATTTTCTATTGTGAGTCTTTGGACAATTTAGACAATGATATCTGGAACTACGTGGTTGTTGTTGTTGTTGCTGTTATGAAGTTTCCTCCGTTCACTGTGCGGAGCATCCCTTAGACAGTTTATTTTGAATTAAAATGAATTAAAATAATGTATGAATGAAAAGGACTTCATGTTCACATAAGCATGTTCATCATTTGAAATGATAAAAATGTCTAATGGTTATATTGCATCTTGAAAAGTTGTTGATACAAGTTTTCAGAAAAGTACATGTAGATAAATTACAGGCAGCCAGAGACTAATACATCAGGATAAAGCTAACACAGCAGTGACACACAACACATTCAAAGTCTCAGTAAATAGTGAGAAGGTTAATAGCATGTATTACAAGGGATCATTCCAAGGCAGAGATATAAGGTAATTCAACCCAAAATTCATCGCTGCAGTGCAAATTTACAACTGTATTTTAGTAATATAAAGAAATAATTCCGTTGTTAAGCTAAAAGATTCAACTGTTCAACCCTTCGTGGAATGAACTGTAAATAAAACCTGAATTAATATTAAGATAAAAACAGAAGCTCAATTCATACCTGCAATTTTCGAAACAAACTGTTTACAAAACGGATATGAGTTGGAATTAAGGTAGGTTTTGCAAATTTGATTAGATGCAGTGCGGATAGAACCGCTCTGTGCTTCCGCACAACTAAAAAATAAATATTTTCTTGCTGTCGCTCAGAAGTTTATAGAAAGGATTGTATCAATTAATAACTGAACAGAAGGCTTTCGTAACTCTCGCAAGATATTGTTGGCCTCTATTTCATTTTGCAATTTTGTCCTTGATCTTCACTATATGTAACCTTTTTGTGTTTGCATTTTGATTTATGTTGAAAAAAAACCATGTAGGTTATTTTCAATAAGATAGTTTAGCCGACCTTTTCAGTGCTGAACTTTCTACATGAATCAAACTTATTCTTATTTCGAGGACTTACTTTTTCTCTTATAATAACTTTTCTTGAGTTCTCAGGAATCTGTTATTATCATGATCAATAGGAATTGGATGATTGACTAGCACACGTTCGGGATGTTCAATTTTACCGTCATCTTTCAAATGTTCAAAGGATTTTACAATTTTTCGTAAGTTATAGAGGTTTGTGTTCCTTCACAAAGGAATGGTGATCATTTCCGATTGATTTCTTCTTTTCCATCGCCTACAAGGCATTCTTACGGGTGTTCGTAAAAAGGATTGTGAGTGTGTGATGAGGGAGAGAAAGAGGGAGGGAAAAAGAAAGAGAGAGGATAGCGAGCGAGGGAGTGGAGAGATACACCGAAAGAAGAAAAATAAACTGAATGAAAGATAGCTAGATAAGCACTTTGCACACACGAAAAAGTGGAAACGAAATAAGCAACAAACACATAATGAGAGAACTACTAAAAGAAAATGCATAAGCTCACCCTGTGTCAAAATAGTTGATATCAGTAATATCAGAAACCAAATAGAGTTGGTCCTACAAACCATGGTTCTACTAACCATTTCTGCTGTAACAAATGATTTCAACTGCTTCGAAATTAAATAGTCTTATAATTCAGTGATTTGTTCGTTAAAGTGTTAGGATATCAAACTCATTTGGTCAAGTACCTATTCAAAGGAAGGATGAAGCATCGTCATTTCATAAACCCTTAACTTTTCTTCAAATAGATACCATTACCGAAGATAGTCAATTTGAGAAAAATTGATTTATTTTATTGTAACCGATTTGTGTTCTGAAAAGTTTGGGGAGTTTAATTGTTCAAGGATAGAGAACTTGGGAATTTCCTGTGGAAATCGCTATGTACTTCTTTAAGAAAGCATCGCATAGAACAATCATTTGTCCTTTGCTAACTTCTAATTTTTGTCTTGAAATAACCACCTTTAAAATAAGCTCCAATTTCAAATCAAAGTGAACGATAAGTTATTTTAGATTTAAGGTTTCTAAAGAATGGTGATACTTTCATTGAACAAAGAAGGTGAGCAGGTTAGATTATTTTTCGAAAAATTTGAAATTTTAGCCAGAGGGAGAAGGGACTGGTAGCTTAATCTTCAAGTAAGATTCAAGGAGAACTTATATACAGATAAGTTGATTACCTAATCATGTAAAATGATGATTGTACATAGAAAATCGTGGTACTATATCACTTTAATGTTGACGATCAAGGTTCGTTTGTTTAAAAGATAATAATTGGCTGAATTTAAACCGGAAGTAAAATTTAACTTCATCAGAGTTGTGGTTTCATTTGCATCAAAATTGCTTGAAAAGTATATTTTAAGTCTATGTTTAATCCATGGTTATCTTATACAACATGGAGCAGGTGCTCATACGTGCCAGAAGTATTTATTGTAGTGTTGATCAATTTGTAGAAATTTAATTCTTGATTGTTTGACTTTGGTTGGGTTTATTGATCAAAACAAGCTTATTTTCTTTCAACTTTATTAGAAAGATTTTCCACTTAAGCTGTTTGGAAAAAATTGTGTGCCACCAACTTCTATTTTTTCATGTAAGATCTTATGGCTTTATGGAAGAATATGATATCTGCAAATTGGAAATTTAATAAATCATAATGTTCATATTCCGAATGAAGCGAGAAAGGATATTGAATGGTAAAATTCAGCATATCACATTTAAAAGATACATTTGTACTTCAACTTTAAATCATGGGTATTGGTCAGAATCTCATTGCCTGTTAACTTCACTGAGATGTCTTTGAGGTGGTGTTAATAGGGTCAGTTCTTTCACACACAGTTACATCCCATTTTATAAGAGCAAATTTTACAAATCGGTACACTAGAGTTCTTATAAAAATTGGTCTCCTTTCACTTTTGGAGTTGCCTCTTAAATTAATCGAAGATTGTGTGTCGCGAAGCAAATGTCGATAAGACAATTTATCGAAAGGGTGGTTAAGACACGACTTACCAATTTTACTATGCGAGCAAAAGGTGTGAATTTTTTTTTCGCTAAGATTGCCGAAGCCAACTATTTGATTGGCTAAAAAAGCAATTTATAAAAATGAAAATGCCGAATTGAAAATCAAAGAGGAAATTTAGATACACTTTCACTTTATTATTTATTTCTTCTTCAAAATTACATAAATCATCAAATGATTTCGTAAGATTTGAATCGTTAATAATGATCTCGCCTCGAAATGTCAACGACATCCTACTTCCTGTTTGCTTCGACTAAGGTAAATTTCGTCATCATCTTCCGGGGTAATTTCCTTATTTTAAATATAGCGGGGATATATTTCTATAAATTGATTTCATATCTAGTTTTTGGAAGCTGAATAACCCGATATTGCAGGCAAACCACGGCATCTATCAGTGATATCGGTTGCCAAGCTTGAAGTTGCCAGGGTCGGTGGGGGTATTATGTTCTATTCAAATATGTTCACGATTACGACTAAATCCGATCTATTCTAAAGGAAAACAATCATTGGTATATCAAATTTCAATTCAACTTGCCTTCCAAAACTAATGTATTGATACCGATGACCTTTTTCATGATAATCTTGTAGGTGACCGGTCTACTCAGCCCTTTTTTTATTTCGGTCCAATAGCAACCCGGCCCAACGCATGACTTGGTACAGTCAACTCAGCCCCAATCTTTTGTATATCGATATACCAATAAAACATGGCAATCATGCATCGTCCTCAATTTCTTTAATCATATTCTCTTCTCAAACCGGTGGGCCAATCTTGATGAAAATTGGCAGGGATGTTCATTGGGTCAAGCTCTACCAAAGTTGTTCAAAGAAATGAAATCCACCCTCAAGTTTCCCTTCACTCTGAACAAAAAGGGTGAAGATATAAAAATCTTCAAAAATCTTCTACTCTAAAACCACAAGACTGACTGCTTTCATATTTGGTATGTACCATCATCTAGTGAACCTCTACTAATTCTTATCATATCAAGACCCTGGGGTAATATTTAAGGTCAACCTGGTCGCAACCCTTTTGAAAAATAATCAAGGAGCGAAAATCATAAAAAATCTTTTTCTCTGAAACCAGACGGCAGACAGCTTTCATATGTGGTATGTAGCATCACCTAGTGGGCCTCTACCAAGTTTGTTCATATCAAGACCCATGGGTTAATTTGGGCTTTGTCCGGGCGCATCCCTTTTAGCTCTTCTAAGTAAGAAGGGTAAAAAACTGAAATCAGAAGGCAGACAGCTTTCATATTTGATATGTAGCAACATCTAGTGGACCTCTACCAAGTTTGTTCATATCAAGACCCTAGGATGATATTAGGGCTTTAACCGGGCGCAACCCTTTTAACATCGAATCAAAGAGCGAAAATCTTTTAAATCTACTTTTCCGAAACCAGAGGGAACACAGCTCCACCCGAACGCATCCAATTTACCTCATCTGCGCATGATTGGTGAAAATAGGAAAACCTTTAAAATCTTCTTCTCTGAAACCAGACAGCTTTCATATTTGGTATATAGCATCATCATCATCATCATCATCATCATCATCATCATCATCCCATTTGGACACCACCCGGGTGCATATCTTTTACATAGAATCAATGAGCGAAAAAGCATATCCGTCTTGCTCTTGGCTTGAAACATTCCATGGTATTGATCTTATGTAGAAATTATGTCATTTTTGACATCTGTCTATTTTATTAATGTGATGTCCAAGGGGTCAAA
This sequence comes from Fragum whitleyi, assembly GCA_948146395.1. NCBI lineage: Eukaryota > Metazoa > Mollusca > Bivalvia > Cardiida > Cardiidae > Fragum > Fragum whitleyi. The sequence continues at coordinate 344,377 of OX411552.1, read as the reverse complement.
GAGTCTCAGGCGAGCAATCTAGGACCATCATGGTCCTCTTGTCTTTTATACAGATTGTGTACTTTTTATTTCACTAACGAAGTTGAACGGCATAAAGTTGAACAAATGTTACACAAATAAACGAAATTTCGAAATTCGAAAAGGTACTTATGATCAATTCAAACTTATTTCTGCCAAGTAAGGTTATATTTTAAACGAAAACAGCGTGATCGGTCTTAGTTGAGAGTGTTGCTTGATGGTCTTCGTCGACTCAGAATGAGAGCTACATGCTTGTTATCGTAAATTCTTTTGAAAATAGCTTAATATCTAAAGGATTGTATAGCGATGTTGCTTTGTGAATCGGGAACGGGGGTTATACGAGTTTCTTTAACACAGGACTTGCAGATCGAAGGGTGGGAGTTTCCCGAAAGACTTATTTCATTTTATATAGATATAAAGTGCAATAGATTTCCACACGAAATGCAATTTAAACCAATTAGAATTCTTTGTTTTATTTGATTGCAAATATATAACAGTAAGTTTATTAATTTTAACCCAGTGTTAAGTCCGTCGGCAGCAATTGGTTTGCATACGTTTTAGAAATATAAGTAAATTTGCTTTGCACCTAAGTGCATAAAAACTTCATAATGCGCGAAAGCGTTTTGCATTTCGAACGCAGAGCGGTTTTAGGCTAAACACAAGGTTACATTAAACTGTTTTGTAAGGGGGCCTTCGTTTTTAGAATCAAACTGCTTTGATATATTCATGGGCTAGACTTGAATTGCAGGCTCTTTTTATTTTTTGGCCCACTGTTATTATTTCTGTCTTTCAATTCTTCAATTTAATCGAAAGCAAAGACGGTCTTTTAGAACTTTCACATTATAATCGTAGGCTCTTTTGCGTGATAGTTCTTTTCAATTTCTAAAAGTATGCTCTAGAATGGGTTCTAACCACAATTACAGTCATGACATTCTAACCTCACCTGAGCCAGAACTGCTCAAGGTGAGCTATTGTTATCGTCAAATATCTGTCGTCAGTCGTAAGTCGTCCCTCTTCCATATTTTTGTGGAAGGAATGTTACCCAGGTCAATCCCTGCCATAGCTGTTCAAATGAATGAAATCTGCCCTTAACTCTTCCTGAAGCCGTAACAAAAAGGGTGAAAATAGGAAAATGTTCAAAAATCGTCTTCTCTGAAACCAAAAAGGCAGATAACTTTCCTATTTGGTATGTAGCATTATCTAGTGGCCTTCTACCAAGTTTGCCCATATCAATATCCTGGGGTCATATTTGGTTTCATGTTATGCCCCTGGTGTCATATTTGGACTCTGAACGAACCCACCCTATTTTACATAGACACAAAGGAGGAAATCTTAAAAACCTGCTCTCTGAAACCAGCAGGCTATTTGTCTCGGTTTTATTGTATTTTATTTGTATTTTATTGTAGTTTGTTCATTACATGCCTATATGTTCATGTAAGGGCTGTGCCCAGGCATATCCGTTTTACTCTTAGCTGAAAACATTCCATGGTATTGATCTTATTTAGAAATTCTCTCCATGTTGACATCTGCCTATTTATTTATGTGATGTCCCAGGGGTCAAAGAGAATCAGTGAGCGAATAAGGGCCATCATGGTCCTTTTGTTAAGCATACACCGGTATGGTTTCTTCGTTTGCACTTCTTGGTTCTTTACCACCTATGAAATAATGGATAAGCCTAATAATTTCATAATTATCTGACTCGATTCTTTTTACCTTTCCAGAGTTCAACACAAGTTGATTTGATCCATTTTCATCAAATTTTCATTAGACGTGTTGATTTGTCCAAAGTTTCATCATTTGTTTGAACAATAACAGCAAGAAGAAAAGTAATAGGTTTATTATTTGAGGAAGATATAGACATCTTTTTTTTAATAGAACTTTTACTAGTAGAAATAAATAACTCAAACATTTGTCGAGGGGTTTCAACTCTTGAAAAAGTATTGTCAGTTTCGAATAATAGAAAAAATAGGTTAAAATAGGTTAGTACTTTGAAATAAAATCTTTCTGGGCGCTTATTTTAGTGTTGATAAATAAGCATTGGTTCAATTCACTACATAGAGGATCTTTTGTGATGATCTATTACAATGTACATGTTTGAAATCTTCTTAGACATGTTTATATGAAAAGTTGTATTGATAAAAGTTCAATTCATTTATTTAAAAGGGAGGGTATCATTCGGAATACATTTTTCAAAGACAAAAATTGTAGTTTTCGATCGTTTAGAGGCTCTGCCTTTTTTATCCCCCGCCGTTTTCGAATAAGGGGGTATAGTTATGGTCTCTGTCGGTCATTCCGTCATTCCGTCAATAAGCCTATCCGGAGCAAATCTCCTAAAGTCTAAAATCTATAATTTTGAAACCTTGTAGGTGAATAAATCCCATGGAGGAGAAGTGCAGTGCATAAGAACTACAACTCTTGCTTACATAATTTTTGAGTTATTTCCCTTTGTTATTTCAAATACTTAGATTTTGTCCGGAGCATATCTCTGAAAGTTAGATAGCTATCAACTTGAAACTATATAGGTAGATAGATCTCATAATGGAGAATTACAGTGCACAAGAACAACAACTCGTGCTTGCATAAGTTTGGACTTATTGCCTTTTGTTATTTTATCTCTTACTCTTTGTCGGGGACATATCTCTTAAAGTATAATAGCTATCAACTTGAAACTTCATAGGTGGATAGTGGATAGATAATGACGAGAGGGCAGTGGCACTAGAATAACAATTCTTGCTTGCATAATTTTTGTAGTTAGTGCCCTTTATTATTTTCTTTCTTTCTTTATTTCATTTCAACATGTTTAATATGCAAGTTTTTGTATAGACAGATTTATTGTGAATAAGAAATAATTGTCCATGTTATAGCATACTTTTACTACAGATTGTACAAAAGAATCCTTAATCTATTAAGTTCTTGTTTACTATCAAGCTTTGATGGCGGGGGAAGTCCGTCATGGCTCTTGTTCATATTAAAACACATTTATTTTTCGATATAAAGAATTGCCTTGCGTTCGGAAGAGCAAACCGCTTGCAAACGTTAGCAAACGCTTTCCCGCTTTCCATATCTAAATTGTGTTCTTGCTCGGAAAGCTTACAAAATCGGGTAAATCAAAGAGGCGACAGAAAACCATGGGGATATGCTCGATTTGAAAATAAAAAAAATGTACCTACGACTTTTAAGTTCACCTGAGCACGAAGTGCGTCGTCCGTCGTCTACAATTTCTTTAAACATCTTCTTCTCCTAAACCGGTGGACCAGTTTTGATGAAACTTTGCAGGTATGTTCCTTTGGTCAAGCTCTACCAAAGTTGTTCAAATGAATGAAATCCGCCCTTAACTCTACCTTAACCCGTAACAAAAAGGGTGAAAAAAGGAAAAACTTCTAAAATCTTCTTCTCTGAAACCTAAAGGGCAGACAGCTTTCATATTAAGTATGTAGCATAATCTAGTGGACTTCTACCAAGTCTATCCATATCCAGACCCTTGACTAATATTTGGGCGCAACCCTTTTTACATAGAATCAAAGAGCGAAATCTTAAAAAAAATATTTTTCTCTGAAAGCAGAAGGCAGACAGGTTTCATATTTGGTATGTAGCATCTTATTGTAGGCCTCTACCAAGTTTGTCCATATGAATACATAGAATCAAAGAGCGAAAATCTTCAAAAATCTTCTTCTCTGAAACCAAGAGGCAGACAACATTCCTATTTTGTATCTAACATCATCTATTGGACCTCTACCAAATTTGTTCATATCAATACAATAGTTTATATTTAGGCTTTATCCATACGAATCCATTTTAACATAGAATCAAATAGTAAAACTCTTTAAAAATCTTCTTCTCTGAGACTTAAAGGCAGACTCCTTTCATATTTTGTATGTAGCATCATCTAGTAGACCTCTTCTACAATCGTCCATATGAAGACCATAGTTCATGTTTGGGCTCCGCCCGGGTGTAACCCTTTTTACATTTATATTCAAAGAGCGAAAAATTTGAAAATCTCCTTCTCTGAAACCAAAAGGCAGACATCTTACATATTTTGTTTTTATATCATATAGTAGATTGCTACCAATAATTTCATGTCATGCCCTTCGTGTCATATTTGTGATCTGAATGAACCCACCATATTTTAAAAAGACGCAAAGGAGGAAATCTTAAAAACTTGGTCTTTGAAACAATAAGACAGGGACCTCTCATAAAAGTCTTATTTAATTGTATTTCATGATGTTTGTTCATTGCATGCCCATAAGTTCATGTAAGGTCTGTTCACAGGCATATAGTTTTTACTCTTTGCTGAAAACAGTCCATTGTATTGATTTTATTTAGAAATTATGACTTTTTTGACATGTGCCTATTGTTTTTACGTGATGTCCAAGGGTCAAAGAGACTCAGGTGAGCGATCTAGGACCATCATGGTCCTTTCGTTTTAGTCAAAAAGTACGGAGTGATATTGCTATTCATATTTATCTGAATAGAAAACTTTTTATGAAAGATACCATAAATAAATGTGCCTCTTCAGAAAAGGATAACCTTGGGGTCGTTTTTTTAAACTTCTTACGAAAAAAAAGAATAGTAAGTCAAAATCAGAAATCGTACCTGGTGTTTTCATTCATTGTTAGATTCTGTCGTGCAATATCTAATTGGTCTCTAGAAGACGATTCTAATGAGATTATGCATGACATACTTTCATACTTAGTTACTTCTATAGAAGCAACTTTAATTTTTGACTTAGGCAAAAACTAACCGTAAGAAATTTACTAAAACAGTCCTCTGGTCCTCTATATAAAACAGTGTTTACCTCAGTACATTTCCTGCTGTATTGAATCATCATTAAAAAAAAGATACTTTTTTTTTATAATTAAGGTAATCTCGCAAAGTTTTTTCCCACCAATAACACAGAACAAAGAAGGCAGTGTTAGCTTATATCATAATGCATTTCATGTCAAGCCTAACTGTGCACTGTCTGCAAAATCTCTAAATTTAATAAACAGCATAAGAAGCTTTTAATAATAGTTCCTGTCCAACCTATCAGAATTTACCAACTAAACTGAAACCAACTTCTAATCGGTCACTGTATGTTTCTCCCTTTTCGACACATTTGCAAATAAAAAAACGAACCGAACATTACTTTTATGCAAAGACAAATCAATATCAAGGATTTTGGTAAAATAATTATTTAAAAATGACAAACAGAACAATTGTAACAGACAAAAGAAGACACAAACCCCTTCTTTAAAAAAAGTCATACAACTCGCAAAATGCAGGGAATTTCAGTCGAGGAAACACCGTTATGTTGTTGAAAAAGCACTGACTTTTCGATACCTTTAAGGCAGCTGACTAGAAAAAGTAAAGAAAACATTATTTAAGACGTCCATTTGCGTAAAGCTGCGTTTTAGCTGGCCGAAGGCAAGCGAGCTATTGTCATGGCGGAGTGCCTGTCGTGCGTCCGTAAGTCCTTGCGTGTGTAAAATTTTCTTTAAACATCATCTCCTTCCAAACAAATATGCGGATTTTAATGTAACTTGGTAGATATAATCCTTGGATGACCCTCTTTAGAAGTTTTGATTGACAGCCAAATATGGGTGTGGCAGGGCTGTGCATTTTTTCACATTAATATCTTTAAAGATTCTCTCCTCCCAAACCGTTGGGCTAATTTCAATGAAATTTGGCATGTTTCTTAGGTGACCCTTTACTTAAATTGCTAAAGAAATTTTGATTGACCCCAAAATATAGGCGTGGCAGGTGGGGGGCATTTTTTCATATTGAAATCTTTTAAAATCTTCTTCTCCCAAACCATTTGCCGATTTTAATGAAACCTGGCATGGATATTCCTTGGATTACCCCTTTTAAAATTGTTTGAGAAATTTTTATTGATTCCCAAATATGGGTGTGGCAGGGCAAAAGTCTGGGATTATTAAAGCCAGATGAGCGATTCAGGCCCTCTTTGGCCTCTTCTTTAAATTTACCCAACCTACCAATGTTAATTTTGAAATTTGGGGTACCAATGCAAATAAAATTGCTTTTCCCGGACAATTTTCGATGAATTTGGTTTTCGCTATCTACCAAGTGAACGGGCTATCAGAACACATTAACCTCTTTCATCTTTAACATTATTAAGCAATACTTTTCGTTTTATATTTAAGAGACCGATTAGAAGTTGGTTTAAGTTCATGATGTAAATAGCGAAAGTTTGAAAGTTTAATTCAAGCGCAGTTTACAACTTCCAGTAGTTACACAATGGATAGTTGCAGTACCGTTTTGTCCATCCTACGGTCGACACAATTTCTGAACGATGGTATTCTGAAGCACAACCTCTGAACATTCCATCTGAAAATAAAAGCGAAACAAAAAACTCTTCCAAGAATTGAATGTACGTTGAAACTGCCACTTCACCTTTCTCTGCAGAGTCTTACGTTCTTGACCACTGCGCTGTCGATCAATCCCGAAATAACGGTTATAAAGCTATCTTACGCTACAAAAGTTACTGTTATGATATTCCAATCGCTCATCTACCTTCTGTCTTTTTCAAATATTGTGGAAAAGTAATTTGACCAACTGATTTCGGGCCCAGATCCTGGTCGAGCGAAGACTGGTGCTACAGTTAATTACATCGTGAAATTGACATTCACCTCAATCAAAACCATTTTAAATCGCTCACCCAGCGCTCCAATCATTCATTCCAAACACTCACTCAAACCATTCAAAAACGCTCAAACCAATTGAAATATATAGAATCAACAACGTCATTCAAACAATTTTGATAGAGAAAATCGCTATATCAGTCACTGATATAATTCAAATTGTTAGCGTTTCATAGGCTCTTGAAGAAAAAGAAAACTTTATATGGAACTTGAATGCATTTTTTTATTAAAGGGAGGTTATAAATATCGCTAATTTTGTTCATTCTTAACAAAATTTGCGATATAGGATTACCTCCCATTAAATTCACTCAAAACCCGCACCACATTTTAATTCAATTTCAATTCAAAATCATTCTAAACTCATTCTAAAATGATTCACTTTGTCAATTTTAAAATGTTGTTAACTGTACCATCAATCAGATGAGCTTGTCTGTTTTAGGCTAATGCGATAGTCTACATTAAATGTATTCTGCGCGTAATTAGTAGCCCGTTGCCTGAAAGATACTCTGAAAAAGCGGGACACGGTCAGAAATCAGTTGACCCTTCATTCCTGACTCTACGAATATTGCATGATTTTGTGAACACATTATGTCTACTTACTTTCCGTTTCATTGGACGCTTGGTATAAAAGTTATCGCAAAAGTTCGCGAATTCCTGGGGCAACCCTCGTAAAATGGGGTTTGAACATGCAAATTCCGACAGGATTTTAAAGGACGCAGGTTTTGCGTGTCTGTGACTCACAAGTAGCCAGAACTTACAAAACTAAATGATGTAAGTCCGTAGGACCATCTGGAAATCATCTTCAGAAAAATAGTTGGAATATTTTTTCACCAGTCTTTAATTCTTTTCTGAACTTGATTCCCAAAGATTAATTATTCTTATACAATAGTCGGGTAACGGGTAAATATTCAGAACTCGGGAAGAACGTTACCCTATCCGATCCCCACTCGGGAACTCGTCCCAGTCTTGATCGCATTCGGAACATCGCTCGGACTTTTCCGTAAACTGGAAAGTACCTAGGACGTAAGTGTAGTAATTTTTGGTCATTTTTTCGGTATTTCGGCTCCTGGTGGTAGTTTGGTTAATACGATTAATAAATAGTTTATTCCTTCAATGTTTTCCGATCGTCTGTGGATATCATTTTGGCATGTAATAATTTGAAAGCAAAACGCAGTAAAAACACTGCGTTTGTTTTCAAATTATAATGTGCCCAATTTTAACCTTACGTTGATTTTATTTTTCGCAACGGCATCCGCAGTTCTGTTTGTGACGTTAGATAAACCCACGTGCGAACTGACGCGCTTTCATGGCAGCGCCCGTATTATTCCCGAGGTCTATTCTGTAGAATCGTCGAGGGTTCCCGATCTTCTTGATCGGAGACCGACAACTAGATCTACTTTAATCGGGATCTCTCGGCAATTAAACGGAATAAACATCGAAAGCGATAAGGGTGCAGCTATGAAAGCGCGTTATATCGCACAAGGGTTTGTATGACGCCACTATAAGTATTGAAGAGACTTTGCGAAAAAGAAAATCACCGAAATGTAAAAATATGGCATATCATAATTTGAAAACAAAAGGCAGTAACACACTACGTTTTGTTTCCGAATTGTAGCATGCCATGAAGATCTCCACAGACAGTCGAAAAGCGTTAGAGAAACTATTTTCTTCAAGCGTATTGACCAAAGTACTACCAGAAGCCGAATACTTATAAAATAACCCAACATTATTACACTTACGCACGAGGTACTTTCGAGTTTACAGAAAAGTCCGAGCGATGTTCCGAATGGTTTAAAGACCGTCAACGCGATCTGCTTAAGAAAGTACGACCGCCGCATGGTCTCCGCACGGTCAATACGCGGACGCTCGGATCATGCCGTTAAAATTCAAAAGCAAAAAACACGACCGCACTGTTGAGAGTCTTTTCGATGCCATTTAGAAATGTATTTCTATGTATTCTGTGTTAATATTCAACTGACAGGTCGTTGATTAGCAGTGACGCATTTTGGCGAGTTCACTTCTCAATATTTTGGGTTCTTTCAAAAGTTTGTACGCAATTTACATAAACGCGTAAAAAAACACGGTACCCTTACACTCAAATGATTCACGTGCTTAGAAAAAGAGAACACATTTCAGCGTTGGGTAACTTAAGCCTCGTAACTTCAGCTCATCCAAGCTGAAGTTACGAGGATTTGGTAACCAACCTACGATTTAAGGTCTCGAGTTTTCTATGCCCACTATCTTTAGAAGAAAGTAATTATGAATAAAAGACGATCTATCTTAACAATAAGTACAACGACCCGTTTCATAGGCTCCGCCCTACCAGGACAATAATCATGAATTATAATTACCAAGTTGTGTGTCTTCACAGATCTGTCAGACGCTTTTAAATCAACACCAGCAAAAAAAATCGGAACAATGAAATAAACAATAAAAATGGTAATCGTTCTAAATGAGTTCGAAGTTGTATAGAACGATTTTGGGGCGATCTTGAATATTTTGAGTGAGTGATGGGAGTGAATGAAGCGCTGAGCGAGCGTTTTCAAGGTTTTTAGTCGAGGTGATTTTTTAAAATGTTGCTAGTTGTACCCGCTTTATAGAGAAAACATATAAATTGATCTAAGCCTACATTACCTGCTCTCTATTGAATTATTGTGGAAAAATGAACATGACTTGTTTTTTTAAAAAAATTGTCCTGGAAATTTGCTAAATGTTTCGACAAAAATTAAATTCAGTAAGATATGTGTGAAACTGAGGTTTGTTCGGTAGAGCAAGATAAAAATTCTGCTTAATACGATTTTTAAGGCGTGGTAATGAATGATTTTCGATATTTTGTGTAAAAACATTCGATGTCGTCGTTAAGCCAATACCAAGAAATTTACTCATTTAGATTCTTATTAAGCTGTTGAGAAATCCCGCTTTCACAAACGCTTTATCTTAGAAAATTCTTAACAGAATCTCACGAATCTCGCTCAAACGAACGCACCACTACTGTACGCTCAGGATGAAAAACGGTGCAAATCGTCTGCAAATTATACGTGCAAAGTGAACTTGTAAAGCGGGGAACACTTTCACAAACAAGTTTGCGCTGTTTTGCCTTCCCGAACTCATTAATTAAAGCCCTGTGTTTAGGATGTAAAACGTTTTGCGAGCGCTTTTAATGATACCCCGCTTTGCACGTTGAAAGCAACGTAAAACCCCAATTCAAATTAAACTGAACGGAGGGCCGGTTATCAAGGGACAAGAACTTACGGTGAGTTAATACAGTCACGCAGGTGGAGGGACACTTGGTGATTTTATACTGGCCCCTTCGACATAGCGTTAGAAAACAATGCCATGCAGCGCCTTCAAAAAACATATATAACAATTAATAAACATTTCATATCAGAATAATTTTTATCTTATAACTTTACCAATATCTGTATGATAACATCCTGTATGATATTTTTTATGATATCACATAGTTATTTTTAGAACAAAGATATAATGCGGTTATTTTTAGAAACTTGCATTTCAGTAAGAAACATCGTCGAAAACAAGACAAATAGAGGTTATAAGATAAATATAATACGTACTAAGTGTATTGTATGAAAAAATATCTAACTCGGTTGTGAGAATTGATAATTGTCTCGGCAGAGCCTCGACAATTTTCAATTCTCCCAACCTCATAAGATATTTCTTTTCATATAATACATTAAGTACGTATTATATATATATATACTACTCAAAGTTTGCTAAGCACCAAAACTTTTTTATACCTTAATTTCAGGAAAGAATGAAATTCGATTATAAGTATGTTGGAAAATGTTCGATTGTTATCAGTTTATCAAATTTTAAGAAGAAAATAAAGCTTCATGATGATAAGAGACTAAAAATGTAGATTAAACAGGGAGACCCTAGAAATTGGTCTGTTTTCTTGAAAATTGAAAAAAATCGAATTTGACCAAAAAAGGTGTTCTTTCAATTGTATTTCGTTCACTAACAAGTATGAGAGCCGGCACTGTCAATAACAGCCTGAAAGCGCCTCTGCATACTCCTGATTAAGTTCTGGATTATTTTGGGGGGAATAACAGACCATTCTTATCCAAGGAGCTGGTCGAGTTCCTGGAGTGTCCTCGGCTGGACCTGGCGAGCCAAAACATGGACCTGTAGCTCATTCCACATATGCTCTATCGGTTTAAGTAAAATGAATCTATCCCGAATAGCACCAGCGCAAAATCTTACGGGGGGAATTGAGGATTCCATCAATGTACCTGGCGTCGCGCACGGTAATGCGGCACTAAAATGTAACGTCAAAATAGCGACCGTCGAACGTCGTTTATGCAACAGAATTTCTTTAATGATTTTTGGTGGTTTGTCGAGAAATAACAGTAGCTTATCACTTGATAATCACATACCGTAAAAGCAGTGAAATTGTCAAAAACTTATACCCTGCTTTTGTGCATTTCATCCTAACTGATCTCATCTATGCGAGGCGAAACTAGTGACGTCACAATGAACGTTGCGTAGCAATCAGGTGAAAAAAGACGCGCTTCACGAAAATATATCCTATAAATTTGACAGTTTGTTTCATTTTTGGAATAAAGAAATAAAAAAATCGTTTGCTTTTCGAGTAAGATCGATTTATATTTCATTTCTTGAACATCAAAAGCTCCACCACTCGTGAAAAAAAAGCTTTTGTTGGTCACTCAATGAAATATTAACCGATCTTACACTGAAACAAACGATTAACCACTGTCTAGTTTTTTGTCGAAAAAAAGTTAAATTTAATTATTATATGGCTCACGCTCTCTAGCGAAGGAAATATAAGAAAATAAAGTTATATATTTAAGAAAAAAGAACACCTATACCTCCGCGAGAAATGAGAAATGTCTAATGATTTTCAACTTTTCATACCTGTGTAGACATGCAATTATTGGATGGTAAGCCTTCGGTAGAGTTGGTCTTATATTAATTTGTAATCTGAAGATGTATTTTGTTGGACGCTTCTTTTGAACATTGTTTAAGTTACACTAATCAGGTGACTCTTACATTGTAAAGTAAATTACCATATAGTTATTGGAATGATCTATTCGAACCAACAGCATATTAAGTGATGTCAGCATTTCACGCCTACTTGTTGAAGGAAAATAACGCATCCTGCCATTAATTTTTGGTATGTTTGGAAAGTTGTTGTTGAGTTTGCTTCGAACTCACTATTCTTGGATGTATGGAACAGCGAGTTACAGGCTGCGGTTTTCTTTAAAATAAATATTAGCATTACTATATAATTAAGATGAGCGATGTCGGGTCATTTTTACCATTTTGGTTTATTTCATGTTATCCCCCCACTACTCTTATCCCCCTTTTTCACATTGATATTATTCTCGAATGGTGTTCCGCTTTCTTTCCATGTTCTTTTTTTTTCTTAAAACAGTGGTTTTATCAACTCCGACTTCGTCTGAAGGTGCGTCGTAATTCAGATTTAACGAATCAAAAATAACGTCGCTGTAACGAAATGCGCGTTTTTCAGAAATCGTTCCACACGAACTCATATCATTATCTCTTTTATTTTGAAATATTTTTCCTTGAAATTTTAATATGATAATTAAGAGAAAAAATAATATTTCTGACCTTAATTTAAATTCTCGAATGATATAAGGAACTGCTACTTTTTAGCGTATGAAGAACAGCCCGAAAAGATTTCCACACGAATTTCAGCTTATTAATTTTCCGTTTAAAGCTCAAAATGATATTTATTTACATATCAAAGAAAGCAGAAAAATAATACTTCTATTATTAAAGTTGGTTGCAATTAGACCATTTTTAATGAAATTATAAAAGAAACTCGCCATTTTTTCTGTGTCCTAATGTTTGATGTTACACTTCACTTTTTGTTAAACAAAGCACAATATTATTCTTATTGATGATTATAATTCGATCTCCGTCGGTAAAATTGTTGAATGTCACACCAGTTCAAATTTGATGCATTTTCAAGTAGTTTAAGAATTATCAAATTGTATGTTATATAAAATGTTTATCTTTCGGTGATGCTTTTATGTTACACGTTGCACGCGTTTTTTCGCTTAAATCACAATTTGAATCGACTTTTAACTACATCCTACTAAAATGGTTTACAATAAAAGTGTGATGTATAGATTGGCCTCGAGCGTTATTTTCATATAAAATATAAGAATGGTGAGAGTAAGGAGTCTTGTTATGATAAGCTTTAAAATACAGGGGTGGCATTTCTTTTAAAAAGTGACACAATACCGTGCTGACGTCATCTAAGAGCTGTCAGAGTACCTCTTTCTAAAATAACAAAATCAGTCCGCCCATTCCAGCTGACTCCATCCCACACCATGATGGACCCAGCCCAATAACGATCGTGCTCAGCAATGCTTGCTGCATGAAACCTTCTCCACACCCTAGCCTGCCTATCAGTGTAGTCCAGGCAATAACTGGACGCATCCATGAAAGGCACGGGGTGCCAGCGTCTTATGCGCCAGCCAACGTGGTCCAATGCCCATGTTAACCCACGCCGTCAATGAACTCGGGACAGCGGAATTCGAATACAAGGTCTTCTTGACCTCAGGTTATGCTCATGCAGCCGTGTTCGTATTGTTTGAGTAGAAATTCGCACTCCCGAGGCGTTTTGAAGGTCGAAACCTAGCCGCGTTGCCGTAGCAAACATGTTCCTTCTGGCTTGAATGACCAAAAAACGGTCTTCTGCGACGGAGGTAGCTCTACTCCCTCCTCCACAATGTCTCCTTATAGGTGTACCATTCTGTTGGTATCGTGCCCAAGCTCTCGTGACAACAGTATGGTGTACCCCCAGTACCATGCCAACGTCAGAGTGGGAAGCCCCTAGATCCACTATACCTACAGCACGCCACAATCGTTCGACAGATGTATGTCGTCTGACATTTAGATTAGCTAAGAGTAACGACATTTAAGTCAATAAAGTACTGAAAAACAGAAACTAAGAATCTGCACGAAACCTGAGCATGTTGAAAATGAGAAAGGGTAGGTAAGAAACCGGGGTTCCCAATTTTGCACGAGTCTCACGAGAAAATTGCGTGTCGACTTTGTTAATGTATACATTAGATATCTTGTCAATACATTATTGTACAATTTTAAACACGAACGCGAATGTTTTTTATTTGAAATCAGCTCCTGTAGGACAGCGAAAAAGTTTGGTGCTTAGCAAACTTTGAGTATTGTATTAATGTTCATTATGACACGTGTATTTTGACTGGACGAAAAAATGGTTTAATTCTACAATAAGAATAATTTTCAGTACACAGCTTTTTTTTTAAAGCTTGAGTTGTTCCATCAGATATGTCTTTTTTCAGACAAATATTAACTTTTGCTTCATGTTATAAAGTTTTGAGATAGGAAGTGAATAATTGTGATTGAAAATAAAAACCTAATAACAATTACAAAATAATGCGCGTAGTCATAAAATGGTTTTTGAGTTCAGTTTCATACCTCCATGAATACAGGAAATACTTTCCTTACATCATAATTGAAGCAGATCCGGAGTATTCTATTCCATGAGTGTTGTAGAGTTCAGGGCCCGGGGTTATAAAACTTTCCTCATTCTCTATTCATTTCTCAAATTTCAATTCGATATTTAAGCCGTAATTCTGTATTAATACTCGCTTAAATGTATTAACATAAAGGATAATATTAATAAGTTGTTATAGATAACAACTTATTAGTATTATCTTTTATTTTCAAACATTGATTTAAATTTAAAAAATGAGAAAATTCTCAGTTGGGCCTGAGAAAAGTTTTCTACCTCAGGCCCTGATTCTTAAATGCTCTCTGGAGAATTGTAGTTAGTAAGATCATGCAATTGACATTCATCTATCATAAACATTCTAAATCGCTCAGCCAGGACCACAACCGTTTATTCTAAAACTAACCCAAAGAATTCAAAAACGCTCTAAATAACTTAAATGATAAGATCAACAACTGCACTATAAATAAATGAAAATAAGTATTGCTTAATAAAATGGAGATTTCACAGAGAAAACTGAAATCGGAAGCGTCTGATTGTTTGGGGTTTTTTTTTAAAGAAAAGGGGAGCTTTAAAATAAACTTGCATGTCTTATTAAAGGAAGGTAATGAATATCGCTAATCTTGTTCTTCCTGAACAGAAGTGCGATAGTTGATTACCTCCCTTTAATTATACTCAAAACTCACTCATCGCACTCATTCAATTTCGTTCAAAAATAATTACAAAATCATTCACTTTGTCAATTTCATGATGCTGTTAATTGTATCGTGAAACAAACGTCTGTCTTCAAAAAAAGTAAAGGAACATACCCTGTGTAAGGAGAGTTGATGACAGTAAGATTATAAACCAAACCCTGGTATTCGAACGTACCATTCTTGTATAATTGTGAAGTTACTTGGCTTATAGAACCAAACAAAGTGATGTTAAAACACGGTATAATTAAAAATGATATTAAGACTACGCTCTAATTTGGTCAAGTATCAGAGGATTGTACTTTGATCATATGTCCATGTTTGGCAACCCCTCCGATGCAAACTCTTTTCTTTTCGGAGTCTGTGGTCTAGTGGCTAGAACGGTGGCTTTGGGATCGAAGGTTTACGGGATCGAATCCAGTCCGTTCCGTGGATTTTTTCTGACCGAAAGAGTTCACTTCACGTTGCTTCTGTATGAATGGATTCCGGTGAGACATATCTAAGGGCTGAGATAGCCAAATGTAGTTCATGCTAAACGTTTTACTCAATTGAACGGACATTTCTTTTACTAAATAAAGCAGTTATATCATGCATAAAAATGAATCTCTAGAGGAGCTCAAGCAGTTACACAACATAAGACAACGATAGCCAAGACATTGCGGAAAATGGTCATTTTGTGCTCATAACGCAACTTCATGACAGTTGGATAAACTAATTGAATAATAGTGAAACATTATAATTCATAAAGTGCTAACCAGGTACTCCTACAACCGTAAATACAGTCAAACTTGTATTAAGCCACCACTGTAATTGCATTGTGTGGTTGTCTGAGATGCTCATTGTTACCATTGCACGCACATGTGAAAGTTGATTGTTGGAAATGTCACTCACAGCCTCGTATGTCAGTCTAATTTGGTAAACCTGTAGATCTATTAGGCTATCTTAGGTATGGTGTATTATCACTACATAAATAGTTATTAGGTCTAATTGTTTATATACCTTATAGGTTGTTTAGAGATATATATAATTCAAAATAAAAACAATGATGAATAAACATGTATAATTCTTTGTAATAAGGTGTCTTCAAAATGCACAATTCAAAATAAATTCCAGTAAAATATGACTCAACCATGATTACACCACCTTCATAATAATAAAAAAAGACAAACCCGGTTTGATAAATGTATGCATGTATGTATGTATGTATGTATGTATGTATGTATGTATGTATGTATGTATGTATGTATGTATGTATGTATGTATGTATGTATGTATGTATGTATGTATGTATGTATGTATGTATGTATGTATGTATGTATGTATGTATGTATGTATGTATGTATGTATGTATGTATGTATGTATGTATGTATGAATGAATAAATGAATGAATGTATGTATGTATGTATGTATGTATGATCCAGCTGTAATGAAGTTGTTGGCTTTGAACAGCAAGTCTCCTTATAATAATGGCTTGGCTATGTTAATATAACGAAACGAAAATGAAGCTTTAATGTTGTGCTTTTGCTTGTGCTCATCTAGAGCTTTAATTTTATGTCGCTTTGTCTGACAATTGGCCTTTTTTGTAAAAAAGAAATGCAAATTTAATGAAAATAAATAGAGTTATCTGCAAACTCTTCTACCCTTTCTTTTATATTTTAGGTAGTATTTTGGCTCTTCTTTTCACATGCGTTTAATACCAGGCTGTTCCATTACTCATTTAATTGACGTTATATAAGCTTTTAACCAATGAACAACCGGATTGTGCATTCTAATTAAATAAGAGTTATTCGAGTTTAATTCTTTGTCTTTTTAACAGCTCACTTCAAATTTCTAAAGAAATCTTTGAGTATTAAAGTGGGTCAAAAGAGTTGCCATATACCGTAAAGTGTGAAGTCGGTTAAAAATAATTGGCATAGAAACAACTTTTCAACTTTTCTCACCAGGGGCCTGTTTTACGACCATAATTTGCGGAAGTCAAAAATTCTACTGAAAGAACTAGGTATGGAATTCTGCCATGCAATATCTCATTAGAATCGATTCCAATGAGATATTGCAAGGCAGAATCTAACAATGAATTCAAACACAAGGTACGATTTGTGATTTTGACTTACGATTCTTTTTCGCAAGAAGTTAAGAGAAACGAGCCCCATGGCTTGACTACCTTCTATTAGTTAGAAATGATCGCACAGTTACCTTCGTTCAGGATGCAGATCTTCCCAAATACGTATAACAAGGGACACAACTGCTAGCACGTGCACTTAATGCAAGCGGCTTAGTAGTTCGCACCGTTTCTACATCCTGAAAGTAGGGCTTTTTTGTTTGTTAGAAGTGTTATTTAATCACGTTTTCATGACTGATAACGACATGTATTACTTAACATCATCAACTATCTTTCTAAGAGGGCATATGCCTATGACAGATGACTTGACACTAATCTTAAATGGGCAGATCAAAGTTATTGAATGAATTAATTTACTATTAGTCAACGATCCTTGTTCTGGTAGATTTTTAGGGCATATTAGATATTTGTCTAAGCGTTCCTTAGATTCCTTGACTTTTCCTTTTATTAAACATTATATGCAGGTTAAAATATACATGGCTACCATTATAATTACCCTATTTAAAAATCTATATTTTTCTCACATACAATATCATAACAATTGAAACTTTTATTAAGGCCTTCCCAACCAGAGAACATTTGTGAGCGTCGTATCGTGCACAAATATTGTCATCTGTTGTTTTGACAGAGGAACTGTAAAACTGCAATTACTCTCGCGCACCTTGAATTATTTTTAAAGTAGATTATTCAGATATTGTTTGTAGAAACATTCATTTGAAGGAATAAGAAAAAATAAAGACATATTGAGTTTATGGCCATAGGAAACAACTCTGTATCCTGGAAACTGCCTAGTAAAAGGATAATCGAGTCAAAAAACGAGCAATGTGTGTTACTACGTAGCTTTTTTGTGCTCATGTGCGCACAAGAAATAGGTCTAGTATACGTCATCAGCTTTTGTGCGACACGAAGTGTTTTGTGTGTTCAACGCCATGTTTGCATATCACGCTGTGCTAAAATCAAAGTACTGATAGTACTGTAGCGAGGGAACTAAATAGACGAAACAGCACACGAGGTCAATTTTCTGGAATATAACCTTGATTTTTCACCTTTTCCTTATCATGTATGCAAGATATTTTCTTACTTTTCACTGCCAATGTTGTTGTGTTAAGGATACATAACTATTATATTTGGTCTTGACGGGTGACCGTGCTAATACGGAATAGAAGAAAATTCTGCTAACTAACACTTTCTCCTTTCTCCCTGATATTATCTATCCTTTCTGCTACAATTTTCTTTCTTATTTGCCAACATATTGTATGTAACCTGCAACCTTTTACAATTTGGAACAGTCTAAACATTTGTTGTCTTGTGATGGATTAATCAAAATTAGAAAGATTTAAAAGCCTTGTCCCATCCTTAAACCATTAAACAGACGACAAAATTTAAGACTGAGGTAATTTGGATCAGGTTGCAGACAATAAATCATCGAGAGTGTAATTTGATATAATCTAAGGTAAAAATTTAAAAAAAATAATGGGGTATACGTATAGAGTGGACCATGTTGTTGGAAAGGAAAACTAACCTTATCAATTTCTTGTGTTCCCTCAGTAAAATACAACTCCTTTATAGAATTCAATTCAATGAAAATGAAAGGGCCGACGAGTTTGTGCCCCTAGAAAAACAAAATTACTACGATTGTTAGACGGAATGATCGAATGGATTAATCGACTGACTAGTAGCAAACCAATCAAATCAACTGAAATGATAAAAACGCGAGTTGCGCCTGTGTGCAAAACGGTATCGGGCGTAGTAATCTATACCTTGGGAATTAATTGTTTTTGGCGTACTCAGCGCTATATAGTGAGCATACCGTTCGACAATTTTCCATTTAAAGTGAGTTCGGAATGTGGCCTACGATCCCTATAGGGAAAAGGAACCTTTGGTTTCCCATCGCCTAGAAAAGCCTTGTTAAAAAGATTAAAAATTGGAGCGCATGCCTTCAAAAGTCACCTTGCCTCTTTATAAACCAGGCATTCGGCGCTTATAGCGCTTTGATTTATATCCAGTAGTATCTAGTTCAAGCACAAAAACAATTGTACGATTATATTTTATTTCATTTGAATAATACATAAATGATCATTACATGATAAAACAATGTTGCATTTGGCCCATGTTTGAGAATCAAACAATTTGCATTTACAAAACAAGTTTTATAAATTCTTTACTCCAAATATAAAATAGGATCCGTCGCGGAATAGGATCCATCTCGCCACATCCATCACAAAAGATATGTGACCCGTCAAAATTTGCAATATGAACAAAGACAATGTTAATAGTGTGATAAAAGAGAAATTGAAGACGAATATCACTTTACGCTTCTTTGTCCTGCTTTCTCCGATAACCGTCATAAATATATCAAAGCATATTTCAGAATTAGACCAAATATGCTTAAATTAATGAACTTTTACAAACCACTAAGATATCTATCTTAATCAACTTAGCAAAATTTATTTGCGAATCATTCCAAAAAAAGACTCCATTTTGATAATTATTAATTTTCTGTAAAAAAAAAAAATAAAAAAAAAAGATTTTCTACCAACCTCTTCAATATTCTACAACAGTCCCTTTTCCCCACTCAATTTATCATCATTTGACATCAAAATAATACATGTATTTGTTTAATTGATTGCACATTTCATGTTTTTGTTCAATTGAATTTTGCGGTGTGCATGAAAGTGTGGCGTATGTTTGTATGTTTGTTTGTATGTATGCATGAGTGTGTGATGTTTATATGTTTGTTTTGTTGACCTTTAATTAATATATGTTTTTCAATTTGAGAAACTGTTTTAAATTTAAGTTACTGAAATAAAATGTCTATGTCAAACGAAAAGGAGCCGAGAGTTCACCCTAACCAGTGGGCGCGGACAGCGCAGGCTGAGTGTGCACGGACTGTGCAATCTTATAAGTGTATAGACTTTCCTGCACTTGGATGTTTTTTTTTTAATCAAGAATGATATTCTATCAAGTCCTTCCTTTATAAAATAGAACTTTGAAATCGTAACCATAGTTGACCTGCGTTGGACTTCATCTCTTTTGCAAATCTCTATTTATCGGCGTTACCAAATGGTCCTTTTAAAAAAAAATATGTTCATATTTCTATTTTAACCGTTATTTATATTCCTAGCGATTAGAGGTTCAGATAAGAGGTGGGAGGGGGCCAGCCTTCAATCTTTAATTCTAAACCAAACCCTTGTATTGGAGTACCGACAACATAGGGGTTGTGCTATATTTATAACAGTTTACTCGGTGTTTTATGGCATTGCATGTGTGATCTATTAGTATCTTAAGGTTCATGTAAAGTGTTTGAGACCGAATTTTAAGGGCGTTTCAGTAGCCGAGAAAAAGCAGTATGTCCAGGTATATTATATATAAAAATGAAGGTATTCATGAGCACAAGCAGTTAAGCAACATAAGGCCATCGTAGCTATAGCGGTATGACCAAAACATTGTGGAAAAGGGTCATTTTGTACAGAACAAGTAACTGCATGACGGTTGGATAAAATAGTCCCGTATTTTAACAAAGTACAGTCTAAAGTACTATCCAGGTAGTACTACAAACGTTGATATAAAACTCAGTCTCAAAAGCTCTTTTGAAACAATCAATTTCCATTTATTTTGTCAACATACATGTCAAACCGGTTTGGTCTGTTTTCAAAATAGATGTTAGGTATGGTACAACATCACATCATAATATTTTGAATTATTTTCTGTGATTAATTTTAAATTATAGTTTATTAATTCAATGATCTGTGATAAATAACTATATATTCATCATTCTGTCAAATAGAAATTGATATATTGCTAAACAACCTTACAGGTATATAAACTATTTATGTCCATTTATTTTGTGATAACTAACCATACCTTACACAGAACTACACGTTTACAAAACTAGAATGACATATATGACATATGTGTTTAAAAGATAAGTCAAAATTAATTGCTTGCATAACTACGTTTTGGGTCCGAATTTCATACCAACGGTTGAAGAACTACCTGGATAGTACTTTAGACTGTACTTTGTTAAAATATGGGACAATTTTATACAACCGTCATGCAGTTGCTTTTTCTGTACCAAATAACCCTTTTCCACAATGTTTTGAACATACCGCTATAGCTATGACAGTCTTATGTTGCTCAACTGCTTTTAGCTTCATTTTGGTATATAATATACCTGTACATACTGCCTTTTCTTGGCAAATACAGTGCCCTTAAAATTCGGTCTCAAACAGGTGCCAACTTTTTACCACCAACTGCAAAAACTACACAGTAGGTTATTCTTCTTAAAAGGGCAGACACTTAACCAATGGGATATGTTATATTTTAAAAATGAAAATATACCTGCGTCATTTTAAGTAAAAAAGTACAAACTATTATTGCTTTCTATATTTGGTTATTTTTCTGAAAAGACAACTTTAATAAAGCAGACCATAAATAAGTGTGTCTCTTCAGAAATGGATAACCCGGTCTCCTGTTTAAGATAGTTTTTCCCACGATACATTTCCTTGGGCCTCTTTTATTAAGCTTCTTACGAAAAAAATAATCGTAAGTCGAAATCACAAAACGTATCTGGTGTTTTTAATCATTGTTAGATTCTGCCTTGCAATATCTCATTGGAATCGTCTTTAAAAGACGATACCAGTGAGATGATGCATGGCAGAATTCCTTTTTTGATTACTACTGTAAAAGC
Source organism: Fragum whitleyi (assembly GCA_948146395.1). Classification (NCBI taxonomy): domain Eukaryota; kingdom Metazoa; phylum Mollusca; class Bivalvia; order Cardiida; family Cardiidae; genus Fragum; species Fragum whitleyi. The sequence goes on along the minus strand of OX411552.1, from coordinate 322,715 downwards.
AACTTCAATCTTTGACTTACGCAAAAAATGATCGTAAGCTGTTTAGTAAAACGGGCTCCTGTTGTAATGAAACCTCGTTTACAAAATACCATTTTGTTTTAACCCAGTTAATCTCGTATAGTTTTTTCCCACCAATAACTCAAAAAAGCAGCCAGTGTTAGCTAATATCAGACTGTACGTCGGTACAGGCTGATCTTAGGCTACACTGTCTGTAAAAGCTCTTAATTTAGTAGAAATATGTTGTTAACTACATAAAAACAGTATAAACAACATTAGAAGAGTTTTGTCTATCTATCAGAATTATCACCTATCAAGTATACAGCTTAATTTAAAAACGTTTAAAAGTTTCACTCAATCACAGGCTGCAACTTCCAGTAGTTACACAATGGATAGTTGCAGTACCGTTTTGTCCAACCTACAAGCTTCACCGTTTCTGTACGATGGTATTCAGAAGCACAACCTTTAAACATTCCATCTGTAAATAAAAACGAAACAAAAACTCTACCGGTATTTATATCTATGTGGTACAGCCACATCGCCTAGCTCTGAAGACTCTGACGTCCTGAACAAGGGCGTAGCTCCCATTACGCACAATACGCAAGTGCTTAATAGAAATAAATCCTCTTTCGAAAAATGTCGTTGACGAATGATCATAACATCGAAACTACAGCTTATTCAAGCTGTAGTTACGATGTTTTGATTATTCACCAACGCTAAAATTAAAGAAAAGGGGACCGGACTGGAGGTCATACATCTTTTGTTACTGTCCAAACACCGCCTTTATCCTACAAATTCTATATTTATCGCCTTCTGCGTACGAATTTCAAAATCCTAGTTACGCCTTTGTTATAGATTGTCTATGTATTAGTTGTAGTTTCAAGGGTTTGGTTGAATCACAATACGAGCAATCAATTTGGAATAGCGTAAAAGAACGCCAGGCCTTTAATGATTACGCGGCACTTAGACCGTATTGTTCGAATTAAGGTAGCTACGCCTTTGCTGAACCATTGCACTTCTAAGCCAACCACCCAAAGAAGTTTTGTCAAATTACGGATATAAAGATATCTGACACTGCAGAGCACTCCGTTTGAAGCCTTCTATTTTAAATAACTGTAATGGCATTTAAATATCTAATCTACTGCAGCGACAAGAGATCTGCAAGCAAGAGTGAGGTTCGAGAAACCGTTTTCTCCTATCATTTTCAATGTAGATTTGATCTTTGATCACTCACTTGAAAATGCTTGTCTATACTATCTTTTTCAAGTATTGTGAAGATAACAGTTTTAAAGTCTTCAAGTCGTGCGATCAGTCAGATCTACTCAAGACCGTACGGCGGCCGCACGGTATCCGTGCGGTAATAACGGGGAGTGTACGGATACCGCACGGCGAGTGTTGGTTACGGCGAGTGTGCGGGCACCGTATGGGTTCCTTAAGCCAAATGTAAATTAATATTTATTCTACAAAAGACTCAGGGCCGCTGTCAAAGCCAAGTTGGTAGCGCGTCGAACTGTCAACCTAGAGGTCCCGGGTTCGATCATCGACGACAGCACTCTCTTTTCTTCCTATGTGGGATAGCATCTGGAGGCTAGGAAAGGATGTGATGGTAGAACTGAAGTTTCCAGGAATCCATTGTTAGGTGGTCCGGCCGCCGCGATGTGGTTGCAAAATTGTGAAAGTTGCGTAAAACCACATTTAAAGAAACAATCAATTGACGCAATAGATATCTCACAAATAACTATAGTATGCATAATAATAAAAAAGAAAAAAAAAATGATAGCTACCTTAACCTGTGTATTTGTGCGTGCTTTTTTTTTTCTTTTTTTTTTATATTACGTTTTTCGCCATGTTTTGTCTTTTACACAAAAATTACGTGCGGAATTTATTAATAGCTGATTCCATTCTATAAATATGTTTAATTTCTGGTATGAAAAAATAATAAAAGTTAAGTGCGTTGCTACATGTATTTTGGCATGTGTGCGCCAAAACAAGTCCCCCAAAACGGCTTCATGGATGAGAATAATCTAGCATTGTCAATCTTAATAATGTTAAATTATAAGATATGAAAAGATTTTTTATATAGTATATGAAGAAATGGAAAAAATACTAATGTATAAATCAACTTCGCGTATTCAAATGAAATATTAAGATATAATGATATACTTAGCAAAAAGAAAAAAAAATGACACTTTACATACCTTTTGGTCTGTTTTGAATGACTTACAGTGACTTTACGTAAATAGTATTGACTTGTACGTTTGGCTAACGATAGAGAATTCACAGACGCAGTTATTTGTGTGATAGAAGCAATCGTGGCCTAATGCGCTTTTCACTTCCGGTTTTGGTCACATACTCATGTTGAGCTACCCAAAGTTCCCTTTGAGTGGGTTTTGTTACTCAGTCACACTCATTTTGTAGCACTGGTACGAAAAAAAAATGTTTGGACTTCCTCTTTGAAACGGGTATGCCACAGTATTCGAAAAATGGCAGAAAAACAGGCTACGGGTATGCATAGATCTTGCATGTCTGCATGTCTCTTAAGTTTTGCTACTTTGGACATTTCAACATCTTGGTTTAGAACTATCGAGATCGGTCAGGACAGTCGGTTAGCATCTGGTTTTCAATTATGGGGTCATGGGTTTGATCTGGTGGCTCAGATGAAATGTTCTAACAGTGTCGTGAGAAACGACAAGAAACTATGGATATGTGCACCAGCCGGCGAATTTTAATGTACATCTGTTAAAAACGATGTTTTAACCCATATTATTTAACAAAAATTCGGTTCGCAACCACTAAAGGTGTCGCTCGAAATAAGAAAGGCCCCTTATGACGTCATGTAGAAGTGTTGTTACGATAACATTTTTAGCATTCCATTCATCAAAGGAAGGATAACTGCAAGGCCATTGTGGGTGTAAAGCTCAGACATTGGTCACTTATGATATTGGAACGGCTTTAATCACGAAAACTTCAAGAAATGATACTCAAAAAATCAACGAGACACTTTCTTTCATTTCTGTAATTTCTTAAATTGACCCCTTTATCCTTTGACCATCAATTAACCCTCATTTAACGGACATCCGGTGCTAAACCTTCCATAAACCGACGGATGTTGCTTTCAAGTTGCATGTAATAGTATCGTTTTCAATGTGTATGGTTTCATAACTATACTGCAACCCTTAGTTAGTCATGTAATGTTTCTTTTTGCTAAGTATATTATATTCATATATAAAACAGTCTTGCACTGCGATCAGGATGATAGAACGGTGCAAACTATTGCAAATTATACCCCGCTGTGCATGCGCACTTGCAACCATGAAATCAGGACTGCTTTCAGGATAAAAAAAAACATAAACGTATGGCCATTTAAACGTTTTCCTGTTGTTCTCGGAATATATACCGGCTTTAAACAAAGATTTTTTGCGGGCATTGTAGATAAAAATAAGCATGTTAATACTTATAGACCGATATAAGTCTACCTTACCAGAATTATCGTGGAAAAATTTACAAGACTGGTTTTAAAAATTGTCACGGAAAGTGCCAACTGTTTCAACAAAATTTAAAGTAAGAAGTATATGTGAAAAACCGAGGTGCGTTCGTTTGAGCAAGTTGAAAAATTCCGCTAAAATTTCAATGCGTCGTTATGATCGATTTTCGATTTGTTAAATGAAAACATTCGACGTCGTTAAGACTTTTATCTTATAACTATACAAATATCTGTGTGATAACATCCCGTATGATATTTTTTATGATATCAAATAGTTATTTTTAGAACAATAATATCATGCAGTTATTTTTAGAAACATGCATTTCAGATAGAAACATGGACAAAAACAAGACAAAAAGAGGTTATAAGATAAATATAATACGTACCAAGTGTATTGTATGAAAAAATATCTAACTCGGTTGTGAGAATTGATAATTGTCTCGGCAGAGCCTCAACAATTATCAATTCTCCCAACCTTGTTAGATATGTTTTTTTCATACAAAACACTAAGTACGTATTATATATATCATGAGGCAAAGATTCGTTTTTTTCACTTAGAATTATTAACAACATTCTTATACAGATGCTAGAAAATCTTGTTTAAACAAACGCTTTTCATAAAAATCTTCATCAGAATCTAAGAATCTTGCTCTAACGAGCGCACCTCTTGTTTACAGAAACACGAACTCACATTTTGATAATACAGTCACGCAGGTGGAAGGGCACTTGGTGATTTTAAACTGACCCGTACGACAAACCGATTGAAAACAGTACCATGCAGCACCTTGGAAGATAAAAAATATAATTAACATACATTAAATAGAAGTACATGTATAATCAAAATTCATTTAATTTCATAATGATACGTGTATGTATAAAAACATTGGTCTTATTACATTCCTGGCAGTGAAATCTGGGATTTCCCAGTGTAATAAATTTTGATATCGTCACTAGTGACGATAGCATTTCAAGTTTAACTGAGGGACCTACTTTTTACAAGCAGCTTAGCCCCTACTTAAAACGTTTCGGACTCATTTTAATGAACTAATTTTATATCAAATATAAATAGTTGATTTTCCCCTTTTCAATTCAACAATGTAAAATATCTGGATTATCGTGTTGTTTTCATATAAGTTTGCACTAATAAGTTCCATAAAAACGGTATTATTTCTGAGAAATATTTAATTTTTTTCTTAATGATATTAATTATATGATATAAAGTGAATGCTTTTGAACTTGTGTGTAATGAAACTAAAGTTTGAATACTCGTATTCATATTGTGATTTGGATTTCAGGTTTCATACCTCTATGGAATGACAAAAAGTCCCCTCACCACTTAAATGAATCAGAGCCGGTGTATTCAAGTCAATTAATGTTGTTTATTTTTTTCTTTTCTTTAATGCTCTCCGGTGGATTATTAAGAAATAACGAGATAGATTATGACTTGATATCAGTAAGTAACATCGTGAAATTGACATCCATCATGATCAGAACCATTCCAAATCGCTCACTCAGCGCTCCATTCATTCAAACCAAACACTCACTGAAACACACTCCAAAATCAACGAAAAAAGATAAAATCAACTTCGTCATTCAAAATAAATACAGCTTGAAAAAAAAAACACTCTTTCACTGTCAAAATTGAAATTATAAGCGACTGATAAATTGAGAAAAAAAACTTTTTCGCGTTAGACCGATAATAATTGCCTTCGTGAACAACTTAATCTATTCGTAAAAATATAGCAAAGTGTTAACACAAAGAAAGAAGAGTCGATCTTACACCGAAACAAACATTTTACCCTCTTTATTATTCATTAATTATGTAATTAGACTTCTATGGCATAGAGGTAGCTTATAATAGATAAAGGGGGAGTGTATTTCGGTGAGTATCTTTGCATTTCCTGTATAGCTATGTAAGGTTTAATTACAATACCAGACACCTGCGTAAGGGAAGATCATGGTTCTCAGATATTTGGCTAAGCTGTTAGCGCATTAGCCTTAATCTATATTTTAAATATTACTTGTTTGTACGGGTAAGACCCCTGCCGGCGTCGGCATAATATATATTCAATTAAGCTCGGTTGCGGACTTTCAGTTCAATAGATAATTTTAGGGACACGTAAACAGTCTAGCTCAGATTTGAACAATACTTAAAAATAAAACAGGTATTATATGCAAAGATCAGACTGCATCTCTGCAGGATGACTCTTGTTTTACTTTCAGAGCCTTTTAAACAAAAGGAATATAGGGTGAACATTATCATGTGGATAATAGTAGTCAACCCGGAATAGTTCCGCAACAATACTCAACGCATGATCTCCCAAAATTGTAACCGATGTTTCCTAGTGAACTCACTAGGAAACCTCGGTTAACACTGTTAAAATGCATGAATTCAGAAACGTTGTGGAACTTTTTCGGGTCCACGACCTGAGAATACCCTTCCCAGAGGAATGAGTTAGCCGTTGCTCTTTCATGCAGCACGCAGCCATGAGTCTATAACAAATCATTTCTAACTTAAAATATGATATCAAATTTTTAGCTGTTATGGAGGGCTTGATGTTTATGTTTCAAAGGAGAGAGAAAGCAACAGACATACATACACGCAGATAGAGAGACAAAAAGATTTGGAACGAGGGAGAGAGAGAGAGGGAGAGAGAGAATGAGAGAGAGAGCAAAAGAGAGAGAGAGGAGAAAGAAGGAGAGAGAGAGAGAGAGAGAGAGAGAGAGAGAGAGAGAGAGAAGGGAGGAAAAGGAGAGAGAGGGGGAGGGGAAAGAGAGAGAGAGAGAGAGAGAGAGAGAGAGAGAGAGAGAGAGAGGGGGGAGGAAAAGGAGAGAGAGGAGGTAAAGGAGAGAGAGAGAGAGAGAGAGAGAGAGAGAGGGAGAGAGAGAGAGAGAGAGAGAGAGAGAGAGAGAGAGAGAGAGAGAGAGAAAGAGGAGGAAAAGGAGAGAGAGGAGGAAAAGGAGAGAGAGGGGGAGGGGAAAGAGAGAGAGAGAGAGAGAGAGAGAGAGAGAGAGGGGGGAGGAAAAGGAGAGATAGGAGGAAAAGGAGAGAGAGAGAGAGAGAGAGAGAGAGAGAGGAGAGAGAGAGAGAGAGAGAGAGAGAGAGAGAGAGAGAGAGAGAGAGAGAGAGAGAGAGAGAGAGAGAGAGAGAGAGAGAGAGAGAGAGAGAGAGAGAGAGAGAGAGAGAGAGAGAGAGAGAGAGAGAAATGTATTTCGATATTAATATGACTTCAAGGAATAAGTAAATGAACATACCTTGTGGAAGAAGAATTGTAATCAGGAAGATCGTGAACCAAACCCAGGTATTCGAACGTACCATGCTTGTATAAATGCGAGGTTACTTGACGTACAGAACCAAATAACCTGATGTCGCAACAAGATATAATTGAAAAACATATGTTAGGACAACGCATTAATTTATTCAAGTACCTGAAGAATGTACTAAGGTCATGTGTCTATGTTTCATAGTAACAATATATTTTTTGAACTTTTAAGAACTCCTTTCTCACATCGAAAATTGACAATCATCTGACCATTTCGAACTTAACACTCTGCGCTCTAATTATTTGTTCATAATTACTAACTAAAATCAGGGAGGCAGTCTAAGATTAGTTCACACAGTACAAGATCCTTCAGACCAAAAGCTAACGCCAAACATCGGAAAATACCAATTCACCTTTTTGATACTTTATGTGAGATTTGCGAACTTAAGTTAAAAGAACCGAATTTCCATCAATTGTTGCAATGTTAGAATGGGAAAACTCCAGAGCTATTTTTCATTGAAGCAAAATCTATCCTCGACAGAAGGATAACTTTCTTAATTATTTTCCCTGGTGATACATCTAACGGGAGCTTTGTTGTCTCCGGCGCTTTATAGGAGTGAAGAACCCCCATTCTTATTGATATCATATCAATAAATTATAGTCATTCTTTTTAATAACATTTCAATTGTTTCAGTCATTCCTATTGATACCCTTTTAATATCTTACAGTTATTCTTAATGTTATCATTTTAATCTATAACAGTCATAATTGAACATTGATAACTCATATATACCTGATAGGATGCTAAGCAATAAATCTCGTTCTATTTCACAAAATGGTCAATGTGTTATTCTTCTTTATAGTACATAAATTAAAATATCATTTGAAATAAAGTAGAGAAAAAATGTTTAAATTATGGTGTGATGCTTCACCATGCCTAAAATATTTTTTTAAATAAAATACTTAATCAGTTTGACATGTATGATGACAAAATGAATGGAAAAAGTTAATTGCAAAAGAGCCTTTCGAGTCGGGGTTTTATAACTACGGTTGAAGTAGTAAGTACAGTTTTCTACATTCTGTTCAAATAATGGACCAACTTATTTCTCGCCCGCTTTCGGGTCGGGTGTAGACTGGTCTCACTGTCGAATATCAGAATAGCCTATTTTAGGCTATTCTTATAGTCGATATGTGGACCAGTCTAGACCTGGTATCCCGCTTTTGGAGAGATACTCTGAAAATGCGGGTAACAGTACCCGCCCAGGGTCAGAAATAAGTTGGCCCATAGGCAATTTTACTCTGCTGAGATGAAAATGTTGGCTGTGCACAAAATGTCTCCTTTCAATAATGGTTTGCCTATATCGATATTAGATGGGACCTCTCTTGTTGTGCAACTGCTTGAATGTGCTTTTCTAGAGCTTTGATTAAATGTGTTGTTTTGCGGTTTTATAAGATGGATGAGCATTAAGTGGGTCGAATATTATTTACATTAACCTTAAACTTTTAAAGTCGGTTAATACACTTGTCATAGAAACAGACATTTAGCCCAACTTAATCTTTTTTTTTAATCTTTTTCGTAAGTGAAGACAACCTATCATTAGTTGGAAATATTCGCAGATCTAAAAATGTTCAGGATGAAGATATCCTAAATACGTTTAACAAACAACAACCATCCTTGCACGTGAGATCAAATGCACGCGACTTAACACATCAATTAGTTCGCAAACGTATTATGTACGGAAAGTAGGGCTTTTGGTCTTTAGGAAATGTTATCTAAACACGTTTTAAAGAATGTGACAAGCACATTACTTAACACCATAAACTATTTATTGAAAAGGACACATGCCTCTGACAGATCACTTCACGCTAATCTAAAGGAGCACAAAATGAGGCTGTTTTAATGAATTAATTTGTTGAGAGCCAAAGAGCTATGTTTTGGTAGAGTTTGTTTGTCCGGAGAGCATTTTTGCTATAGGTATAAGCGTGCTAAAATTAAATTGGTTTTAGCTCCACTGAACGAAGTCCAGCGGGGCAATTGTCATGGCCTGGTGAGCGTCGTGAGTGCGGTCGTACGTGCGTCCGCCCGTCCGTGCGTCTGTGAACGCATCTTCTTCTCTGAAACTACTTGTCAGAATTCAACCAAACTATACAGAAATGATCCCCATGACATGCTCTTTCAGATTCCTTCTTTTAATCCCGATCAGTCTTATACTTTGGGCGCTTTGGGCTCAAGTGTCACTAAAAAAGGCACCTTATGGTTAAATATATTAATAAAAAAGATTTCAACTCTGAAACTGCTGGACAGAATGTAACGAAATTTTACAGGATATCTTTTTTAGATTCCTTGGTAAAATTCCAATCGGGTTGATACCCTGGTCGTAATGGGATGACCTGTCACCAAAAAAACAAACCGCAGCGGTGAAATATAAAACAAACCCTCTTATCTTTATATTCCACCATTGGCGCCAAAAAGGGGCCTTCAATGGTAAGATATAAAAAAAAACATCATCTCCTTAACCACTGGTAGGAATTTAACCAAACTTTACAGAAATGATGCTTAGAAAATGCTTTTTAAAATTCCTTTGTTCAATCCTGATCAGGCTGATAACTTAGGCGCTATGGATGTCAAATCACCAAAAGGGCCCCTTGAAAATTGTTCCTCCACGGGTAAGAATTCAACCAAATTTCACAGGAATGATGATTAGGACATGCTATTCAGATTTCTTCTTAAAATCCTGATTTGGCCGCTTACTAGGGCGTTACAGGCAACTTTGTTTTGCAAAAATATGAAACTATTAGGATTTTGTGTTCGAGAGCGACGCTATACGCTCAAGCTTTCGTCATAACCGAAAAAAAAATCAGTATAAAATATACCGACGGTGATAAAGCTATATTAATCTACCAAAGTTACGACTTTTGCCTTAAAATACTCGATTGTAAATGGAAAAAGGTATAACGATATAATCTAATCTCGCTTGTTTGTAAGTTTAAAGCCTGTCACAGTTTGAAGTATAAGACTTGTAACATAGGATTCATTTATAATCTTGTTTTAACCAAAACTATCTACTTTATAAGATATTAAAGAGGGGGATATTGAAAACGATCGCTTAAAACACGGTCGCTTTTAAGCGATTTAAATTGACGTGGTCGCTTGAGCAAGATGGACTGTAATAGTAAATACAAGAGCGGTATCAACAATTAACAGCTGTCCTATGGATTATATAAATATATATATAATTTGACTTCACACGCCTTTGATTTAATTATTTAATAAATAGATAAAAGTATAATAATTGGTTTATCACCAAACGCGTTTTGCCTTTCGGCTCATCAGTCTTCACGTATTTATACTTTTGCCGGGACGGCGTTTGCCGGATTCTTCTTTTTTCTTCCGTCTCTATATATATTCAAAAATCGCTATCTTCAAAGCAATTTTGTGTGGGTTTTTTGTGTGTGGGAATGCGGGTAAGGGCAAGGACACAAGACCATACATGTTAGATAGACATACTCTTAGAGGGAGACGACAACTTCGTAGCCACTGATAATCCAAGACATGTCTTCAAAGCCTCGCCCCAAATTGAGAATCAAATACGATAATGACTAACGGGAGGATAATATCGGTTTTTCTGTAACTGCAAGGTTTTGCTTCTCTATTTCAGTAGTAGATTTGAAGATTTTTCGGTTGAGGATAAGAAAGTTCTTTAAGCCTAATATTGTTTGATTAACTAGTTTATTCCTACATCGATATATCTATTTTTTAAATTCAAACAAAAATCTATCTAATTTAGGATTGGGCTCAGATGATCCTTATAAAGTGTTTTGACTATTTATTACTAATTCTTTTGTCAGTTCCACACAGAAGAGTAGATACTCGTTGTATAATATGTTTAACTTGTTTACAATAATAAAAAGGTAAAACTTATTTGTTTTCTTTATTGCAGATCCTTTGACTTCATAGAAATTGAACACGTTTCATCGTTATGTTACCAAATCATCGTAAATACATCTTGGATTAGCTGAAGCTACGAGAGTTTTGTTACCAACGTTCGAGTTAAGGTCTCGGGCTATTTATGTAATCTATCTATAGAAGTAAGTAATTATGAAGAGAATTGAGAAGAGATATTGCGCATGCGTCGTGCCATAAACAGCTGTTTTTTCTCTTCCTGTTCGAAATTAAACCTATTTTTTTGGCTTCAGGGATTGTACTAACTGACACAAGAAGATACTCTGACCAATTCTTGGTGATGTTCCATTGATCAACGTAGAATTTATACACAGAAACCAATTTTCGAGTAATTTCCTTTTTCTAGATCCGGTGACCTTGACCCGTGCACCACGAAAACCCGTGACACAAAGTTTGTTTTGAAAATGAATACAGGTGTGTTAGCCCCAATTCTCATTGCAGCTTTCTGGCTCAGCATCCAGATTGGACCAGACCCAACAATAGAAGATCTTCCCTTAGCTTTTACAAACCCAAATATACTAAAACCCAGTAATTCATATGTCTGTGCCTGTTTGCTGAAATCAACTCGGTGGTTCATTCCGGTCGTGAAATACACAAGAAAATCTTCCTTAACTTATTTATGTCTTCTCTTATTGTCTTTGTCTGCAGATGTAGAAACGAATCCTGGCCCTGATTTTCCGTGTGGATCTTGTCAATATGAGGTTTACAACGATGACAATGCTATTGAATGCGACACCTGTCAAGAGATGGTTCCACATCAAATGTCAAGATATTTCAAATGAAACTTATTTTGATCTTGTAGCACGAGACACGTCATTCTCCTGGATCTGCTCAATCTGTGAAGCACAGAATTTCTCTAAACATTCAAACCTTTCAATGTCTTCCTTTTCATCACAGAATAGCTACAGCGTACTGAGTGAGCAGTCTGACTTTCATCCAGTGTTTTTTTTCCTTCTTTGAACGGGTCCGGTAAACGGACCCGTTCCCAATGACGAAAACTACTATTTTTTCCCAAAATGAGAGAATGAAATTCCCAATTCAAAGCTAATTCTTGAAGTAAACATAAACTTTGATTATTTCCTATTGAAAAACCTGGAAGTATTTTTAGCAATAAATATCTGTGTTGTTATTTGTCAACAAGAGGGGAATTTCCGAAGATCAGTTTAGTCACATGGTTCTCGATTTCATAGGCATAAACAATTACGAAGCAGGAAACCCAGTGTATTTTGGATAACTCGGAAGTTATCGCATTTTAAAACTGCATATTTTTGTGAATCCAAGATATTGCGATTTTTGGACCTGATTTGCAGTAGACGATCTTTTTGCATTTATTTATCAATTGATGTAAGATGAATTTTAAAGGAAAAACTTACTAGAATGAAGGACTTTTGGTCATGGTTGAAGCAAATGTTTTTCCTGTTATATAATCCAAAATTTAATTGTTTATCTTTGGTTTATCTTTGTTTAATTTTCGTAAACAAAGTTGACTGTTATTCACGATCTCGGCACCTCTCAGAACCAACCTGAATTGTCTTTCAAACATTCTACAGCAGGTAGAACATCTGAGTATATGATCTATTTTGAAAATATGTTTAAAAAGTTTCTATGATTTTCGTAGAAATATTCATTTACAGCTGTTTTAAAAACAGTAGAATTGAATATTTATTTGTTTTCTGTTGATTTGTACCCAAGAATGTTCAACCCATGAATTTATTATAGAACTTGATTTATCTATATTTTAAGTTTAACCATGATATTTTTTTAACAAAAAACTCAGTGACATTTCTAGATTTGATATAAAACATTTATTCCAGAGCAATCAGACTAATTCTTTGTCATTGTTTTTGTTCAGATTCCTTGTTTAAGGACTGGTTTGCTTTTCAGTTAAGATATGACTATAGCAGGATAGGAACTTCTATTATACATATTGTAATGAATACTAATGATATAAATAAAAGAAATGTTTTTGAAACAAGTGTCACAATGAAAATTCCCAATTTTTGAGAAAACAACGCATTTTTCCCAATTAGTCCGGTCTCGGACCCTTTCCCAAAGCTAGGAGAAAAAACGCTGTCATCATCAGTGTACCGCCACCAGAAATTCAGCCCAGAGACAGAAATTTGAACAAAATAATAATCCTTTTCAGCTTAAAGTAATTTCAGTTAATTGTCAGTCCATTGTCAACAAAAAAGCAGAATTTCTTTGCCTGATAGATCAACATAACCCTGATATAGTTGTAGGAACAGAATCTTGGGTAAATAGTCAACATGCAGATAGTGAATTCTTTCCAAAATCTTTAGGATATACACCTTTTAGATTAGACAGGTCAATCAAAGGCGGAGGAGTATTCATCCTGGTTAAAGATACTTTCTTTGCAACAGAGCAGAAACAACTAAATACTGATTGTGAAATTATTTGGATAAAATTACAGGTCAAAACATGTAAACCTCTTTATATCGCAGCATACTACAGACCAAAAGAGTCAGACATCCATAGCTTTAATGAATTCAAAAAATCTCTTGATCAGACCAGAAACCTCAAAGGATCTTTTTGGGTACTAGGTGATTTCAACTTGCCAAAGTTCTCGTGGAGTAGTGACCATACACCAGTCTTAAAGCCAGTATGCAATCATACTAACTTGTATGAAGAATTTAGTGATTTGCTTTCAGATTTTAACCTCACGCAGATGGTAACAGAAAGCACCAGAGGAGAGAATACACTGGACCTTTTCTTAACTTCAAACCACACTTTAATTAAAAATGTTAAATGTCTCCCAGGTATATCTGACCATAGTATTGTCTATATTCTTGCAGATACAAATCTGTGGAAGAAATTTGTTTAAGTTTTTCAGATGCAATTACTACAGGTATCAAGAAATGTGTTCCAACCAAAAGACTAGGGAATAAGAGATCACTTCCATGGATCACACAGCCCATAAGACGTCTAATTAGAAAAAGGGATCAAGTTTATTTTAGATTAAAGAAAGATGGAAACAAAAAGATGAAAACTGCATTCCTGGCTCTGAAAAGAAACATCAAGAAACAAATAAAAGTCACAATAACTATATTGAATATATTTTAGGCCTTGATGGAAACACTGAAAACAAGGAGAAAGCCACAAGATTTAATAATAAGAAACTTTCAGTCTGATAAAAAATGCCAAGCAGGACGCAGCTGGAGTAGCTCCCCTTCTCGATAAAATTTCAGGTACCATCAAATCGGACAATACAGAAAAGGCGGATATTCTAAATCGACAGTTTCAATCAGTCTTTACTCCAATGACACCAATTTCTCTGGCTCAGTCCTGCCTTTCATCCATAAGACAAAATATGTTTTCCTTCTCTTTCAGCAAATATCCAGTCATGCCAGACATTACCATCTGTACTGGTGGAGTACAAAAACTAATATCCAACCTGAAACCAGACAAAGCAGCAGGACCAGACAACATCAAGCCTCTAGTACTAAAAAAATTATGTTATCAAATTTCTCCTATCTTGCAAATTCTCTTTCAGAAATCCCTAGATACAGGTACCCTCCCCCAGGTATGGACAAAGGCAAACGTGACTCCACTCTTTAAGAAAGGAAACAAAGAAGATCCTGCAAATTACAGACCTATATCCTTAACATGTATATTGTGTAAAGTTCTTGAACATATTGTAGCATCAAATCTATCTAAACATTTTGACAAAAATAATATTCTTTATGACTTACAGCATGGCTTCAGAGAACGGCGCTCATGTGAAACCTAGCTACTGTAACTGACCGATCATCTTGCCACAAACCTCACTGAAGGAAAACAAACTGATCTAGTTTTGTTAGACTTCAGCAAGGCTTTTGATAAAGTTAGCCACCTAAAACTTTTGTATAAATTGCAGGGAAATGGAGTAAACAATGCTACCCTTATGTGGATTAAATCTTTTCTTATAGGCAGAACACAGAAAGTAGTCTTAGAAGGTGGATGCTCATCTGAAGTACCATTCACGTCAGGAGTACCTCAGGGATAGGTGCCTGGCCCTCTTCTGTTTCTTTTATATATTAATGACCTTCCTAACACTATCACCTCCCAAGTCCGTTTGTTAGCAGGTGACACTGCTGTTTACTTAGCCATAAATAATAAGCAAGACTGTATCACCCTGCAAGAAGATCTAGTCAAGTTAATGCAGTGGGAGATAAAATGGGAAATGGAGTTTAACCCCAGCAAATGCATTGTCCTAAATATTATTAGAAAGAAGAAAAAGATTTCCTTCGATTACAGGCTGCACGGACAAGTTCTGGAAACTGTGGACAATGCCAAATACCTTGGAATTACTATATCTGGAGATCTTTCCTGGAATAAGCATATTGACAATATAACAACTAATGCAAATAAAACTTTAGGTTTTCTCCGCAGAAACATCCAGACCAAAATAAGAAGATCAGAGAAACAGCGTACAAAACTATGGTTAGACCCCAGGTAGAATACGCATCAACTGTGTGGCGCCCCTACACAACATCCTATATCAACAAAGTAGAAAAAGTACAACGTAGAGCAGCAAGATGGGTTCAAAATAATTTTTCTTATTATGACAGTGTCACCTGCATGCAGAAGGAGCTTGGCTGGCAAACTCTCCAATATAGACGAGACATCACAAGAGTCACCGTGTTCTATAAAATTGTTAATAGTTTTGTTGCAGTACCTATACCAACTTATCTTGAAAGACCAGTTAGGATCACAAGACATATGCACACAGAATCCTTTAGACAGATCCACACAAATGCTTCTTACTTTAAATATTCTTTTTTTCCTTACACAGTGATACTTTGGAACAGCCTACCAGAAACAATCGTACAACAATCTGACATTGCAGCGTTCAAGAAGAGTCTCGATTCTTTTCAGATAGTGAGCCGTCCCTGAATGACCAAAATTGTTTTATCAGATCTTTTAACATAACACTCACAATACTTTTAAATTGTGGCACCCTAACAAATGACTAACAGTTTTTAATCCAACACAGACGCGCACCTGCCAGTAATACCCGAAAGGGGAGTTAGGCAGTATATATAGATAGATAGATAGATGAATAAAAGCTGATTTACCATAACCTGAAGTGCAACGATCCGTGATTTAGGCTTCGCCCTGCTATGGCAATAATAATGAATTATAATTTATACAACGCAAGAAATTGTATCTGTGATTTAGACCACGCCTGAAGCTAATTGACCAATCAGAGAACAGTATTTCAGTGTATATCAAAGATACGACGTCCAGCATTGTAATTACAGATATACGATTGTGGTGTGTCGTGCATGTGATCTCAACAAGATTTGCATGCCAAGCTATTTCGAAAAGATTACGAACATTTTATATGCGTGCTTTTTCGAAAAGACTTTCTACAGTGGCAAAAATGCAAAAGATCTGCAATAAGAAAGAAAAAATATATCATAAGTAATTTCAGCGTAATTTCACATAGTTACAGTAATACTACAGCGAGCTTTATCCTTTTTTCAATGTGAAGAGGTTTGGGAAAAATACAGACAATGTTAGAAAAGCGTGGTGTAAGTCAGATAGAAAATCTTGGGCCGCGGTATATGATAAATAGACACGAGCTATTTTACTGTTTCCATTTCCCATATATAGGTGTACTTTCAAAACTGAGCTCTGACGTAGGCGTTGAGTCCATTACCAAAGGTATATCGGGTATATTCTAAAAAGCATATTATAGGAGCTGAACGTGATACCTTCCTTTCAACTTTGAAAGTACACGAATGAGTAAACCTTACGATTTTAGAAAAAGCGATACGGTTCATTTGAAAGGTAATTTGTATCATTTTTTGGTATTGTTTAAACATGTTTTATCCATTTTGAAAGAATAGCACGGGAATTAACCATTAAAAGTAGATTTCCGATTTTTTTAAACTTGCAAGCTCAAAGCGCCTATGTATTCCTTCCAATCAGGAATAAGCGAGGGAACCTGAAAGAGCATGTCCTGGTGGTCATTTTGCGTTATCATTTTTACTGACTCCATGTCTAGCATGCAAGCGATTGAGCATGAAAACTCTGAAAACCCCTCATCGTTAGGCTACTAGATAAAATAGCTAAGCTTAATGATCTTGATCTCGTTTTCTGCTGGCTTCCAAGCCATATTGGTATTCGTGGTAATGAGGAGGCAGATAAAGCTGCCAAGAAGGCATTATCTCTTGAAATTTTACCATTTGAAGTACCTTTTACTGATTTTAAACCCCTTATTCATAGTTTTATTCATGATGTCTGATGGAATCGTTGGACTGATCCAGCCAACCAGAATAATAAATAATTCTCTGTTCGTCAGGACCTCGGCGATTGGTTACCTTGTTAAAGGTCAAGTCGTCGCGAAGAGCTTATTTTGACTCGCCTACGCATTGGCCATGCTTATCTTACGCACTCCTATCTTTTTAAAGGAGAAGAGACGCAGATGTGCATTTAGTGTAATGCTCCATTTACTATCAAACATATTTTTAGTGATTGTATTGTGTTTTTTTTTTCTTGACTAAGAGACAGATATTTTAAAGTTGATAGTATGAGGTAGTTGTTTGACCTTGTAAAACCTGAACTAATTTTTGACTTTCTAAAGACGAATCATCCATATAGCAATATCTGATACAAGGTCTGTTTTTTTCTTCTTAATTTTTCAAAATAGTTCGATCAAAGTTTTAACGTTTTCAATAGCTCTTTTGGTTATTATTTCCTTTACATTTTACTTTCTTTTGGATTCTTATATGGTTATAGTAATTTTTTTTAAATTACTTATGTTTCAGTACATACAATATATGTTCACTTTTGTGAATTTTCCGGTCGGGTGGACTCGCACATGGGCCGTTCTCCTGATCTGAGGGGATTTAATGTGCTTTCGTGCTCAGGTCGGATTATTCCAGTTTAATACAGAAGTGGCTTCGCCAAACTTGACCTTAGTTGTCGACGGGCCATAAAGCAACATTCATTCATTCATTCATGTATTACCATTGTTAGGTGCGCCAGCCGCCGCGATATAACTAAAAAAAAGTGTTGAAAGCGGCGTGAAACTCCATTCAATCAATCAATCGGTGGTTTGAACCACACCGTCGCCGGGTGTGTTTTGGGGCAAAACACTTCATAGCTAACCCCAATTCAACCAGCTGTAAGTATTGGGTATCAGTGGGTTTTAACCACTGACTCGCTCTCAGAGACGTGAAAACATTTGGATTGTGTTCGAGAGGAACTCTATAAGCCTAAGCGTTCGTCATTTTCAAACTTAAATAAATTAGTATAAAATATAACGACGTTGAATAAGCTTTATTAATCGGCCAAAATTCCAACTTTTGCCATAAGATACTCGACTGCATATGGAAAAATTTAAAACGATTTAATCTAGTCTTGCTTTTAAGTTGAGAGCTTGTTACAGATTGAAGTTAAAGACGAGAAACAGTTTGAAGTTTAAAGCTAGTCACAGTTTTTAGTTTAAAGCTAATCATAGTTAAAGTTTAAAGCTTGTCACGATTTTAAGTTTATAGCTAGTCACAGTTCTCTACATATGGTTACAGAAGTCTTCATTGCAGTATTTCTTACGAATTCCCGGAAGTCTCACGATTGCATCAGGATGGTAGTGTGAAGCACATCCTTTTAAGAAACCCACTGCAAATAAAAACAAAATAAAATACCTTCAGTAACTCAAAAGAACATCTTAAATACACAGAATTTCTGTATTGTCAATTTTCAATGATATAAATTATTTTAACACAATAAAACTGGCCAATGAACCTTCTTATGACCACTTTGACGTGACCATTTGACCATTTGAAATCTGCCATGTCATCGATAGTTTCAGAAATTTCGAAGAGGTTGAACACGTAATGTAAACGAAACGCTAACACTGGAAAGGTTTGCTTTAGTATGAAAGTTATGCAATTATCAGATATAACATTTGATTGAATCCTTGTCACCCCAGATTGCCTGATGTTGAAACACAAAGCCAAAATCTGGACAAATTTTGATCGGCTGTGACTTTAAAGACCTCCCCTCCCATCTGGGTATTCTGCTTTTCGTTGGCAAATGGTATTATCCTAAATTTAGGCCAAAAACTCTTAACATAAACCTTAAAGAGCCAAAAATTGTTTCGGAATTTCAAAAAATGTGCGCGAGGTACATATATTGAGCAGCGTACACAGCCACCTACTGTAAATGTAATGTTACCTGATGGTTAATAAGTACTTTGAGACCTTATCTATCTTCTAAAATATAGAATAGTCTCTAGTCAGACCGTGCGGATTCACAGGTTGGTCGGAGTATTTGCTTTGTACATATATGAAATTATTGGAAATCTCAAGTACCAGGCACATATGTTATCAAGCAGTTTATATCATGTCATAACAGTCTCCTTCGCATGAGGTATCAGGAAGCACAAACAATAATCCAGGATATTACAAAAACAAAGAAGAAAGTACCTTTTGATGCAACAGTCACGCACGTAGAAGGACAGATAACGAATGATTCTTTACCCCTCTGACATTCCGTTTGAAAACACACATGTGCACCACCTTGAAAGAGAGGAGGACGAGTGCTCTTTCAATTTTATACAACGTTTATAATAGACGCGGAGATTGACTTGTCACTTTGCATTCAGAATATTTTAGATCATTCGGTCATGAGACAAACTTAAGCTTTCTAAGTGATCATAGTTAGGGCTGCCTTTACTTGAAAAACATACTTCTTTTCGCTTTTGAAAGGCAATAATTTGGAAATATTGAAAACTACTTAGTTTCTTCTTTTTCTGTTAACAAGTACTTTGATTAAGGATTTTTCGGACTTTAATATTTGCAGAGAATCGGAAATGGTTTAACGCCGGGGTGCGAAGCCCGAGGCTTTCTGTAAATGTCAACGCCCGTAAAAACGTGAATTGACGCTATTTTTGCATTAAAAGAACGACCTTTCAAATGATTTATTGAAACAGTAAATGCGAGCCGCCGTCATAGCGCAGTTGGTAGCGCGTCGGACTGTCAATCTAGAGTTCGCGGGTTCGATCCCCGACGGCGGCACTCATTCTTTCCGACTATTTGTCTCTCACCAATGGGTCGATAATCGTAGACCTATGTGAGATAGCGGCTGGAAGCTAGGAAAGAATGTGGTGGTTGTACTGGTGAGAGAAATACCAGGAATCCATTGTTAGGTGCTCCAGCCGCCGCGAAATAACTGAAATAATGTTGAAAGCGGCGTTAAACTCCATTCAATCAATGAAACAGTAAATGCGAAAAAAATTCAAAGATTCCTCCGTTTACGCATGTTTAGCGACTTGTAAACGTAAATTTTATGCAAGAACGCCATTTCATCAGTCTGGGGACTTTCGGCTATCCATACCGCGATTCTGTTATGGATACCCGTAACATGCATAAGGTTGACCTACTTTCACAAAAAAGGCTTTTTTCTCAGTCAATTTCAACTAGATTGTTTCTGGCTCCTTAGAATGTCAATCACATTTCTCTTTTAAAGCTTTCTTGTCCCATGAACATACAAACCAAGGCATTTTAAGCAAATAAAAAGACAAAAATGTGTCAAAAACCGAGGAAAAATGGACGTTTTCAATCCTGGATTAAACATCATTTGAATTCAAATTTTAAAAATCCAGCTCGACAGATGTCTGGACAAATATTTCACCTTTAATGTAAATCCATAAAAGGCTTGTGTTCGCGGGATTTACTTCCGTGTTCGCGGCAAAATCTGTTGCAAGGGTTTGCATTTTTAAGCACATACGTCACGGTCAACCGTCACAGAAAAATCACATTTGTTACGGCTTACCATAACGCCCTTACTGTTACGGTTTGCCGTCACACATCATATTACGGGAGCAGTCATTTTATTTTTGTACACGGGTATCCATAACGCACCAGTGTCACTGGACACGTGCTTTTAGACGGAGACCATAGCCTAGTTGTCAGGACGATAACTTTGGTATGGAAAGGTCCCTGGATCGAATCCCACCCGGAACACGGGATTTTTTTTGAATTTATGATATGCTTTTTTCATAAGGTATGAGATGCTTTGTAATGGTTTATTTAACCATCTATTTCAACATTTTCTTACAAACCGGACTTTTAATGCATTGGGGGCAATAAAAAAGGAAAACATTAAGGAAAAGGAGCAATTGCTTGTTTTGCCAGTCTCTTTTTAATTTAACCTCTTTCTGAGTTTACAAGTTGTCTAAAAAATTCAGTTTTCTTTTATCTTTGTAAGACAACTGAAATAACCAAAGTTATTGACGTCTTCAGGCTGATTTTCCCGGATAACGAATCATTATACAAGAACAACATGTAATATTAGGTATATATTTTACTGCTTAATGAAACATCTTAATATTTGTCTTGATTTTGGACATATGTCCATCCATCTATTATTTTGCACTTCAGAACCATTGTTTTGACGAGACATTGAAACGAACCAGTCCTCTACATTCTGTTGGGGTATTTTTCAAATCTTCCTTAAAAGATCCGCTATATCCGTTTCTGATGCTTAAAGGAATTTTGACGTGACGGTTTATATTATATCCTTTTATACTTCCGGGACTTGCCCTGTTAGCTAAAAATAATTGAGGTCGTGAGATTGAATCCCGTCTCGGCAAACTTTCATGCGACTATTGATAAATGTCTAAGCTTCATCTGTTGTCTACGAATTGACATGTACTACAAGTACAGTTAAGAACACGGTGTATTGACTTGATGAATGATTTTCGAAGATTTTGAAATGGAATGGAATGAGCATGTGGAGCAAATTTTTAAGGAATTTAAAGAAAGGTAATACAATATCCTTCATTTTGTTCAAGATGAACAAATTTAGCGATTTTTATCCCCCCCCCCTTTATAAAAAATATGCATACAAGTTCTATAAATATCTTCCAATTTCTTCAAGAACCAATCAGACGCTTGCAATTTCAATTATTTTTGTGAAATCGCGATTTTTTTCTTGTTGTATTCATTTAAGTGAGTTCGGAGCGTTTTTGAATGGTTTGGGTGAGTGCTTGGAATGAATAAATGAAGCGCTGAGTGAGCGATTTTGAATGGTTTTGATCGGAATGTCTTTTAATTTGACGACATAACTAACTGTATGCCTATACCTATGATGGATAGGCAATTGGTGATTGGGTCATAAGCAGTATTGGCACGAAATTTCATGATTCTAGGTCGCTTTGTTGTCGGGTTAAGAGTCCGGAAACGAAAATTAAACAAGAGCTGACCGTGACCTAAAATCAATAGGACACGTTCTTGGGTCATAAGCAGCATTTGAAAGATGTTTCATTTTACTAGGTCACTTGGTTGTTAAGTTAGAGCCGGACAAGAAAAGGTCTATGGACAGACAGCCGTGATTAAACCAATATACCCTCTCTACTTCGTAGGTGGGGGGTATAACTAATTCGTTCGGAGGTATTCAAAATTTCATAAATACAATTTATTATATCATTTTCTCACGACATTTTTTGGGTAGCCAACAGACTGCTTTCTACTGTTTTTCCTGCGAATTCATCTCACGTTTATTTGCGATTTCGGCCATGCTCTTTTATTACCACAGCCGAGCTCGTGTTTGTCACGATCTCACGCTCTATGCGAGTACAAATTAAGCTTTATGGAAGTAAAGACTCATGGATATCCTACAGAGATCATACAGTGCTTGAAATCTGTCATCTTAAAAAAAACACGTAAGAACTTAATTTGTTTCAAGCGTGATGAGAAATGAGTACACAAAGCAAACATTTTGTGTTAAATGATTAATGCTGGGCCCTCTCCACTAATCTTTTCTATCCGTTCGAACTCAGCCGAAAGGCACGATGTCTCGTCACGACCAAACACGATTATTCACAACCTTTCTTGAAGCCCTTCCGCCAATCGGGAGACCTCGGCGATTCTATGGAATAGACCTCGGGAATAATCAACCGGAACCCCAATTAAACCATTTAACCTCGGAAGTACAAAGACGAACTATTTTGAAGATTTCGAGAAAACCGGATGACGTCAGATAAAATAGCGCTAACCTTCAAATTTAAGCGAAATCATTCGACAAGGCCAATGCTCCTCGTTAGAGGTAGATTGCACCCTTCAAAACTTTTCTTCAGAATTAAACGAAACTTCGGTTGTTCATTACTGACAATTATTCGATTTCATATCGGCTTTTGTTTCGCGATATATTCAATATTTTTTTGCACTTAACGATCTAAACATGCCTAGTACACGTCTTTAACGCGACGCTGTGCATCGAATCTACGGGTTTAAAATTCTATATAAGCGTGCGTTATAGTTTTCTAAAAACTTTGAAGTTTTCAGATTTTAAAAAATTACATACGGTCGATTTTAACATTTTTATAAAAATTCGTATGATTTAAAAGATAATGACCTCAATTAAACTGGCGATTTTCGGCCAAAATGACGTTCAAATTTACGCGCAAAACGGCACGTTTTATGAATTTCCGAAAAATCTGCTGATTGAATTTCCCGTGTGGTGATAACAAGGAGACTGTATGATAAAGGCGTAAAAGTCATAAAAGTTACAGTTCAATATCCGTACTTTTACAATGCAATGTTTGTCGACGTAATCACTGTCTATGGGTTTGAGATTTTTTGTATTTGTAATGTACATTTGTTTCAAGAAATTTGGCTAGGTTTAAGGCTCTGGACAATAAACCACACAAAAACCTCATCGAACAGTACCGTGTTTGTACGGTGATCGTGTGATATTATGCCTCTAAAACACAATCCTACATTTCCCACGCGTAGCGGTCATCACGCCGGAACGGCCGCACTTTCTAAACCAGATCTAGTCGAATAATCTAAAACCGTAAGATCACCTTGCGATTGTCGTACAATCGTCTCAATTGTTTTTTGAAACGTTTCTGAGACCACACGATTTTATCAACACATCCGCCATGGGAAATTACATCGTTCGATGTTAAATTATATTTTAAAAGCATATCTGTAAATCGAACGACTCGAACGAAAATGCAAACTAGGCTTTAATTTCGGTTACAAGTTTATCAATATAAGGCTACTTTTAAGTGGCATGTGGAGCCTATGGCGTTGTTCACTCTCACGGCTATCGCATTGCAACCATATTTTCCTGTCTCATCCAAAGGTTCCCCCGAGGTCACTGCAAGGAGACGATTTAAGTCGAAAGTTCTACAGTAGATCTACAAAACTGTTTTCACTGTCTCGCGAATTTCTAAACAATAACTGAACGGACATCTGAACAACATTTGTTTAAGGTTGATGAAAAAGAGAGCCATATTGCCCCCTAAATCGCTCACCTGAGCTAACTGTCTAAGACCTGACCTCTTGACCTTATGTATGACCAAACTTCACCAAATAAAATTTTAAGAAATTTCTATTTATTTACGAAAAATGAAATGAAAAATGGAATGTAAAATCATAAAAAAGTCGAAAAAGATAGCGTTTCAGACCCGTTTTTTTCTATTTGAATGTGCACATAAATTAAACGACTAGCTCGGGCGTTCTTGGACTTTCTAATTGATTTTTTTTGTAAAAATCGGCCAATTAATCCAAGAAATATTTGCAAATACTGACTTTGGCGAGTCGAAAAGGGGTTGGCCCTTTAATGACGTCACAATATTAAATGAACGAGATTCGGATCCTTTCCATTGAGTGTGAGCTAATGCCCGCATTTAAGAAAGTCGAAAATTCGACAATGTTATCTGTCCGCAGTACCTTGTGTAGACGTTGGAGTGACAAGCTTAACCTCTGTTTAATCAAAGATATCTTTTTGAAACTTGGCGTGTGTGTTCATCAACACAAAAGCTTTCCATGTTATCAAGGGCGATTACTGTGGAAGCGTTTCTGTAAGAATTGTGCCACCCTTCTTATTTAGATTTTTTTCGCATTATTCAGTACCTGAAACGCACTTTGGCACTAGTAAAGCTAGTGTGAATTAGACGTTCCGAAATGGGTCGACAAATGCGTTGCCTTTTTTTTTTTGTTGTTGTTTTTGATTCGTTACTAAAATCGACGACTTGTCTGATCGGTGGATCGGCCGATTCAATTGTGTGTTTTATCTTCAAATGAAATCTGCGACGTCTTTTAGATTTGTGGATGACTATATTGTATCGAAGACTAATTGCCGGCTACGGCTTATACAAATCTTAGACGTCTTTTTTACCCTTTCACTCACGCTTGGTATCAGCGACCGACTAGTCGACGATATCTCGCCGGCGTATCGCAAGCACGCTATGTTTAATCGACCATGATTTCTGTATCATCACTGGACAAAGAAAAAAGACATCGTCACGTCGGCCAGGTTTTAAGTGACTGCAAAATAGGTGGTGCCCGACAGGCGTTATTTTTTACAAATCGGCCGGAAAGATACAAGCTACTAAACCAAAGGTCCGTGTTTCAGATCCCAACCGAAACAGGAATTTGCAGCGATATTTGCTATCTTAGAGGTGAACTTGTCAGAAACCCACATATGCTCAGATAATTGTGGGACCAAAAACCTTAAAATCATAACCATCAATGTCTGGTTGCTTAGTAATTATTTCAATCGCAAGGTTACCTTGCATCTTGCATCTTGTATATAATCGAGGCCGCGGTGATGGCAACTTATGTTACATCATATGATTTCGACTTGCTCTGCCGTCAGTTTGGTCTAATCATGAGTAGCTACTTAGCTTTTGCTAAAATACATGCCCTTTTGTAAGTAGGTCGGATAGGTATCAGAAATGTTGCATTATTCTTTGAATGACCTCGTAGCAACCCAATCACACCCAATCATGAATGATTCACGACCAATAAGATTTTAACCCAATCGAATGCACGGTTTCTTCCCGGGAATTTATTTACATTTCAAAAAACATAGATAAGGAATCCATAGCAATGCCGATCAAGTTCGATTTTCTGAGCCCTTCCGATCACTCATGCCGACAGAGCTCGATCAGTACTTGTGATCGACAGTGGATACATCATGAAATTGACATTCACATCAATCAAAATCATTTTAAAATCGCTCACTCAGTGCTCCAGTCATCTATTCCAAACACTCACTCAAACCATTCAAAAACGTTCAAACCCATTAAAAATATATATAATCAATAACGTCATTCAATAAAATTTTGAAACAGAAAAAACGCGAGTTCACTAACAAAATTCAATTTGTTAGCTTCTCTTAGGTTTTTGAAGAAATAGGAAGCTATGTATAGAACTTGTATGCATATTTTATTAAAGGGATGTAATCAATATCGCTAATTTTGTTCATCCTGAACAAAATTTGCGATATAGGATTACCTCCAATTAAATTCACTCAAAACTCACTCCACACACTCATTCAACTTTATTCCAAAATTATTCACCTTGTCAATTTCACGATGTTTTTACCTGAATCAATACGCGTCGTTTATATCTACTTAAACCCATCGTCCTTTACAGTGTACGAGGTATCTTGACTAACATTTGTGCAAATCGTAGATGGATACCTAAACTCCTTATTAAAGCTGCAAATACGCTGTTTAGTTGACTAACCGAAATTATTCATTTAATCAAACACTGACGATTAATTCAAATCGTCGATTGGTGACAAATCCGTGAAACTATAGCTTTATTCAAGCTGTATATAGTTAAGATTGTATCTACACCATATAGGCAATATTTTTCCCGGTGTTCATCAATTCTAAACAAGAGTGCCGTTGTCATAATATACGCCGCCACAAAATTGCTTTCTACAATAGGAAGTTGTAGAATTGTAAGAGTTAGAATTTTGAATCAGTTGATGTATCTTGAAACTTTAGTGAGGAATTGTTGTTACACACATATAATGTTCATTGCTGTAAGTCACATCCCAAATCAGCAATTTACTGTTTATCTGAAAGCGTTCAATGGACAGGAACCACCCTCGAACTTGTTCTGTAACTCATTGGCGTGGGAAAACATATCGAAAATTAACTCAATTCTTCCAAAGATTTAGAAAAAATCCAAAAAACTTGAATTTCCTCGAAATGTTCAAAGTCCTGCATCCTAATCTTCCTAAAAAATCAATGGACCGGAACCAAACTCCACCTTATTTTGTAACTTATTGATGTGGGCTCTAACACTATCAATTTACTCAATATCTCCAGGGATTAAGAAAAAATCCGGAAAACTTAGATTTCCTGGAAATTTTCTAAGACCGGCACCCTAAAAAATCAATGGATCGTATCCAAACTCGAACTTTTTCTATAATTCATTGATACGGGCTCACACACCAAAAAATTGCTCAATATCTTAAAAGTATAGAAAAAGCAAGTCCGGAAAACTGAACTTTCCTAGTAATTTTCTAGAACCAGCATCCGTATCTTTCTGAAAAAACCAATGGACCGGAACAAAACTCGAACTTTTTCTGTAACTCATTGATGCGGGCTCACACACAAAAGATTAGCTCAATATCTCCAAGGGTATAGAAAAAAGTCTGGAAAAATGAAATTTCCCAGTTCTTTTCTTAGTCCAGCATCCGTATTCGCCTAAAAAAGGGACCGGAACCAGTTTCAAATATGCGCTTTTTCAGGAGACTAGGAACATTTTGTGAAAGTTTCATCAAAATCGGCCCAAAATGAAGGAGAAGTTGCGTTCAAGATTTTGACGTACGGACGGACGCTCTGACATCAGGACGCACAGACGGCCGAAGATTATGATACAAATATACGCCCCTCTCCGATGGCTTATTAGACGCCGTCATAGCGCAGTTGGTAGCGCGTCGGACTGTCATTCTAGAGGTCCCGGGTTCGATCCCCGACGGCGGCGCTCATTCTTTCCGACTATTTGTCTCTCACCAATGGGTTGATAATCGTAGACCTATGTGAGATAGCGGCTGGAGGCTAGGAAAGGATGTGGTGGTTGTACTGGTGAGAGAAATACCAGGAAACCATTGTTAGGTGCTCCAGCCGCCGCGATATACCTGAAAAAATGTTGAAAGCGGCGTTAAACTCCATTCAATCAATCAATCAACCGATGGCTTATTAAAATCAAAGGTCGCTAAAAACGATCTCAAATATTGAACATATTGAACTGTTATAATCATTGTATCATCAAATTACAGACAAAATTATTGTTTGAATAATAGATATCATATGAATGGGTAACCGTCACAACCAAGACCTCACGGTTATCCATTATTGGAGATTGGTTACGGATGGTCGTAACGAATTTCACAATGATGGATAGCCGTCATATCAAGAAAAAATAAACCCTCCCTATTTTGGGACTGAAGTGCCACCTGGTGGTGAATACAAAATGAGAATCACCTTATCATAAATTCTACAAATCGATGGGAGTCCGTCACAGAATTTGTTACGGCCAGCCGAAAGTCCCCCGACTGGTGCAGGAGCGGTATAGAAGTGGTATACAAATTGTAGTCCGAAATAATGCGGGTCATAAATATTCATTAAGTTAGGCCTTTATTTAGATCATCGCGTCATAATCACTTGCATTACCGAATATTGGAATGACAAAATCAAGCTTATCTTTGATAATAAAATTTTAGTTTTAATGTACAAAGTCGTCTAAGATCATTGTCTTGCGTTTCGGAGATGTTCACGAACACAGGCGGGGGCTTTAAACGCATGAATTCGTTTTTCGTTCACGTACAACCACGCCGCACGGATTCAGTTTCATTTTATCACCTTAATTTCCTCAACATGGTGGGACGTTGATACTCATACGACAAGTCATTTAAATTATAATTGCAATTTCTACTAAAAAATGTGTTCAGGATGATATTTAAGAACACACCAGCGCCTTTTTTTCGCTCACCAGAGCACGAACTGCTCAAGGTGAGCTATTGTGATCGAGGAAAGAAAGTATGTGAGAGAGAAAGTAAGAAAGAGAGAAAGAAAAGAAAGAGAGAGCAAAAAGGGAGAGAGGGAGAGAGAGAGAGAGAAAGAAAAAAGGGTGAAGAGGGAGAAATAGAGATGCACAGCAAATAAATAACTAAAAAAGTAAAATCAATACACGAACCTAGTGCTAGAAGATGTGCAATAAGAAAGATCAGACACGACACTGAAATGTCCAAACGTGCCATCTTTGAAAGATTAATGTTTAAATGACATTGAACTGTAAAAAATGTATGGATAATAGACTCATTTTCGTTAAGTACTATAAGGATGTACATCGGTCAAGTGTTGCATAATGTTCTGGCACAATTTTTTTTTTCAATGTCTTTTTTTAAATGGTACCTACATGATGAGCTCTGCTCTTCACTATTTATTGAACAACGCTCCAAAAAAGTAATCACATCAATTACACAACCGAGAATACCAAGAAAAGAGTAATATCCACATGACATATAATGATCAGTGGAAACATGACTTAACTTAATATTTGAATGGGTGGTTGTAAAAGTATAATGACGTATTTCTTTAACTATCATGGCATTGTCACCAATTATTGGATACTGGTGTTTGTTCAATAATTGAGCCTCAAAAATATACAAAAAGGCTCCAAGTCATGTCATTAAGGCCAAGTAGTCATGACATTTTGTGCGTAGGCCTACATCTTGTAGTAGTTAAGGAACGTGAGTTTTTAACAAATTTTTGGGGGTACTTTCCAAATCGCATTTTCTTTTATATAGACCGAGAGGCAGTTTATAAGCTACCATTAGAAAACAACATGAATATAGCGTTAATTATTAGTAAGCTAACGTTCTAGAAAAGAAATAACAGAAGTAAAATGTTATGTTATCTTATGTTGTTAATACTCAAAAGAACCGTCTCAATGGGTCGATCTTATGTGTTTTATAAACATAGGATTCATTAACAATATTGTTTAGACCAAAAACTATCCACTTTATAAGATATTTTGATTCTCTTGATAAAAACATTGTCGCTTAATAGACGTGGTCGCTTGAGTAAAATGGACAGTAATAGTATATTCAAGAGCGGTATAGTCCGTTTGACTTCTACACGGACCAACCTTTTCATCAATTACATAAAATTGCGTTTTAATGAAGGATTTCCATGTGGTAAAATATTTATTTCAGCCAAATACCATTCCACAAAATATTTTTTGGAAACAAAATGATTTTAAAATAACGATTTGTCTATCTAATTAATGATAATATTTTCTGCTCATAAACACGAGGGGTGGTGAAGTTATATAGTTTTTTTATATATTGTATAGTTGTAAGAGAATGTAAGCAAATAGTAAAAACACATGGTTTATACTAATCATTTGACAGAAGAAATGTCCACTATTCCATATTTGGAAAAACTAATTAGAATATCGACGGTCAGGACATCTTATACTAAAATATCCCGTGATTTTTACCGTTAGTACTCGTCCACTTATCTAGGGGGAAATTCGTATGGCAGCTGGGGAGTCGCGTGAGATGATGGAATAATTCAAAATTAACTGTAATATGCTTGCGCAGAAAGGACATTCATGTGAACGGAGTTACCCTCTGGTGGAAGTAAACAAAATTAAAGTATACCGCTGCGATTAATTGGCTCATAGAATATCGTTATCCCATTGACAAATGTGATAAAATCGTGCAAAATACTACATTGTATATACAATAGGGCAAAAATATTTGTTGTTTAATGTAAAAGAGATAAGCTGCTTTTTGGAATAGAATTGTTGTGCACTTCTTTCGACACTATTTTCGAACCCAAGTAACACCGGCATGACCCAGGATCAGAAGCGTCGAGGTTGAAAGGTTAAAATGACATCACTAGTGTCGAAACCAAGGTCGTTCTGATGGAAACCCAGTTAACTCGGGTCGAAAGCGCGTTCCATATGAACTTCCCCTAGTTTTCCTCGTGAAAATCCCATCGACTTCTTAAATAATCCTTTTTGATTGGTCTAAATAAGGAAATATGGGGTTCATCTCAGACATGATAAAAACTATTATCAATTATCTGGTCAAACGTTTTTTTAGAACAAAGAGAGAATACACTCAGAGTTGATATCCTAAGGAAGTAAAGAAATCTACACAATCAATTTTACAAAAATACTCGATTTTATACTAAATCGACTTGCCCAAATTCATACACTTTTGACTCGGCCCCTATGCAAATCAGAGCTATTTTTGGATAGACATTTCGCTGTTCCGTTTATTACAGATACAAGTAGGTATGAAAGGCAGAAATTTAACATGTAGACGGGCGTACAAAATCATCATTACACCTTCAAAAATGTTGAAAAACTAAATTGTTTATGGTGTTTGTTGGAAAATATGATATGAAAAGAAAAAGATACGCTTCATTTATTCGAATCTGAGATTTTCGATAAATGTGTGTCCATATAGAAGTCAAACGGACTATATCATCAGTTAACGGCTTTCCTAGGGATTTAATAGATATGTATATTTTTAAAAAATGCTATCTACGCGGTCAAAAGCATGTTCGTGTGTTTATGTGTGGAAGTGCGGGTGCGGGCACCGACACAAGATCATACATGTTAGATAGACATACTATCAGAGGGAGACGAAAACTTTATAACTATTACTTTTTTAAGACATGTCTTTAAAGCCACCAATGGGCAATATAAATTTGAAAATTAAAGACGATAATGACTGACAGGAGGTTATTAGCGATTTTTCTGTAATTGCCAGGTATTGCTTTTCTATTTTAGTAGTAGATTTGAAGGTTTTTCGATTGAGGATAAGATAGTTCTTTAAGCCTTATATTTTTGGATTAACTTGTTTATTCCTACATCGATATGTTTTTTTGTTTGTTTTTTCTAATTTAGTTTAGGATTCGGCTGAGATGATCTATATAAAGTGATTTGGCAATTTATTATTATTTGTACAGTTCCACTCAGAAGAAAAGGCATTCGTTGTATAATATGTTTAATAAAAAGGTTAAACTTATTTATTTTGTTTTGTTTTGCAGATCTTTTGAATTCATGAAAATTGAACACTTTTCATCGATGTGTTACCAAATCATCGTAAATTCTTCTTGGATTAGCTGAGAAACGAGAGTTTTGTTACCAACGTTCGAGTTAAGGTCTCGGGATATTTGTGTCATCTATTTATAGAAGTAAGTAATTATGAATTATAGCTGATTTACCTTAATCTTATGTACAAAGATCCGTTTATAATGAATTATAAAAAGAACACACGAAGTAGTATCTGTGTCATAGATTTTTGAAAAAAATGGCCTATACGCTTCAAGCATGGTTTGAATATATTCAGCGACCTTTTTTTGCGACTTGCAAGCTCATAGCGTCCATGTATTCCTTTCAATCAGGAATAAACGAGGGAACCTGAAAGAGCATGCCCTGGTGGTCATTTCTGTGAAGTTTGAAAGAATTCTTACACAGTTTCAAAATAAATGATAAGTTTCTGTAACCTGGTGAAAATAATGAGAAGATTTAGATCAGGGTTCAATATTTTATCTGCGCTATGTACAAAGTATTCTGCAAATCGGAATATTAAAACATCCTTAGAAAAGGAAAAAATATGCAATAAAATCTGCAACGGTATACTGTGGTTTATTTGACCCGATTTTGCTCTCTGTGGAAATATGCTTAAAAAACAATTACTGACTTATTTTATCACTTAACAAAATATATATTACATTCAATACCAATTGTTTATAATTCCTATGAAATCTCGTGCAAAGCCATGTAGGAATAATCAGATTTTTATTCATCAGCAGAGGCAAATTCGATTCAATCAAACCGCGCTATAACATAAAGATAATGATAAGAATTTTACCTACCAGAATACGATATAATTACAGCTATGTGAACGTTCTCACGGGTAAAACAAAGAACAAAAAAAAAAATAGTTGACAATCTATGCTCTGTCCTTTTGCAAGCTCTATAGCAGAGGCTGCACAGAGGACCACGCGGGAATCTTGTTATGATAAGCATGCAGGGGCGGAGTTCTGTGAACTGGTCCCTAGCTCATGACTATCTCACTTATCTCACTCTCACTCACACTTGAAATCTACACGAAAGCATTGATATTATCTGTTAAATTCATACATTTATTTGAAATTAAAATTTGAGAAAGTTATCAGTTGAGCCTGAGAAAAATTTTATAACCTCGGGCTCAGACTGTTACAAAGGAATTTGAGAGAGCGTGACCAAAGGACTATTCTCGTGAAAAAAGTTGTTGAATTATACTTAGTAGTTTCCGAGAAGAATATTGTTAAAGTTAAAGTGTATGCATGCACATACGGACTGACGGACGCGTGCACAAAGAAAAAAGTAATGATTATTAAGCATAAAGCGGTTAAAAACAGCTTTAAAACCACTTGAAGGAGATATTTAACCGAATAAGAACTGTATAATATCTTAACACGTTCCGTTTACTATGGACTTACATATTGTACTGAACCCCTTCAACCTTGACATCTGAATCTTTATCGTATTGAAGAGGGCACCATGGTACTTACATTAAAAGAAGAACAAAGTTAAAAAAATAAGTCAATTCATCTTTTCGCCCTCTATCAGCTTCTAGCAATTCAATTTGTATAATCAGACGGGGGCGCTTGCACCTGGACTGCTCATATTTCGGGACATTGACTTTTGTGATCACTTTCGAGTATCCATTTCGTACACAAAACGACAGAATTCATTATATAATCATAATACTTATCTAAAATGGCATCTGTAGTGTAAGCATAGATGCTGACGCAGTCATTGTCGGTAAGAAGTCTGGTTCGAATCCCAGTCGATGCAATACTTTTTCTTCCATTTTTGTTATTGATTTTTAAAAACAATCAAACAAGATTTTAAAAGATTTTAATATTTTACACATATTAAGGTTATAAGTCGATTTTTTATGTAACACTTACATTGTTGGTTTATAGCATACCGTTTGATTCGGGTATACTCTGTGACACAACTCGAGAACTTGGAAAACACTGATTTAATCCCTATTAGGTTTTAGAATCAAAGTACTGAAAGTACTGAAAGCGAGCAAAGCATAGATATTTTATCAATCTTCCTTTTAAAAAATTATTATGATGCAAAATCGGGGTTAAAATAAAGGGAGGAGTTAAAAAGCATACCTTCGAATGAGTTCTTATTTGAATATAGTTCATCCAAGTGACCGTACATTGTAGTGTGCATAGTGATAATTCTGGTCAAGCTAAGTCATTACTTTGCAAACATGTGACATTCTTGGAAATCTACATTCAAATACACTGTACAACAGTGAGTGTGAAGTATCTCTCATAAATCCCGACTTTCCTCTCCTTTTTTGCTCTTCAAATGTTCTTATTTTCTAATTGAGTCACCTTTCTGACATAAAAAGTATTCTGGTCCTTGTTCATCATGGGGAGCCAAATTTTCATGTCCCTACGTGTGCATCTTCAGGTGAAGTTTGCTCCTTCAGAAGGTTTTATCATATTGACTAACATACTGAACAAGATTCATCATAAATGCGCTAAATGTATGGTCCTTAGAATGTAAACAAAGAAAGTGTCAACAGGTATCCTTTCCTCGCGTTTTCATATGGAATATTTCAAATTTTAATTCATATGGATCATCTGAATGACCTGACAAACAATACTATCCAATATTTCATGAATTGTCGCTCCTATGATGTAAACACTAAAGAGAATTGGTGACGAACTGCCTACGAGAGATAACTAATGATCACACAGCTCACCATAAGCCCGATTTGCCATTACGAGCTTAAAGTATGAGGGGGTGAAACTGCAGACATACAGTGCTATCAATAAGGGCCAAAACCAGAAGTTTTTGTAATGCCATGTCGGAATTCCAGGATTTTTTTTTTTACAAAGTAATGAAATTTCACCCCCCATCTTCATGCACACTTTGTAAATGCTTATTTCTTAGATATGAGTGTCCAAAAGAATTCCAATTCAATCGAAACAAAACTTAGATCAAGTAGGATAAAAATGATAACGACAAATGGTATTTGAAGACTGATCTTTGTCCGTAAAACTTACAAAAAAGAGTATTCTAGTTCACATTGACAACACAACATGTACATCTTTTATCATCCTTTAATATAAGTTTCTTCCAAAAAACATATCGGTAAAAATCAAAGAATCATAAGGTATGCATTACAATTCGTTGAATACCACTTAGAGTAAAATTAAAGTTACCCACCAAATTACATCATTTCAACAGAATCCAACTTCTGGTACTCCATGCTTAATATTTCAGTCATCAAACACGTAAAGTTGTTAAAACCACAGACATTTGCTACCTAGTCGAACAATTGAATATAAAGTTAGTCCTATATACATGTGCAAATCTTTAACTAAAAGCTGTTATTGAAAGATTTTGTTCTAGTTATATCCTGTTTTTGCAGGAAAGTTGCAAGTCATCGTGTCAGTGAGTGTATCTATCCATTAATTATTTCGTCAGTCTTTCCGTTTTAAGGGACAATTTCTCCTGCATTTAAGCATGGATTTCAAACAATTGGCACCATTATTCTTAGTTATGAGCAGATTTGCTATTTCAAATATTTTTTTACCTCCAATGTCACAGTTTCAAGGTCAAACGTTGAAATTGAGCTCAAGTAGTACAAGACTGCTACATCTATGGATGGGTTTCAAAATACCTGACACAATTGTTCTCCATCATAAAATCTACAACAAAAAAATAGTTCAACGATCGAGGTTACAATTGAAGGTCAGATGTCAAAACTAAGATTATCCGCAGATTATCTCCTTTATTCATGGACGGATTTAATTTTATTCTATTCAATTGTTCGCCTTCACGAATGGATATACCATTCAAAATTGTTTTTTAAGTAGCTTCAATGTCACACCTCAATATCAAAGTAAAGAATAGACTATCTAGATAATAGACACTTCATATATAGTCGATTGTAAAATATATTTGGCAAACACAATCTCTTTAATGAGTAAATTCCCTTCTGAAAATAAGTTTTCATATACATCAAAAGTCAAGGTCAAAGTTGAAATTCAGCTTTATCCGAAGAAATTCGCCAACATTTACAAATAGATTTCAGTTTGTTTTTCCCAATCATTCTATGTTATGGGTGGTCGAGGTTTAAAATTGTGATCAAAATTTTTTAGACTCGACAGCAGTTCTAACATTCCATTTATTTCGTTCATGGTCCTTTTATATGTAAGATTTTTGGATCTTTCAAAAAAATACTTTGGCTTTTTTCTCTGATTCAACCATTTTCACATTGTTTAAATTACTTTCGTTATCAAGCTGAAATTCAGATACCGTGTACGCGCTGTATTTGATTTGGGCCCTAAGTGATCAAACTCATTCATGGGGGACCTTGACGTCCCTGCGTCTTCCGTTTTACTTGTATTGTTGTAATATAAATTATAGTCTTACACTCTAGACCAACGAACTGTTTCTGAAATCGGAAGCTGCGATGACTGTACGTCGCGAATCAGTAAGCTGTGGTAAACAATTTTATCAACAAGAAGACAACGGTGGTCCTAGATCGCTCAACTGAGTTTCTTTGAACCCTGGGACATCACGTCAATTAAATAGGTTACCTGGTAGATGTCAAAAGGACAAAATTTCTACATAAGATCAATACCATGGAATGTTTTCATAAAATACTCAAAAGATATATAGGTAGATTTTGCGCGGTGAGCCCTGAAATTACTTTGAACAGTTAAATTCCCGTGCTATTCTTTCAAAATAGATAAAACAGGTTTAAGCAATACCTAAAAAAGATACAAGCTATCTTACAAATGTATTGTATGCTTTTTAAATATAACCGATATACCCGTGGTAATAGACTCAACCCTTAGGTCAGAGCTCAGTTTTGAAAATACACATATACCTGGGCATATCCCTTATATGAACAAAAAGGCATGTTATGCACAAACTTGATGAAATTGAATTAAATGAAACTATTAAGAAAAGTCACTGCCTTCTTGTTTCAGAGAACAAGTTTTTTGGATTTCCTCCTTTGTGTCTATGTAAAATAGGGGTAGGTGCCATTCAGAGGCCAAATATAACCCCATGGATATGACATGAAAACATTGGTAGGGTTCCACCCTATAATATCAAAAACAGAAAACAAGAAAAATTTAAATATCGAATGGAATTTGAAATAAAAGTCTCCGTTGTTTTATCTAACCACTAAGGATACGGTATGATACTGAATGAGAATAAAAGTTTATAATATTACACATAAACTCAAAAAACAACACTTATGATAGCATTAATAGATGAAAATAAAAAAAAACGATGAACAATAAAAAAAAGCTATATATCTTTAACACAGGAGTGATTTTGCCAGTGATAAGTGGGAAATACCTGGTATACATGATAAGGACAATGTAAATAATCAAGTTTATATTCCAGAAAATGGACCTGTTGTGTTGTTACGTCTTTTCAATTCCCTCGCCTTCAGGAATATCAGAACATTGATTTTAGCGCAGCATAGTGATATGCAAGCACTGCGTTGAACACACAAATCACTTTGTGTCGCACATAGTTAATGACGTATATTAGACCTATTTTTGCGCGCGAATGAGCACAAAAAAGCTACGTAGTACACTGGTTGAGGTTAACCGGATGTCGCATTTCAAAAATTCTGATTTTGCATTATTCATTTATATATTTATTATTTATTTATTTATCTATCTATCTATCTTTTTATTAGCTCACCTGAGCACGAAGTGCTCAAGGGAGCTATTGTGATCGATCGTTGTCCGGCGTCCGTCTGTCCGTCTGTCCGTCTGTCCGTCACGGCGTCAACTTTTTCTTTAAACGACATCTCCTCCTAAACTTATGGGTCAAAATCAACCAAACTTGGCAGAAATATTCCTTGGGTGGTCCCTTATGAAAATTGCTCAAATGGAAAGGATCCGTGCCATATCACGGGAAAAGGGGCCTTAATGACAAATTTCTTGTTTTCACTCTAGAAGCCACAAATATGGTTCAATCTTCATGAAACTTGGTCAGAATGTTTGTTAGGTCATGAGGATGAAGTCTATTGAAAATGGGAAGGATCCGTGCCATTTCACAGAAAAAGGCGCCTTAATGACAATTTTGTCAACAATATCTTTAAACGACATCTCCTCCTAAACTTATGGGTCAAAATCAACCAAACTTGGCAGCTTATGAAAATTGCTCAAATGGAAAGGATCCGTGCCATATCACGGGAAAAGGGGCCTTAATGACAAATTTCATGTTTTCACTGTAGAAGCCACAAATATGGTTCAATCTTCATGAAACTTGGTCAGAATGTTTGTTAGGTCATGAGGATGAAGTCTTTTGAAAATGGGAAGGATCCGTGCCATTTCACAGAAAAAGGTGCCTTAATGACAATTTTGTCAACAAAATCTTTAAACGACATCTCCTCCTAAACTTATGGGTCAAAATCAACCAAACTTGGCAGAAATATTCCTTGGGTGGTCCCTTATGAAAATTGCTCAAATGGAAAGGATCCGTGCCATATCACGGGAAAAGGGACCTTAATGACAAATTTCTTGTTTTCACTGTAGAAGCCACAAATATGGTTCAATCTTCATGAAACTTGGTCAGAATGTTTGTTAGGTCATGAGGATGAAGTCTATTGAAAATAGGAAGGATCCGTGCCATTTCACAGTAAAAGGCGCCTTAATGACAATTTTGTCAACAATATCTTTAAACGACATCTCCTCCTAAACTTATGGGTCAAAATCAACCAAACTTGGCAGAAATATTCCTTGGGTGGTCCCTTATGAAAATTGCTCAAATGGAAAGGATCCGTGCCATATCACGGGAAAAGGGGCCTTAATGACAAATTTCTTGTTTTCACTCTAGAAGCCACAAACATGGTCCAATCTTCATGAAACTTGGTCAGAATGTTTGTTAGGTCATGAGGATGAAGTCTATTGAAAATGGGAAGGATCAGTGCCATTTCACAGAAAAAGGCGCCTTAATGACAATTTTGTCAACATATCTTTAAACGACATCTCCTCCTAAACTTATGGGTCAAAATCAACCAAACTTGGCAGAAATATTCCTTGGGTGGTCCCTTATGAAAATTGCTCAAATGGAAAGGATCCGTGCCATATCACGGGAAAAGGGACCTTAATGACAAATTTCTTGTTTTCACTCTAGAAGCCACAAATATGGTTCAATCTTCATGAAACTTGGTCAGAATGTTTGTTAGGTCATGAGGATGAAGTCTTTTGAAAATGGGAAGGATCCGTGCCATTTCACAGAAAAAGGCGCCTTAATGACAATTTTGTCAACAAAATCTTTAAACGACATCTCCTCCTAAACTTATGGGTCAAAATCAACCAAACTTGGCAGAAATATTCCTTGGGTGGTCCCTTATGAAAATTGCTCAAATGGAAAGGATCCGTACCATATCACGGGAAAAGGGGCCTTAATGACAAATTTCTTGTTTTCACTCTAGAAGCCACAAATATGGTCCAATTTTCATGAAACTTGGTCAGAATATTTTTTAGGTCATGAGGATGAAGTCTATTGAAAATGGGAAGGATCGGTGCCATATCACAGGAAAAGGCGTCTTAATGACAATTTTTTGGTTTACTCTCTAGAAGCCACAAATATGGTCCAATCATCATGAAACTTTGTCAGAATGTTTGTTAGGTCATGAGGATGAACTCATTTGAAAATGGGAAGTATACATGCCATATCACAGGAAAAGGGGCCTTAATGACAATTTTCTCGTAAGAGCTCCAAACGCCACAAATATAGTCCAATCTTCAAGAAACTTGATCAAAATGTTTGCCAGGTCACAAGAATGAACTCTGTTGAAAATGGGAAGGTTCATGCCATATCATAGGAAATGGAGTCTTAATGATAATTTACTTGAAATATCAGGTGAGCGATTTAGGGCCCTCAGGGTCCTCTTGTTTATTTATTTATTTATTTATTTATTTATTTATTTATTTATCTATTTATCTATTTATTATTCCTTTCAGGCCAGCCCATGTACATCGGTCTTCGTGGTTAATATTGCAGAAGACAAGTTCATCGGCCAAAGTGGTTGATATTGTAGAAGGCAAGTTAATTAATAATAAAAAAAACCCTACAGAGACATTAAACCAGAGAGCCATAAAATAAAATCCAAAAAGAAGCTTAAATTGATAATACTTGTAAATGTCACCCATCAAGCGAAAGGGGACTTTCCAGGAATGTATAAACAAGAGGCCTAAGAGGGCCAGTATTGCCAGTATGGCTATTGCCAGTATGGCATTTAATGCTTTGCGGATTAATCATATTCAACATAAGATCGGCCGGTCGATCGTCGGTGATTATTCGTAAATCCAATTGCGTCTTCTTCAAATCTCAAAGACGTCGCCGACTAGACGGCAGATTTTAACTTGAAAACTCACTGACGCATCGCCGTTCTTTAAAAAAATCTACAATTGAATCGGCCAATGCATCGATCAGTCGCCGAAAAGTCTTCGATTTTATCACCGATTTTCTTAATTTCACCGTTTTAAAGTTTTCTGTTGTAGTTACACGGATACGCCATTACGCATGGAACTTTGGTTATAAATACTTTCATCTGTAAGGGTAAGAATGTGATATCCAGAATTAGTTCAACATGTTTCATAATACACTAGATTAAAGAAATTATGAGCCATAAATGAAAACAAGAAAAATTTTAAAAAGCGAATGAAATTTGAAATAAAGGTCTCCGTTGTTTTATCTAACCGCTAAGGATACTGTATGATACTGAATGAGAATAAAGGTTTATAATTTTACACATAAACACAAAAAAACAACACTTATGATAGAATAAATAGATGAAAATAAAAAAAATAGTGACCTCGAGTCATACAACGGCAAATCGGTGCATGCAATCATGAACGAGAGCATGCTCATTTTACCAAGTCTCTTGTAATGCCCTTTATTCCTCCACACATTTGGCTCGACAATCGCAGTACCTTTATTGAAATATTAATATTTGAACATACAAGATTGTATATAAGGACATGCAAGTAAACATCTTTTCTTTGATCAGTACTGATGGTGAACGTTTCTGGGGGTATCACGACAAAATATCGGCAATACATGTAAATTTGAATTTGTTTCGCATGTCCAAAAAGTTCTCAAATGTAACAGTGCAGAAGAAGAAGAAGAAGAAGAAGAAGAAGAAGAAGAAGAAGAAGAAGAAGAAGAAGAAGAAGAAGAAGAAGAAGAAGAAAAGAAAGACAGAAAGAAAGAAAGAGAGAGAGAAAGAAAGAGAGAGAGAAAGAGAGATAGAGAGGGAGGGGGAGAGAGAGAGAGAGAGAGAGAGAGAGAGAGAGAGAGAGAGAGAGAGAGAGAGAGAGAGAGAGAGAGAGAGAGAGAGAGAGAGAGAGAGAGAGAGAGAGAGAGAGAGAGAGAGAGAGAGAGAGAGAGAGAGAGAGAGAGAGAGAGAAAAGGGAGTGAGTGAGAGATGCATAGACAAACTAAAAAGATATAAACAAGTTCACAGAACGCATTTCTTTTAGTTTAAAGTACTAAACATCCAAACAAGTAATTAGCCAAAAAGAAAATTATATATTGATGTTCGGAAAAAAAGGTTTGCTATATTAGGGTATGAATGGACATAATTAAGGATTAGGGTAAGAGTTAGTTTGGTTTTTTTTCGGGCAAAAATTCCAAAATTTTGGAGAAATCTCATTAGAATTTTGAAAGAAATAGGGAATTGGAAAAAAACTGAAAACATCATATTCATCTTGGAATATATTTCATTTCTATGACAATATATTCATTTTTATGCAGAAATGTCACTGATTTCGTTACGAAAAAATTGTAACGAGGTGACCGTAACGGAGTTAACGGAGATGGCCGTAACGGAGTTGACATTATTCTCACACAATTCCTAACAGTGATAGCATAAGACTTTACACAGTTGTTTTGTGGCTAGTTTACATTTCTGTGTAATAATATTTTGGATTCCCCAATATGAGTATCAACTCACCTTACTGAAAACAATAGAACGGAGTTGACACTTTGTAAGGGGACGCAAGCGGTTGGTGATGCTTACCTTTAGTTTTTAATACTTCTGTTTTATTTTATACTTGGTCAAACAAGTAACCCCTATATTATTTTGTAACCGTTTTTGCCTAATTATGGTCTAATGTATCAAGACAGTGTGCAACTGAATTTTCCTCAATTTTCCTGTTTGTAACGGAGTTGACCCATTTATGGTGCAGGGACAAACAAAGTTAACTCAGGGACTCTCAATATACAATATGTATATTAAGGGTCCGTGGTTAATTCTAGAGAAAAAGTCGATATCTAAATAGAATATCAATTGCCCCCATTTTGAATTTCATTCAATGTGCTACACAGCGAGTCCCGTTTTCCTTGGTAATAATAAAATGATAAGTAAGTTGATAACCCTTGTTAAGGGACAGTGACAAATCGGTGATTTAGATATGTACTCAAAACATTTTTTTGGAGAAAAGGGTAAAGGAAGGCATAATTGAGTCAAATCACGATGAGAAAATAAATTTCTATGACAAAAATGTGACGAAAATCCAGTCCAATTATGTCAATTGTAATTCCATAATTGAGGAACTATGGTATGTACATTAATTATAGAATGACTGGTAGAATCGTAAATATATTTTCATCTTATATAAATAACAATCATATCAAACGTAAAATAAACTGTCCGAGATTGATAGAATAAATCTATATTGAAATTCAATTTCAATCAGACTTCTGATGAAATTTATTCTCATTCAAGCCAAAATATGACAAACAACAATAAAATAATGTAAAACGAGACTCCCAAGTGAAATCCCAAGCATGGTTCTTACTTTGTCTGGCAAGCCTGTGTCATTCTATCTATATATAGGGCCAACTTATTTCACGCCCGCCCGGGGCCTTTTTTTCAGCTTGAAACCCGCCCTTCGTTCAGGCTGAAAAAATATTGCCAACCGTTTTAAATTTTACCCCGCTTTACACGCAAGTATACGGGTAAAGCGGGACACGACTTGAACCGGGTTGTCATCCTGAACGCAGGGCTGGATTCAAGCTGAAAAACGGGCCCCGCCCGGGCGTGAAATAAGTTGGCCCTATAGGGGACTTCGGCACAGGCATTGATGACGTCATCAAAATATGAGTGGTTGGCGTTGCCAACCATTTTTACATACACGAAGAGCAAAAAATCCAATTTTCAAGTAGTAAGATTATACATTTGTAATGATTTATTCCTAGTGAAAAATATGTCAAAATGTAGATAAATCACCCCTTCTTTTGATTATGCAGTTGTCATCATGTGACAAAGTCGTTGAAACGAATACTTTGTGTCGAAATATAACCACCCGGAGAGGCATATGAATCCAAATGAATCGTAGTTGAGAAACCAAAGTATCGGAAATAGGACACGAACAAAGCTGTACTTACGGTATTTTGGCCATTCAGCAACGGAATATGTAATATACTACCTATTCCGCGTACATTTGAAATTTAATGTTGATGTTTCTTTATCCCAGTTACGATATTTATCACGCCATAGATCATCCAAACAATGATTTAAGTTTTCTATTTATCCTTAATGGTCTGAACAACACAAATCCAATCATTTTTACCTATGAATATTGAGAATCGTCAAAAGCTGTCTAAATATTAAATCCAAATTGATAAAGATGGAAACACACACACATGTTCAGAAAGTAAGGTCACGGTTAGATAATAAGCGAATGTTGCAAATCCAAGATATTCAGATGAAACGGCTTTTCGAACACATACTGTTAGGTTTAAAAACCCTAACGGAGAAATTTCATTATGGGACATGAAAAAACATCGGGGCTTATCACACAAACATGTGTCATACAGTTTGCTATTCCTAACCAAATGATCTATACTACAAGGCGTATCTCTTTGATCTGACCATAACCGGATGCGCTAATCAATATTGTCAATGTCATAAAACGGTAGCCGCTAATTACACACACGTGCACGGGTCATAAAGATCGCCCTTTCTTACGTAACGTTTTATATCACGTTCCTAATTTTCTTTGATCTGACCGTGGTCATGCCCCAATCAATAAGCCATGTCATATGCCACTGATTGGTTGCTTTCAGTTTGACACAACTAGACTTTAAAGCAATGTGTGAATCTTGGTTGACACATCAAATAATATGCTTAATCAGACATAGAAATAACATGCTGTCATACAAAAAGTCAAAATAATTCACATGCTTCAAAACATTGCAACTAAAGAATTGTAACATTCGACTAATTACAAACCTCCTAAGGCCTATCTCGTTGAAATTAAAGAACTATTACAGTCACTAAAACACGTACTTTTTGTAATCGTTGTAATAATTAGCAGAAATGTAGACTTCCAACCAATCAAATTATTAACGGATCCAAAGCGGCTTTGCAGTGAGGAGTGAAAGAGGGTGTCATTCAATTATCATAGAGAACTTCAATTTAAATTGGGCACTAATGGGAAAAGGCACCATCTTTCTT
Source organism: Fragum whitleyi (assembly GCA_948146395.1). Classification (NCBI taxonomy): domain Eukaryota; kingdom Metazoa; phylum Mollusca; class Bivalvia; order Cardiida; family Cardiidae; genus Fragum; species Fragum whitleyi. The sequence goes on along the minus strand of OX411552.1, from coordinate 278,695 downwards.
TTAAGTTCGAAACCTCTTTTAAGAAATCCTGTATCCACCACGACAATTGATATAGATGTTATATGATAAAATCAAATTCATTTTCTAACTTGCTATAAATAAATAACATTCGTTCTTCAGTTCTTGCGTTCGTTCTGTCGTTCGTTCGATTGTTCGTTCGTTCGTCGTTCGTTCGTTCCTTCCTTCCTTCATTCCTTCATTTCCCGTTACATGCACAATGTTCCATCATTCGTCTGAAATTCTTACTTTCGTTAGTCATTCACTTATCTGTGTGTTTTCGAATGATCCATCCATCCACCCATCCGTCCATCCATCCATTGATCCATCCAGTCCATCCATCCGTCCGCTCGTTCATTCGTCCGTCCGTCCGTCCGTCCGTCTTACAAGCTGACTTTGAATTCATATATCCGTCAGTCATGGAACTTTCTTAGCATCATAAAAAATCTTCAGTTTGAACACTTTGTATTCAAACAGTTCAATTAGCGCAAATCGAATGCCTTTTCACTGTTTTTCAACAAGATGAAAGGGTTTGTCAAACAAATAATCGATAATGACACCACTTGACATTCAAGAATCAATATTCCCTAATTAGGGAATGCCATTAGGCATCTAAGAAAAATTGTAACATGCCGAAATTTTTTGTCATAGTGTTATAGATATTGTTTGGATATATTTGTAATGGTTATATTTTGAGCAATTGGGAAAGACTATCAATGCCGATTTGTCCGCATAAACAATCAAAACATAAACCTATTTTTCTTATAATAATAATAAGATTTTAAAGAAAGCATTAAATCAGGATTTAATAAAATCAAGATAAATCAGCGGTAAAAAATAATTAATGCTTGCAGAAAATCAACCAAATCGATGTTATTCCGTTTTGATAGTGGTGTTTTCAAAGAACGGATATTAATTCTAAATTCGTGTCATTTTCATAAAAACATGTTTTCTGAAAAGTTCGAATGTTTGACTTTTCAAATATGTATTGGTTTGATACCTTTTTCTTCAAGTAAAGCGAAAAAATGTAGTTTAGATTGGTTGATATTTACATAAATTAAATAGAGCTGGGCGATTCAACGCCAACCACTTTTATTGGCTAGTGGGCTCTGACGTCATACCGAAGTTCCCTATAATATCGGATGGGACAGGGTATCCAGTCTTGCTGCTTAGGGCTCCCAAACTATTTTTATTTTAAGAGAAGTTTGGAATTTCCAGTATTTATCATCAGAAAAAAATTAACTGATGGATAAGGTTCACTGCGGGGAGGTGAATTTAAAATTTTCATTTTAGAGTTTAGTGTTTACTTCAGCTCTCAATTATAAGTATAAATTCAATAAATCATTGAACATTTCTAAATCAATGAAATAGTCATAGTATTGATTCGTTCCAGCATCATTTCGTTCTTTCGAATTTTCCAGAAAAAATATCTATCGGCCGTTACTTTTGATGGATGCCATAAGGTATTTATATAATGCCAGTGGTGAGAATATCGTTCAGTTTGGTAAATAAGTTGAATTAATTAGTTCTTTCTTAAGCAGTTACTGTCTTTGCTCATTTGTTATTGTCTCATATGGTGTCCTGTCAACTCGGCCTGTTAAAAACTCGGCCCATATATATATATCATAAACTCAGCCTGTGTAAAACTTTGGCCTGTCAACTTGACCTGTATATAGTTCATATAGTTCATGAGGCCCAGATATAACCAAACTGGTTATATAAGTAGGACACTTATTATATGGCCCTTTTGAAATCGTTTTCCCTTATATTTCTCCTATGTCTATCCAATCTTCATGAAATCCTCGAATTATCCTTGGTCTTCTTTATTTCAGTCGCGACTTTGCATATCACTTGTCATATTCTTCATACTTTATAAGTACTGACTTCCTATTTTTTTTTTTGTTTTGTTTTCTAAATTTTGATTGTGTTTATTGTATATCCACGAAGAACCCATTTTCACGCACTTAACAATTCAACTGTAATATTTCATTTAAAATGCAACAGCAACGAAATTCTTTTGAATATTACCTTAAAACATTTCTATTTTTGCTCCTTGGCCATCAAATTGTACACAAAATCCCATTTTCATGGCTGTGTGCAAGTTCGAATTTCCTGCTAAAAATGGCTGCCTATTATTTAGGTCACCCAATAGTCACGCACTTTGAACAAAATATATGTATGGTGGACAGAGTGGGTCATAAATCATAAGAAGTAGAATTTTTGGAAACAGATACTTTTTGTCAAGAAAACATGAAATCTTTTCTGGTGGAAAGTTTAAAGATTAGTGATTGTTCATACATTAAAAGTTTTAAGAATTTAAGCCTTAATTAAACTATGACCATGCCTATTTTTGTGTCAATGTCTATCTTAAATACACTTTTTTCTTATTCTTCAACAGGTAGACAAGGTACACCATGGCAAGGGCAATAGAAGGTGTCCTTTGATCTTAGTCTATTAACCCCGCAACAGAATTGTAAATGGGTCCAATGCAAGCAGTTATGGAACATACATTGACCCCATTTAGTGAAATAAACTGAATTTGACCTAGCAAGCTCAACTGGCTGAAACAAACCACACACACAACACTTCTCCTCATCTGTGATTTCATCTTCAATTGAGCTATCTGAAAGCTCGGATAAATGACATTCTTTTGTAGCATCTAGTCTTTCTTTACAAAAACCATCTGATTTTTGTAAAGAAACACCAGATGTTCCTGGGGTTTGAGATAAAACATTTGATTTGCTGACTTTTGATTGATTTTTACGAGTTGAAGCAGAGGTTTTTGATTTCTTACAAGAAGAACTCTGCTTGTTAGAAACAAGGGGTTTTCTCACAGACACAGATTCTTGATGTTCTTTAATTTTTGTTATAATATTAGTCTCTGTGATAGGTTTTCCAGAGACGACTGCACTTAGACATCTACGTTTCTTAGCAGGCTTTTCTCTGTGACCAATCTTGTCTTCTTTCCTTTTGAAGTAGTCGGTTGACACAATAATGACATCATCCTGGTTATCATCTGTGGGTTCTGGCTGTGTGAGAACTGACTGTGAGTGATTGATTTCTACTGATTTTTGGTCTTTATTTTCATCTACTTCTGATCTTTTCAGAACCTCTGCTGGTTTAAAGACTGATTTGTTCACTACTGATGGGTCAAATTCATAGATCCCTGCCTTTCTAAAAGAGTTCCTGAGGTTGGAGGGTGATAAAGCCTTGTTATAGGCATTGCAAGCTACCTGACAAATAGAATATTTGTCTACTCCTGTACATGAATGTTCCCTCATATACTTATGACACTCAGTATTATAGATACGTTCGAATGGGCCAAAGCATCCAATGTCAAGAGGCTGTAAGACATGACTTGTATGGGCAGGGAGAATAAATAGATGAATGTTATGGTCACACGCCCATTCTATCAATGGAAGAGAAATGTGAGAACGGTGCCCATCATATAGTACTAGTATTGGCTTGCTTTCAGTTCTTTCAGTGGCATATTTTGTAAAGTGGTTGGTTAGATAATTCATAAAAATGTCCATGTTTGACCATCCTGTTGGACTCACAGTGCCATCTGTTCCTGGAGAAGCCCCTACCAGTAATTCTTGGCACATTCTCTGCCCAGGAAAAATAAAAAATGGTGGAATATGATGTCCCAGGGCATTCCCACATCCTATCACAGTAACAGTTTCTCCTTTGCCTGGGGTTACAACAGGGGGTGGTGCATCAGTGGTTCCCAATCCAGAAACTATCTTTGGAGGTGAGTAGTTCAGCTTCAGGCCTTTCTCATCTATGTTGTAGATTCTCTCTGGGGAATTTTTCAAGTTGAATTTTGTCAAAATTTTATCAAGTTCATTGAAATAAGATCTCACAACCTCCTCCGAAGTAGCTTTTGCCCTCGCAATTTCCAAGGCTCTTGGCTTCCTTACTTTAATATCTGGCCACCTCTTCATAATTTTCTGAAACCACCTCATACTAAACGGGTTATTCCTATCTCTTTTTCCAAGAGCAACAGCATATTGAGTAGCCATGTCAACCACCTCTGGTCTACTATATCCATATCCACAGGCTGCCATAACTTTGATGTGTTGAACCAAGCAGTTCTCCTCTTCAAGACTCAATGTGGGTTCTCTACCAGATTTTGTAACTTCTGGACCAATCCTTCCACTAACTCTATTACGTAATGTGGCCTCAGGAAGATTGTATTTACTGGCGGCTTTTCTAATTGACATTCCATCTTCAATCACACAGCAGTAAGCTTTAGTCATTGCTGAGGGAGAGTATGGCCTGTATGACACCCCTTTTCTTGATACTGGCTTTGGACTTAGGCACATATTCTGAAAAAAGAAAGTGAAAAAAAAAAGTGAAAAAATCAGAAAACCATATGCTATTATCTCATTACTAAGTTTCTAATATGATAAAAATCTAATTTATTTTTAATACCGTAACACCATATATCCTTACTTATTTGATTATTTCCTCGCTATGTGAAACCACATGAAAGAACAGTGACTAAAAATTGAAAAAAATGTCATTCTGATATAAGCACCATGGTGCTGTTTGACCACCATACATACTTTGATTATACATATTAGCATATGACAGTCACATGACTTGGGAACCCCGAAGGACAACAACGCAGCCGATCAACTGTCAAACTTTTTTCTTGGCTTATACTGCTTAAACGAGGTGTTTTATTGGATAGCAAATTTAGGAATAAGGAAATTGGGGTAAAAATACCCCTTTTCTGTATTTTTATTGATAACTTACCGGGAATTGCTTGATTTTCCACATTGTTTACATCAGACGGAGCGAAACGTTGTTATTTACATTGACACCGGCGAATGACGTCATCGCTTCTTGCGTAAACAGCGCGAGAGATCTGAAACCGAGGGTGCGTGACTTTTGGGTCGCGTGAAAAAAGGTACTCGGAGGATATACATTACAACATATTATATTATTGAACATTTGTTTCAGAGAACACAAAAGGTTTTTTTTCTCTTTTTTCTCCATTTTTTTTTTTTTTTTTGTCTTTCAATTACAAAACAAAATAATACAAAAATTATTAAAATATTGATATGTTACAAGTGTAAGTATCAGATTCTTTTCCTAGTTTTCAGGGTCAGTATAGGCTATATAGTGGTTATATAGTAAATGGGTGTATTGGTACACTTATCAAATACGGAATCAAGGTGTTAAGAGTACTTAAAGGATGTGCAATTTTGACATTTGATGTGTAAAACCTACAGTCTTGATATATCTTACACAGAATAAGCCATCTTCTTTTGTGCTCAGAAAAAATAATTTGGAAAAATGAATCTAAAGAAAAGGTAAACTAAGTATTGAATAACACCTAATTGTATCTCATATTTAAACAAATAATAGGCCTATTAATGAAATGCGACACAAGTCTTTCAAACAACACATTTCCTTATCAGTGCATTATAATCAAATAACACTTTAACAAGCAAATATAAAAAAAAACACAATAATATTTTGATTTCATCTTTATACATGTTCCTTACAATATCTTTATACATATATACCTACACAGATGTCTACAGTGGTAAGAAATGGTAAGAAATAATATTTATATATATAGGCCAAATCGATGGGATGAGTTGACGGGACGAGTTATTCACTGGCCTAGTTGACTGTGAACCGTCTCATTTATATATATATGTTGTTATGTAGATAAGTACTGTAAATAAAATTTGTATTTGTAACTAACTGTTTGTAGGCCATATGAAAGCCTTTGGCTTCTTTGGGCCTCTCTGTTTGTGTTCTTCTCGCTTCATTAATATACATTCTGGGTTTAACATTTTTGGGTGTTGATGCCTACTCTTAAAAGCATTAATGCTTGGCGAATTCACTACTTAATTTGGTTTATTATTCCATATATACACAACATGATATGTATAGGTGTGTTTTGAGCTCCACTGGCCGAAAGCCATTGGGGCTATTGTCATGGCGGTGGGTCCGTGCATCCGGTCATAAACTTTTTCTTTAAAAATCTTCTCAGAAATTACTGGATGAATTTCAACCAAACTTTACAGGAATGATCCTTGGTTGACCCTCTTTCAAAGTTGTTAGAGTAATTTTGATCCATTGAAAACATGGATTTAATGGGCGTGGCTAATTTCCAAATTGTAAAAAGTGACTTTTCTCAGAACCTAATAGATGGATACCAATTTAAATTAACATGAATGATTCTTGGATGACTCTTTATCAGTCTGCATAGAATCATTGTGATGAGATGAAAAATATTCATTTTATGGGTGGAGGTCATTTCTCTACATGTGATATAGTAGAAACTTTAAAAATCATTTTCACGGAATCTAAGTGATGGACATTACCCAAATTTCACCGGAATGATCTTGTGTAATCCTTTATCAGTCTACCAAAAATTATTGTGATCAGATGAGAAATCACTACTGCAAGATCAACCATGAATTAGCCATGAAAAATTCATGGCTTGAGCCATTAACATCACCCATTAAAAGCGACATTGTGCTGGGCATTAATAAACCATCAAGATGCCATGAATTTAACATTAAATTATTTTAATGGGAGAGCTATGGCCATTAAAGAAGTAATTCATGGCCATAAATGGAGAAAGGACACCATTAGATTTTAAGGAGTAATTACTGGGGAAATAACGACCATTACAAAAATGAATATTGATGGGCATTGATTTTTTTAATGGTAGCCATTATTAATATTAATGGTAGCCATGAATTTGTATAATTGCTAAATTCATGACTCATTAATATTTTTCATGGCACATTTTAATGGGCAGTGGCCATTAAAAGCGACATTGTGCTGGCCATGAATTTAGATTAATGGACAAGAATTTTATTTTCACTGCTATACCATGCCCATTATCCATAATTCTGAAATAATTGAAATGGGCATTAAAAATAAAATGACAAGTTAATGGTCAAAATATCTGCAAAGTAATGGCCATGAAAAAGTACTTAACTTTTTTTAATAGACAAATTATGCCCATTAAAGTTTACCCCTTAAATGTTGTAAATGGGCATTAATTTTCTAATGGCCAAACAATGGGGAGAAAATACCAGTCTTGGACCAAAATTGATGGCCATGGAAAATTTTAATGCATTTTATTTTAATGTCCATTAATACAAATCATGCCCATTATCTTTTCCCCTTAAATGTTGGTCATCTTTAGTTTCCTATAGGGTTGAAAATTCATCCGTACGAATCTACAAACATCATACAACTTGACAAATCTTATTCATACAATTCTACTATAAAATTGATGCAACAATGTATAATTGGGGTTTGAGTCTATTTGCACAAATGATTTATCGCTAAAATCTTAAAAAAATAAAATCTTATTTCCAATTTTTGCAAATTCGAAGCATTCAGTTAAAATTTGTCTTAAATTTTGTTAATCAATTGTTTTAAGTCCAACAGTACAAGATTCTATTTAAAATAATCAAATTTCAGCCTTTTACATACCTTCTGCTTGGTATTCTTCTCAATGTACAAGAGAATAAGGCAAAAAACATTTCAAATGGAAATTTCGTTTGAAAACAGCAGCCATGTTGGATTTCCATAGACTGGATTCACAGTCACTTTTAGACTGGTTCTCTTGGCCATGACTTTGTTAAATGACTTATTCATGGTTTGTGTCATGGGCATGAATCAAAATGAAAGTAGTTAAAGCTTTAATTCTGTCTTTAATTTCTCATTAATTAATACCCATTTCTAATAATGGGAATAGCAAATGAATGAACTGATTTAGAATTCAACAGTATATATGAATTGCCAGAATTAATTGTCAGAATTTTTCAATGCCAATTAATGATTTGATTTTTTTATTATGGCCATTATTTATCATATTTTGCATTTGATTATCATCATTTATATGGGTGATAAGCTTAAATAAATGTTCATGATAGTAACAGAGCATGAATCAATATGAAAAAAAAGTTAAAACTTTTCTGTATTCCTTTCATCCCCATTTAAAAAAAGTTAATGATCATGAATTATCTGATTCATAATTGCATGATATATTAATGGCCATAATACAAGTCAAGATTTTTGTCATGCCAATGAGTGTTTTCAGGGGTTACTCTGGGTCAAAATTTCTTTTAGCCAACACTTTAGCCAATTGAAATTTTTTTTAGCCAATTTGTGGGACTTATAGCCAACCTTTTAGCCAGATAACGGGTCGGAACAACATATAAGGAATCAATATTTTTATAATTATTTATTTATACATTACATAATATCTATATTAAATAGCACATTCAAAGCAGTAGCACATATAAGTATGTATTAACAAATAGAAAGAAATCATTTTTAGTACATGTATTTACATATAGACATTTATACATTAGTTTACTTGACAAAGGTTGCTTCATTCTATTTGTTTGAAAAAGCAGAATTGAAGAATTTTGGTGTTTTACATCAGAATTCTCCTATTCTTCTTTTCAGCCCAGACTTCAAAAGCTCTTTTAAAATCAAAATTGTCTAGGTCAGGGCCATTTATGGAAAGACTCATGAGATTTTCCAAGTTGTGTGGGGTGATAGTGTTTCTCGGTGCAGTTTTTATCAGATTTTGTTTGCTGAACCCACGTTCACAATCAGCAGTAGACACTGGGGCAATGAGCAATCGTTGTGCAAGTTCACAACAAGCTGGAAAGGTCTCTTTGTTTCTTATTGCCAAGTTACAGCATGTTTTTATGTCAACCACAGTCTTACTTCCTATTGAATGGTGATTTCTGGAAAATTTTGAAAATGAATTTAATTCGTGTTTTGTGCCCTCAAAGCCAAAAGAGACCAAATACTCAAAAATTGTATCAATATCAGCCGAAATATCTGAGTCTTTTAATAGGGGATTGAAAAAATTTGTGAGGGATGTCAAAATAGCTGTGTCTTCTGTGTCCGAAAATCTAGCCATTAAACTTTTGATCATCTTGTTAATGAAGTCAGTACAAATTTTGTCTGCCTCAATTCTTTGAGAGTGGCTATCTCTTATTTTGTGTCCGCCAAATTCAAAAGTCTCCAAACCATCCATATCTATCTGAGGCTCAGCTGGCACCTCATTTATGAATTTAGACAAGTTTTCAGATGATTTTTTGTCTCTAATTTCTTTCAAACTGTTAATTGTTGCTGTAAGTAGTGGTTGAATGTCAGAAAAGTTCAGATCTTGACTTTGGTAAAATTTTGACAAAAAAGCAAGGGGTTTTAAACTGTCAGCCAAAAAGTGGGAAACATAAAGAAACTTGTAACAAGTGATAGGCTTGTACAAGCTTAGGGCCTTTCCAGTTGTTTCTTCTAGGAAAACAGAAACAAGACACAATCCAGATATGTTAATTTTCTTAGATTTTAGACAATCAACTACTTTTTCGAAAATGGTCTGTGCATTTGCTCTGTAGAGGTCGCTTATGCCCAAGAAATAAGTTGCAGGGAAAATGTTATTATACTCATCAGAATCTAAAATACGGATATATGTTACAAGATTTTGTTTTACTGATACATCAGTGCTTTCATCAATCATTAAACTGAATTTTTCAAATTGTTTTATTTTGTTAACTATTTCTTCTGTCAGGACGGTCACCATGCTGTCTTGGAAGTCGTTGATACTTGTGTTGTGTTCATACGTTGTATGAGAATCAACTCTCAGGTCTTTCAAGGCTGTGTTTCCCTAGAAAAATAAAAGAGACAAATATATTTAGTAAAACTAATAGAAAATGAAAATTTCTTTGTGTGTAAAATACTCTTTCTGTAATGTTATTTAAGATGAAGTCAATTAGATAGCTAAACATTAAAGGCAATATAAATCTTTTCTTGACTAGAATTTTTTTGTAAATAGTAAAAATAAATCTTTCAACTTACCTGCATTATACAGAGTTTGTTCAAATCAGGAACCAAGGAGCTGGGCATGTTTTTCTTGGCCATGAAGTAGACATTTCTCATAGCAGCTGTGACTGCCATTTGGCTTTTGCTGGTGGCTGTAGTCTTGGCATTTTTCATGGAAGTCGCCAGTCTGTTTGCTTCAATAGCATCTCTGTGATCTGTAATTAAAATGAAAATGAAAATAAGAAAGAAATACATAATAAATATTCCTAACAGAAAGATTGGACTATTCCAAAAAAAAATATATAAAAGCAAATTATTTTTAAGACCAGAATATTACAGTCAATCATTTTAAAATTTTATTTCACCTCTGGACTGTACAACATGACAATAATGATGTAATAATATTACATGTATTTACCTTTACTTTTTTCATGTTTTGAAAGATTGTCTTTTTTCATAGTTGTGCAGCCTGTTGTGAACATGTTGTGTTTTTGAACTTTAACACATATTTTGCACAACATATGCTTTGAGTTTGTATCATATTCAAGCCAGTCATAGGCATTCAGCCATACATGTTGAAAAGCTCTAGGCGTTGATGGATTTGTTTTGGGTCGTTTCGTTGGTGTAGTATTTGACTCATTGTCAGGTTCAAGCGGACGCTTTGCACTGGAACTAGCCATTTTTGCAAGTGATGCTAATCCATAAAGTTGACTATTTTTATATCCAAGACTACATTAATAAAGTTTAATTAAAGGCAAAAATTAACTAATCATAATTAATTTGGTTTGTACTTACGCGAAATTTTTGGTACCAAACTGCGTAGATGACCAAGCCAATCAATTAACGTATTCCACCTATAATTTCCATCACCGAACAAATCTCAGCTAATCACCCAATTAAAGGATGATAAAGCATTAAACCAATAATCAAACTGTTAATTCGACGATTAAACTGAAACCCGACTGCATAGTAAACAATCAGGCTGTCTGCATATCGCGTGTTTTCCAATAAAGGTTATCTTCACACTGTAAAGGTTTATGTAACGGCTGACTGAACACACTTAATGTGTATTACTATTTTCTCGCTGGACAGCTGATTTAACTGATTTTACCCTTTTTAACCCTTTAGTCAGCATTTTCGCCAATTGGATTTTTCTTTAGCCAATTTTTTGAAATTTTCGCCATTGGCTAAATTGGCTAACGGCAGCGTAGCCCCTGGTTTTACAATGGCCATTATTTGTTACTGTTTTGTATTAAATTGTCATCTTCGGTGGTTGATTGATAGGCATGAATAAATGTTCATGGTAATTAATGGACATGATTCAAAATGAAAAGAGCAAATGTTTTTTTGGATTTTTTTTAATGGCCATTATTTGTAACTTTGTATTTAATGGCCATCTTCAGTGGGTAATGATGGGCATAAATAAATGTTCATGGTAGTTAATGGGCATGAATCAAAATAATAATAGTATTTCTTTGATCTTATTACAATCAAAGCTAATGCCCATGAATGGTCTGATTCAAAATCAATGATATATTAAAAGCCATGATTAATTGTCATAGTTTGTTTTAATGCCAGTGACTTTAAGCAATATTTATTATGGCCATTATTTGTCCTTTTTTATTTAATGGCCATCATTCATGGGTGATTGATGGGCATGAAATAATATTCATGGTAGTTGATGGGCATGGATGAAGCTAAAACAAGAAGTAATGGCCCATTACTTTTTTAATGCCAATACTTTTATGCTGATCCATTATATTAATCTGCATTTCATGTTTTTCTAATTGTCAAATCATGAATTAATGGCCATTAGTTAGCATTTAAATGGCTAAAAGTGTTACCCATTATTATTTTTTTACAAGGACTAATGGCTCATTTTAATGGTTTTCCTTGTTTTCATGGGCCATTAATGGTCTTTTAATGTAATTTTAATGGGACCCTTTTGCAGTAGTGAATATGTATTTTATGGACAGGAGTCATTTCTCTATATGTTATATAGTGGAAACTTTGAAAATCATTTTCTCAGAATAATACAAATGGATATCAACTAAATTTTACTGGAATGTTCCTTTGGTGACTCATTATCAGGCTGCACAAAATTACTGTGATTAGATGAAAAATATGTATTTAACAGGCGGAGGTCAATTTTCTATATGTTATTCATCAATCATGAATTTTTCTTTGTAGAAATATTTCAGTATGTAACACTTAAAAATCACTTAGTTACTTGTTTGAATTATGTTCCCATGAGTTTGGAAAAATTGCAGTTTTCTTAAACATCCTTTTCACTGTTTCAGCCACATATATTGATTATCAAGACTCATAAGAACAAAAGAGCAACTTGATAATAACCTCACATCTTTATTAGACAATAGTTTGATTTTCTACCTATCTAGGTTCAGGTGAGCAATTAAGGACCATCAAGGACCTATGTGCACTTGATTTTGACAAAATTGCATTTTTATGCCCCCGTATCGAGAGATCAGGGGCATATTGTTTTACTCATGTCTGTCTGTCTGTCTGTCTGTCCGTCCGTCCGTCTGTCCGAAAACTTAACCCGAAAACTTAACCTTTGCCTTTTCTCCAAAAGTATTTGACATACAAAGCTGTACACCAAAGTCAAGGTCATGTGACAAGGTCAAGGTCATGTGACAAGGTCAAGGTCTTCTGTCAAGGTCAAACTTTAAAAAAAAATGCTGTTCCAGGGGCATTGGTGTTTCACAAACACATCTTGTTTGAATTTATAGTTACTCCAATGTCCATCATGGTTATTATCACTACAATATCTATCAATCAGTTAATTAATTAGTCAGTTAGTCAATAATTTGCTTTCATTGCTTTGACCACATTACTGCTTTTAGATTTGTGTTTGCTCTAAGAACCCAAAATATTGAAGATTCTAGTCAAAACTTTGACTAGAGGTCTGGTTTGGTGGTTTTATCATACTTATGTAGGATTCTGAATGTTTGTGGCATGTTGGCCCTTGTTCGTCTACATTCTACGCTTGGTATTCTTAGGCTCTTAAATCGTCTATTGTATGATGGTCTTCTGAGACTTGGAGTTAGCGTTGTAGCTCTTCTTTGTACATTTTCAATATCTTTCTTGTGGTTTTATTTAGGTAAGGTGACCAAATTGTACACACGTAGATGAGGTCTTACAAGGGCTTTAAAAAGATTTAGGAAGATTTGTTTGTCCATACAAGTGAAGGTTCTTTTTACGATATCAAGGTCCCTGTTGGCCGTTTTGATATTTTCACTGATATGATTATTGAAAGTAAGTTGATTGATTTGTTATAATGCCAAGGTCCTTTTCTTCATTTACTTTGGTGATTTCTTCTTTGGTATTATTTTCATTTGTAATATAGTACTTGAAATCTTGATTTGTTTCACCAATATGTAGGTGTTTACATATCCTAGGGTTGAATTGTAATTACCATTGCTGTGACCATTAGCAGAAGAGGTCCGTTGTTTGTTGAAGACGTGCTGAATCGCTTACATTCTTGATGATTGAGAATGTTTTAGTATTATCTGCAAACAGACAAACTGGTATCAGGGCTTCTTTTGGAAGATCATTGATGAAAATCTAAGGATTGAAGGAGTTGAAGCAATAACACTAGAGCTGCTTTAGCAGTTGATTTGTTCCACATGCCTGAATCTTCTGATATGATTATATGAGAATTTAAGTGAATATTTATTTCAATGAAATAAGTGTTTTTAAGTATGACATGCTGAAAAATTTTGCAGAGAAAAATTCAAGATTGATAATAGCCATAAGAAAAATTACTTAAAAATCTCAACGTACGCAAAGCCTATGGACCAGACAGTCTCAAACCAACTATTCTAAAAGAACTAGAAAGCTCTATTGTACCAAACATCACCACCATTCTGGGGGTGTTTATGAAATCTTTAGACTCTGAATAAATAGGGGTGGACTGGAGAAAAGCTAGAATAACACCAGCATACAAAAAGGGGAAAAAAACAACTGGCATCACCTGCAGAAAACAACAGCATTCTTCACCCATTTCAGCACGGCTTCTGAAGCAAAAAGTCTTGCAAAACACAATTAGAGTTTTAAGGCACGCAGGTTTTATGAGTCTGAGACCCCTGAATATGTAGCTAGAACTCCTAAAACTATCTGATGTGAGTCCGTAGGAACCTCTGGGGACCAATTTCAGAAAAGAATTGAAGACTATTTTCACAGTCTTCAATTCTTTTCAGAAGCTGATCCCAAAAGGTTCAAATCTATTAAATACATTGTGTAGCTTAATCCAGGGAAAAATGAATTTTTACGCAAAAACATGAGGATAGTAGATATACAGGGACTCCCAAACATTTAGTAAGGACCCTTGTAAGCCTAAGTATTGAGTCTTTGGGACCCCATTTTGATGATGGCATACTAAAACCCTGCACAACTAGTTGAATGTATACATGACCCATGTAAAAACATAGAATCAGGAAAACAAAGGCCATCCTATCAAAACACACACAGGTTATGACAGTTGATGGCGAAGAATCTGATTATGGAGGTGTAGAAACATGAGTTTCTCAAGGATCAGTACTTGGACCAAGCCTATTTCTCTTCTATGTCTCAACTTACCAGATCATTAGAAATCGACTGTCCCCCTGTTTGCAGACGACACCATTGTCTATCTGACAATTACCTAAAAGACTGACTTCCAAACACTTCAGAATGATCTATATAAATTTAATTTAGCCACATGGGAAGAAAATTGGTGAATAGAATTCCATCCAGACACTCAGTACTCTCAGTCACAATCATAAAAGAACCATTCTGTTTTAATAACACATTTAATAGACACTAATTTAGCCATGAAAAAGCACAAAGTATCTGGGATGCCCATTCACAAATGATTTAAACTGTGGTTAACACATTAATGACATCTGCACCAAAGCAAACAAAACATTTGGATTCTTTCATCAAAATTTGAGTTTACCATCAAAATTATAATGGAGAAGGCATACAAAACGTTAAAAAGATCGAAACATCAATATTTTAGTTCTGTATGGGATCCCAACCAATAAAATCGAATTGACAAATAGAGAAAGCAGCTTGTTTTGCAAGTATAGAAATAGATCTAGTGTTGGCAATATGTTAAACCTGCTCAATGGGCAAAACTTAGCAGAAAGAAGAAAAAATGCATGTTTTGTATGCTTTAAGAAATATCAAACAACCTAGTTGATATAAACCCTGAAAAATTTCTTTTTAAACCATCAAGAACTAACAGGAATAGCCACAGTCATAGCCTTGGTGTCCCCACTACCAATAAAGATGTAAGAAAGTTGTCCTTCTTCAACTGAACAGCAATTAGAATTGCCTCCCTTCTGAAATGACCGAAGTGAAATCATTTGAAGTATTTAAATCTTGATTGAGGGCTAAGAACAAGATCAGTATAATGGGGCGGGGGAGTGAGTGGGTGTGTAAATGAAATTTAACAATGTTTTCTACTCTTTTAATTTTAGGCTGATTTCTCTCTTAAAAGTTATATGTATCATTAATTAATCTATTTGTTCACTGACAAATGGCCTAGAAAAATGGAATTATCAGCATGCGGTAGAAAAGCCATACTCAGACACGTCAAGCTTGGGAATTTCCCATCCCAGTACATTTAAGTTCTTTAAATTACATACCTTATTCTTCTAATATAATTATGCTCCCTCACATAACATGGTGCGGGAGCTTTTATTTAGTATGCATATTTTTGGTATTAAAAAGCACTAAACTTATGTCGTTTAGATCCCTTTCCCTTTAATTTGAGATGAATTTTCTAACAATCATAAAAATGATTGTTTAGAGGAAATTCACAGCAAATTAGAGAAAAAGTCTCAACAGGTTCATAAAATTTAGGTTTATAAAGTCGGTGAATGCACTATTGTTAAGAATAGATTGCAAAAACCAGAGATCATATAATAATAAATGAAATTAAGGTACTTTCTTAAAACTCTATGTAGAAGTATGCCTTCAAATTTCACAGGGAAATGTGCAATGAATTTTGGGAAAGCTCAACATATGCTTCAATTGTTCAACCTCATTCTTTAAAAACTAATAGATTTTTCAAATGGTTTTATTTCATGCCATATTCATAAATGATACAAATGTATAATAAATGAATATTACATGTATTAAAAAAAATATGGGAACTATCACATGAGCCTGTGCCTGACATTTCCAACAGTTTCAAAAATGTACAAAGAAAAGACTCTGGCCAGCCTGTGAATCCACACAGTCTGACCAGAGTCTTCACTATGTGTGTATTTTATAGAAAAGGTCTCAAAGAATTTGTAGACCATAAGGTTATTTTATATTTACAGTTCTTGGCTGTCTACCCCTGTCAATGTTTGCAACTCACAAAATTGTTAGAAATGTCACACACACGCTCATATGTGGTTACCCTCTAGTTTATATTCTTGTCTTTATTAGTTATTGATCCAGGCAAACCTTTTTAATAAACACATGTTTTATATTTCAGATACAGAATGATAATCCAATCTGAAAACGAGATTATAGGAAGACACCATTAGTACAGGCCCCAGGCTTGACAAGGACAACTAGTAATTTAAGAATGGAGGATTTTCGTTTAAAGTTGAAAAAGCCCGGCAAAATACAGAATTTTGATGGTAAAATCTTAGTATGTAATACACACATGTGTTTTTGACGATGATGATTCTTTATTCTTGTACCTTTCATTTCACTTTGGGTTGTATTTGTGACCTGTCACGCAAAAAGGGTCCATCTTGGAAGTGCTTAAAGTGTCGAATATATACGCAGAATAACCAGGATCAAATTTTTTTGCAAATAGCATAATTTCTGAATCTAGAAAAAATTTTCAAGCTTCCTACAAAATTAATTCCGAAAATACGCCTTCTGGTTGACCTATGCTGGATCCTATCCTATTTCCAACAATTTTTTTATGGAGTTCCCAGATGGTCCCATTTCATGTGACGGGTCACATACATATAATTCAATTGGTTTCTCAGGTATAAAATCAGTAATAAAGTAAACTTAAGGAATCTTCTTTTACCAACTAAGCACCTTGATAGTAAGTAAGTTGATACAGGTCCTGTAGAACCCAAGTTGGCCAGTGGATGAGCTGAGTTTTGTAACCACAGCTTTGTTAAAGGGGTCAAAATAACAAAAAAGTGAACCATGAGTTCTATATTGCAGTTTATAGAATCAATTCACCTTTTCTTGTTTACATATGAAGTTTGCAATTAACATGTAAAACTGAAGATAGAATATAAGATTAATCCTTTAAAATTTGAAGGATAACACATAGTTTTGACCCTTAGAAATTTTTGTCAAGGGGGTCAAAATGACCCCCTTGGGAGAAGTTAATAAGGGTCAAATAAAGGTATTTACATATTTTTGGTGACAAAACCATGGTTTACTTTAAGGGTCAAACACAAGTCCTGATAATCCATGTACATTGAAAATAGATTTAAAATGGACTAACTCAAAATTTTGTCATCTCCCTATTAACCCTTTGCTGTTGAATCACTGCTTTTTATGTACCTGTATTTTATGATTGAGAAAACATTGTGAAAAAAGAAGCAATTGCTTCTGACAAGCAATTTCTTCTTTTTCCACACTATTTTCTACCCTACTGAATGGTTATTTTTTCAAAATAAATCCACTTTTAATTTTTGTCTGCAAAACCTTTGAATTTGGACAGGTTCAAAATTTTGTAAATAGGAAAGCCTTATTTGTGTAATTTTCAGATTCTGATATGTCAGATTACCTGGGTTCTACAGAGAGTTCGAGCCCAAGAATGGCCGCGCCAGCCGTCAAGTCACAGACAGTTCTACCCAAAAGTGTCCCGAATCATTTATTACTGGTGTCTATACTAGAACAGCTCTGTCACATGTATAGTAGAGACAGTAAACAGGCTCAGGATATCTTCTACAGTGAGTGGTACAACTTACCATTTATATATGATTTTCAATGGATTACTGACATTATCAGCCCCATGAGCTCAGTAGGTAGAGCATTGGACTTCAAAGTCAAATGAAGGTCAATCAGTTGGGTCTGATTCCAGGGCTGGCACACTAAAAAGATAATAATTTTTCGGATGAGACATTAAACTGAGGTCCTGACGCCCTGTGAGATGGTGCTCTACACCGAGCATGTTAAATAACTATGGCTGATCTTTGCAGTAGTTTTGCCATGTATTCTGCACTATCCCCATTAACACTAACAAACTAAGGAGGGTGTTACTCATATGGGCATGTGCTACAACAGCAATAATAAATAAATGGAAATACACACATTATTGATATTTCTCTAAAGATTATTTATTTGCTATAATAGTTATTGTTTGAAAAGGTGCTTTTTACTGCCTTACTTGTATTTAAACATAGTTTCACAAGTTATTATATAAGCTTCAAACAAATGAAATTAATGGAAATGTCTTACACAGGCCTATATTTATTTTCATCTATCAATTCAGACATTTGTAACCAGTTGAGTAAAGCAAATGTGGTGTCACCCTTGTTAATTCTGGATGAGATGAGTAGCCTACGAGCCCAGTACAGATTAAGTGTCCATAAAATGTTGATTGCTGCCATACATAAATCAAACAAGGTAGGTGTTCAGTATCAATGTGGTTTCACCCCTATTAATTCTGGATGAGATGAAGGTACGTGTTAAGCATCAATCTACAGTATGATTTTTTAGACTCCTGGCAGCTTGGTGTCATCTACTTCTTTGTCCAAGAATAACTTTGTAACCTTAAGTCCCATTGACTTGAAATCTGGCAGTTGTGTTCCTCTCATGATCAGAAAGTGCAGTGTAAAAGAACCATAACCCTACATAGCTTAATTTTTTACTCTCCTTTTCTTGTTTTCAAATTTGGCTATCCAACTGTATGGCAGGTGTATCTAATGACAATTCACCACCTTGTTCTACAATGTGCAATTTTTTTTCAAGTTCCACTTAAAATGAATAGAAAAATGTATATAAAAAGTATCTTTTTGTTTAAATTGGCGCCCCATAGTTCACATTATATAGAATCAATTTCATTTGATGGCTATAAAATTTTTACTTGAAAACATAGTTTCTACTTGCTTATAACAAATTAATTCATAGATAGATTTTACTCAATAAAAATTGCATGATATTACATGGTCAATGTAATACAAACATGCATAGACACCACAGTATGTTTCATAAACTATAACAGCAACATCAAAACCTGGATTAACACAAAAAAATAGTAATGTGATTGCTTATTTCCATTGTGGACCCAAACTTGGTTTTAGCTGACATGGAGACACATAAGAATGATGAATGTGTTGTCACATCAAAATATATGTTACTTTTAAACTTTGGTATATAGAGAATAGATGGTTGATGACTTGAGATTGAAAAGTTTATCGGGCAAGGTGTAGGAATTTATCTGGTGAGCCGTAGGCGAAAAAAGAACAATTCCGCAGCCAAGCCCGATAAACTTTTCCATCTCAAGTCACCAACCATCTATTCTATTTATCCTGTTACAAGTTTTTAAAGTCTATTCGTTATTTATTTACGAAAAATTAATCTGATCCCGATTTACAACTCCTATACTCGGCGAGTCCTCATCATTAGGGTGAATGTGTGGAAGAGGTGGGGTGATCGCTTACGGCTAAAAAACTCGAACATTGAGAGGATTTCGATTGCTGCAGCAAGAAATTATTCAACAAAAGAAAACTTGAGTAATACGTACATACCTTAATGAATAAGAAGATATGAACCGGGTGATTTTCGCAATCTCAAACGTCCTTTTTTCTCCGAAGTTTTGATGTCATGCAGCTAAAAGCAAATCTTAATTCAATGCCTTCCTTGCTATTAATCAGAGGATGGACATAGATTGAGATCAGATGCAAAGCTACTATATTCGAAATCCTCCTCGGTCGAATAATCCTGCGTTAAATCCATTCAGGTAAATGTTTTAAAATCCTGACAGTTTTCGAGGTGGAATGTTAACACCGAGATATGCTTCGTCACAATATTATAGATTACGTCATCAGTCATGAATTACGCCATCGATATGGTCGTGATTTGATTTTAAAAATATATGAGAATCGAGTGGAATATTTTTATCTGGAAAAGATACTCAAATTCAAAAGAGAAAAATGTTAGAGAGGACTGTTTTCAGACCTAATAGCCGAAAAAAAGAAGATCCGGCAGGCCACGTGACCAAGTGATATGATAAAGCTGTCACGTGATCAATTGACCTGATATCAACAAGTTTATCATACCCCCTTTAATCAGGCAATATTTATAGCTAGTGACAGGATAAAATGCATTATTATTCAACTGGCAGGGCGTGGCTTAGCTGTGATGTAATAAGATTTGTTTACTTTTCAATAGTTTGGGTTCTTACAAAAGATCATATGAAGGCGTGTAAATAACTGTATCTTAAAAGCCAAAGGAAAAACATGCTGAGCAAGAGTGAACACATTTAATCATTTGGTTACCAAATCCTCATAACTTCAGCTTGTCCAAGCTGAAGTTACGAGGGTTTGGTTGCCAGCCTTAGATTTAAAGAATGTCAATTATATATTAAACTAGTAATTTTAAATGTAAGCTGACTTACCTTAACCTTAAATGCAACTAACTGATTCTTAGGCTCCGCCCTGCCAGGGCAATAGTCTTGGATTATACTGGTCAATATCAGTGTAACCCAGTGATCAGTTTGTTATTTTAGTACACTTGTGAAAGTTTTGTATATTTTTGTATCTCTTCAGGGATTAAGTTTGCCATTTCCTGGTGTGAAAAGCAATGATTTACTACCAGCCTTAACTTTCAGGTATTCTATTTAGACTTCTTTTTCAGAAATTCTTGTAATGTACCTCTACTTAAAACCACTGTAACACTGCCTTAACCTAACATTGATCTTTAATCAGTTAATAATTAAGATTTTTTGGAAGAAAGAATTCATGTTTAACAGCCCTCAATTTGGATTCGGAGCTGCTGTTTACTGCAAGGCATCACACACCATCAAGTAACTCTCCCAACTAAGCCCAATCCCGCTGACTTCTTATTTAAAAGGAACAAATAATTGTCAGAAATAAATTTTTTTATCATAAGTGCCCCTACAAATGCCAAAATTCTAGTATATTTTGTACCATTTGTAAATTTTTCTGCAAGATAACTATGTTGGGGCGATAACAATTTACAGAGACTATGGCAATCTTGAAATTGATTTTGTTTTAATCTATACTTGCAGAAAATAGTTTTGAATTTGTATTGTTCATCTAATTATTTCAGTTTTTTCTTAGATCTAAAGAATTGCAGGTATAAGCGCTGAGTGCAATAGCCTTGTGTATGGCTTTAACATTACATCCTATAAATGTTATTTTCCATCTGCTAAAGCAAATACTGTTCATACTGCAATAATTGCAATCAAAAAGACCAAGATCCCTATATTTTATACACCATATTTAAATGATCACAGGAATCATATTGTAATTCAGCCTGATTAGCATAGTTGGTAGAGCACCGGACTTCAAAACCATTTTGAAGTTCCACAGTGTGGGTTCAAACCTAGGCTGGCACACTAACAAATACTAATTGCAGTAGTTTCGTCATGTATCCTTGTATATCCCATGTAACAAATAACTGTCTTCTGGGGGCGTCGCTCATATGGGCATGTCAAACTTTGTCTTTCACTTAACCTTATCTGCAGCCAAAAATATCTTGCAATCACTTTCAAAGATTATTTGGAACAATAACTGTCTGTCCTTCAGGTTCCTTACAGCATATATTTACTGTACTAAAAGCTTTCTCTCTGTTTGGACCATTGTTCTTTCACAAGTGTTTGATCCCCTTTGACAGCTTATTTCCTTTGCAATATTTGTCCCTCACCAATAGGTGCTTGATTTTAAACCAAAGTGGGATGGTAGTAGGGGCTAGGAAAGGTTGTAATGTAGAACTTGGGTGAGTATTACAAGAAATCTTTTGTTAGGTGGTCCACCCAGTGCGATATGACCAAAAAAAGTTAATAAAAGCAATTAACCCCATTTAATTAAACTGACAATCTCAAACAAACACAAAATGATAGGCTGTGTTGTTTTGTGTTATTGTTGCTCATATTGTTTTCACAGGATTCAAAAAGATACAAGAATAACAAAGTATACCTTGACACCCACATAATTTCATTTAACATATCTTCTTATTTAATCAAAGTTGACTATTCTCTAAGTTTAACTCATGAAAATAAACTTTTTCTATCCCCAAAACTTTTATAAAAATGTGCAAGCCATCAACAAGGAAAGAAACTTTATAGGCCCTACTTTTGTTCTTATCCTTTTTGAATGTTTATATTGATATTTGTCAATTAGTCAATTGTCAATGTACATTTGTTGTACTATTCAAATTTAAATTATTTATAACACAGTTTGTTATTTCAGCATGCCAAGTGAGCCTACAATCAATCCAGAAGATTTAGTCAATCAGACATCGAGATACAAAACTGAGTTTGTTGAATTAGAGAGGATTGGTAAGGGAGGATTTGGCTCTGTGTTTAAGGTGAGTAGTCTACGGCAGTCCTCTTGGTGCAGAGTGAATTAGATATTTCCGCCATTTTTGCAAAAGGAATATAGTAATGGTCTCCATCCATCATTCCCTTTTTTTTTTTTTTTTAATAGTTTATTTAATGTGATATTTAGGCCACCGGCCCATACACATAGACATAGACATAAAGTATTACAAACATTACATACAGGTGAAAGATGAACAAAATAACTAAGTGTGAAACAAACATATATACATAGGTATACGCACATATTTTCGCACATACGACTGCATACAATTTTATTACACAAAATATTTGGACCTATGAGAAACTTGTTAGGAACATTTTTGAAAGCGTGGTAAATATACATTGCAAGATTTCTTACACTTACTTTATCTTGTAGGGACATTAATGTATTGAATTTATAGTTTGAAGGGGGATTGAAATATATGCTTTTTAAATATTTACAGCGGATATCCGAATATAGAGGACAAATCATTATGAAATGATATTCATCTTCTACAAATGTTTCGCAATATATACATGTGCGATTTTCTTTAGAAATATTTCTATATCTGCCTTCCTCTATCATTAAACGATGGCTAGAACTACGAAAGGATGCTAAACATGACCTATATTTATCAATAGTGATATTTTTTACATAGGATTCTGCTGTAAACTCTGATTTAAAATGGATATATGAGGTAAGCTTACTATTGTTACAGCATTTTGCAAACCAATTCTGCTTATATTGATCAGTCAATCTTTGTATGTATTGTTTAATAAAATCTTTATCGTTTTCAATGAATTGGTCATTCCATACGTAGCCAAGACCGTTTGACATAAGACTATTCTTCACATTAGAAACCCAATTTTCATGACCGACACTGTCATAATATTTAAGCATTTCGTAACATAATCGTGGATATCTAGTCCTTGGCATTCTTAATAAGCGTAGCCAATATTTCATACAGCGTTTAGCAGCAAAAATATGCATTGGTAACCTACCCGTATCACCTAAAATAGCATCATTACAAGCTCCCTTAGGGACATTTAAAAAGCGTTTGCAGGCTATGATTTGAACGTTTTCTAGATGGCTATTTTGTTGAAGACCCCAAATTTCAGATCCATATAGAAGAATAGATGATACTTTTGCGTCAAATATTTTGAAAAAAGTGTTGAAGGGAATGCATCCCAAGCTCTTAAGAGAATTAAGCAAGTGAAAAAGAACTCTTTTAGCTTTTAGCGCCATACTTTCTGTCATTTTTGAGAATGACAGACGATTACTAAAATAAATACCAACATATGAATATCCACTTAAGGTTTCTAAACGTTTTCCATCATAAAACCACTTTTCCTTGGAGGATAGATTGCCCCCTCTCTTGAAAACAACTACTTTAGTTTTATCAGTGTTAACAGCTAATTTTGATTGATGACAAAATTTATCTAAAACATTTAACTGTGACTGTAATCCATGTACCGTGTCAGATGCTAAGGCAACATCATCCGCGAACATTAATAAGAAAATTTCCGTAAGATCAGGAAATAACTGAATTCCCCGGACATTGTTTCTAACGAGGAGTGTATAAAACTCATTGATATATAAAGAAAATAGTATAGGACTAAGACTACAACCTTGCCTCAATCCTAGCGGACAGTTAAATGTTTCGGTGAAGCAATCTTTTGATACTCTTACTCGAGCTTTAACAATCGAATATATTGATGATATTGAATTAAATAAATGACCTTTAATTCCGTTTTTCTGCAGGATTTCTAATAGAATAAATCGATCAACTGAATCGAATGCTTTTTGAAAGTCAATGAAAGCAATATAGATTGATTTTCCCTTTACATTAAGGTACTTACTTATGATAGAATACAAGACAAATGCATTGTCTATTGTACAATAACCTGCCCTAAAACCTGCTTGAGATTCGCAAATTTTACCGTAGATTTCGACATAAAATGACACTCGTTTCGTCAAAATCGATACATAGACTTTGCTTAATACATCTATCAAAGCTATTCCTCGATAGTTGTCTGGCTGATTAATGTTACCTTTCTTATGTATAGGCACGATGATTGCTTCCGACCATCTCAAAGGAAATTGACCAGATACGAAAATTCGGTTAAATAGCTTAAGAATAAATGGAGTTAAGACTTCAATTCCGTATAAAATTTGCTGAGGTAACAGATTACCTCCATATGCTTTTTTTGTATCAAGTTTATTCATTGCATATCTAATTTCTTCCTCTGTAATTGGACTATTCAAGATAATGTCATCGATTTCGTCCAATTGATCGTTATCAAAGGTGTAAGGAAAAATATCATTATTGACGTTATTAGCTTCAAACACTTGCTTAAAATGTGTATACCATGACTCTGGATTTATATTTGGTAATTTTCTTTTAATCTTGCATAACATGTTAATCTCTTTCCAAAATAGTTTTTGTGAATTTAAACATGCCTCCAGCTTATTAACCTGTGATTCTTGGTATTCGAGCC
The DNA here is from genome assembly GCA_948146395.1 of Fragum whitleyi. Classification (NCBI taxonomy): domain Eukaryota; kingdom Metazoa; phylum Mollusca; class Bivalvia; order Cardiida; family Cardiidae; genus Fragum; species Fragum whitleyi. The sequence continues at coordinate 253,854 of OX411552.1, read as the reverse complement.
TTTTTATTTTACATAAAGTCTTATATTCCTTTTTAAGTCGCAAGTACTCTGATAAATTATCGTTATCGCGAAAGCGCCGATATTTTCTCAGTGCACCAGTACAACTAGCCTTTGCTTTCTTGCAATTTATATCGAACCAAAATTTATTTTCAGGTTTGTTTTGTATGTTGTTCTTTGAAATTTTGAATGATTGAGAACATTCAAATATGAATCTTTCAAACTCATCGATTATACTGTCTAAAGGAGCAACCTCAATACATTGGTTTAACTCATTAGAATATCCATCAGAAAAAGCATCTGAAAGAATTTTCTGATAGCTATTACTAGTTTCCATGTTGATTTTATACTGTGTAGACATAACATTATTATCACAGTATAATTCATTCGAGTCACTATTACTAATTAGAGATAAAAATAATGGGAAGTGAGAACTGTCTATTTGCGATAAAATGTCAAAATCATTAATCATATCAATGATATATTTTGATACTATGAAATAATCAATCACACTTGAGCCATTTCGGTTTATAAAAGTGTGTTCGCCTTTCCCTTCATCAGATCCAAAACGACCATTCACAATATACAAACAATGAGTTTTACAAAACGTGAGCAAAAGTCTACCTGCTCTATTTACAACGTTATCCTGTGAACTTCGTGAGTGACCTATATCCCCATTTAATAGATCTTCAAATTCGTTTAATTCTGGAATATTTAAACAGTTCTCCATGTAATCCTTTTCTATACCAGTGCGGGCATTAAAATCTCCACACAATAAAATTTCATAATCAGCTCTGTTCAACTTTTCTAAGAGACTTTCAATGCATTCCAAACCCGTCAAATCCTCGTCTACATAAAACGGGGATTTGTCAGGTGGAAAATACACAGATATGTATAAAATATTTTTGTTAGTATTAAATACTTTCTTATCAATATTAAGAACCACACCATATGGAAATTCTTCAAAAAGCCGTTTAACAAAGCAACTAATATTTCTTTTTATAAACACAACTAATCCACCCGAGGCCCTGCCACCAGTGCTTGATGACTTTGCTGCACACGAGTAAAGGTCAAAATTAGGAAAAACATTATTTAAATAACTAGAGTCAGTATCCCACGTTTCTTGTAAACTAATAATTTCATGATCGTTTACTATTTCAATTAAATTACTTGATAGAGCCTTATTTCTTAAACCTTCAATATTCCACGAAAGAAAACACAGTTTCCTGAAAGATTGAGGGCTTCGGCCAATCCATTATCTGTCTGTTCTTGAGGTACCTGGTGTGGCACTATTACATTGAACCATTTCTATATTTCCATGATCAGACTGTATATGAGAATTGTAATTTTGTCTGGCGGATCGATCACTTCGTTCCTTTGATTTACGATAGACAACAAGTTTCCCCCCTTTGAAATATCCCCCTAGACCTTTAGAATTTAGATCTTTTATTTCTTGCCTCTGGTTATATGATAAATCATTTGAGAGTCTAACCCCTTTTTCTCGAAGTTGATCTCTATATTTAAACAAATTTAATTTATCAGTTTCATTCTTGAATGTGGCAATTATCATTCTATCCTTAGAAGGACCCAATTTACCAACTCTCCTAACATCGTTTAATGTTGCCTCACTGAACCCTTCAACATGATCAGCCACACCAAGAACCTCATCAACCACAAGCCTTTTTAAATCTCTATCACCACTTTCGGTTTCTTTTACTCCAAAAATACGCAATGAACATTTCAGTTTTTCAGACTCTAATCTATTTAATTTCTGCTCCAAAACCTCATTCCACACTACCGTCATTCTGTCACTAAACTTGTCCAGAGCATATCTCCTAAAGTATAAATGCTATTAACATGAAACTTCATAGGTGGGTAGATCTCATTGAGGGGAAGTACAGTGCACAAGAAATACAACCCTTTTTTGCATATTCTTTGAGGTATTGCCCTTTGATATTTGAAGGACATATCTTACCCAGACATACTTTGCTAGTATAATAGCAGTCCACTTGAAACTTCATAGGTATATAGATCATATTTAGGAGAAAAGCAGTTCAGAAGAACCACAACTATTGCTTGCAACCCCTTGTAATTTAAAAGATTTAGATTTTTTCCAGAGAATATTTCTTAAAGTATAGAAAGTATAAAATTGAAACTTCATAGGTGGATAAATCACATTAAGGAAAAGTGCAGTGTTCAAGAACCACAACTCTCATTTGCTTAACCCTTTGCTGTTAATCCCTGCTTTTTACGTGCCTGTGATTTTATGATCTGAGAAAACATTGTGAAATTTCTTCTTTTCCACACTATTTTCTACCCTACAGAATGGTTATTTTTCAAATCAAAACCACTTTAAATTTTCGTCTGCAAAACCTTTGAATTTGGACAGGTCCAAAATTTTGTAAAACAGGAAAGGGTTAAGAGGTAAAGATCATTTAGAAGCAGGGTAGTTCACAAAAATCCTTATTCTAACTGGCTTCAGTTTACTATCAAGCTTTAATGGCTCTAGTTAGTAATTTGATCTTAAATTTTTTGGTCCATAATCCTATGCTGTAGGTAGTGATTCCATTTTTTCTTTATATTTTGTGCAAAGAAATTAAATCATGAAATTACTTAACTTTATTTGTATCACTACCTTTTTATGCCCAGCCATATCAAGGGTTCAGTACAACACTATTGTAAGTGCCTATAAATTTTTAGCACTTACAATAGTGTTACACTAATCCATCAATATAGAGTTACCTTAGTCCTAGTGAGCATGGGTACTTGTGTATGTTTGTGTGTATGTCCAATCCTTGCCTGCTGCATAGCTTTTACATTTTTTGGTGTTTGCAAAATAGTTTGTCAGTTCTTTCTCATATAGAGTACTAGTGCTATGTGTAAAGTTGATACTCCAAAGATGATTTAAACTATCTCAGTTAATAACTAAATTGACATTTGTAAGACAGTCCTGCGTTCAGAGTTGCAAACAGTTTTCCAATTATACCCTGCTTTGCATGTGCACTTGCTTACAAAGTGGGGTATATCTAGAAAATTCTTTGCACAGTTTTGTCAATCTAAAGGCTGGACAGGATTTGTGTGCTGTGCTTTCAGGTTTGCTAACTCATCTCTATAAGATTCCTGTTTTTCATGACCCACTGGTTATATCAAATGAAAAGGAAAAGGAGTAACTTTTTAGGTAAAACACTTTAATTTCACTTTGTGTGATCATGCTAATAAAATATAGAAAAAAATTGCAAAAATTTTAGCTCACCTGAGCACACCACGCTCAAGGTGAGCTTTTGTGATCATTGAATGTCCATCCTTCGTCGTCTTGTGCGACTTCAGACATCAACAATTTAAGTGTTTACACTCCAGAGGCCACAAATTTGGACCAATCATCATGAAACTTTGTCGGAATGCTCGTCAGGTCACAAGGATTAACCCTTTTGAAAATGGGAATGATCCATGCCATTTCACAGGAAAAGGGGCCTGCATGATAATTTTCTTGTTTACACTCTAGAGGCCCCAATTATGGCCAAATCATCATGAAACTTTGTCAGAATGTTTGTCAGGTCAGAAGGTTGAAACCTATTGAAAATGGTAGGGATCCATGCCATATCATGGGAAAGGGGCCTACATGAAAATTCACTAAAATGGTCTAATCATCATCAAACTTGGTCCGAATGATTGTCAGGGTACAAGAATTAAAGTTATCGAAAATGGGAAAGATATGTGCCATATCACGGGTAAAGGAGCCTTAATGACAATTTTCTTGTTTACACTCTAGAGGCAACAATTTTGGTCCAATCATCATGAAACTTTGTCAGAATGTTTGTCAGGTCACAAGGATGAACCCTAATGAAAATGGGAAGGATGCATTCCATATTACGGGAAAAGGGGCCTTAATGTCAATTTCTTTGTTTACACTGAAGAGACCACAAATTTTTATGATCCAATCTTCTTGAAACGCAGTCAGCATGTTTGTCCGATCACAAGGATAAATCCTATTGAAAATGGGAAGGATATATGTCATATCATGGAAAGAGGGGCTTAAATCCCAATTTTCTTGCACTCTAACAAATCATTAATTTGCAATTATTACTTTTGCTGGAAAATTTGATAATTATTAATCAAGACACAGAAACAGAGGTGAGCAATATAGGACCATCATGGTCCTCTTGTTTTCATCTCTATAGAATCTGATACTTATTGAATTTTATCAATTTTTTATTTTATGTGTTTGAGCAAGTTCCAAGCTGACACTATGATTGGATTTGATATATTTTTACAGAGCAGAAACAAGCTAGATGGAAATATATATGCTGTCAAAAAAGTAAAGTTTAAACATTCCAAGCCAGAAGTATGGTATAAGGTAAGGATATATGCTTGATCTTGCTTTCTTTTGTGATTCTTTTTACAACTGCATTTAGATATATCTTGATTGTCTATTGATGAACACAAATGACACTGTTTCTTTATAGAATAATGCAACTTGGCAATGCCAGGGTTAAGTGTGAAGAGATATATCCTCTTAGTTTAGACCTTTCCTGTACAATCCAGTGTTTTATAACTCACAGGAAACAAAGCTTGTCAAAACTTTATGTATTAATTTAAAAAAAATAAGATAGAAGTAAAATTTATCAGAAATTTGGATCAGTCTTAAATATTTATACCCCTGAATCGATTGATTGATAGGAGACATATTATTTTTGCCCTATGTGTTTGTCTGTTTTTCTGTTTGTCTGTTTATCCCTTTGTCCCCTTAAAACTTTAACATTGGTAATAAATTTTGATTGGTTAGTGATAGAGCATTCATATTTAACATATTGAGGGGCCAGGGCAACAAAATTGTAAATGCCTATAAATATATAGGCACTTACGATAGTGTTGCACTGACCCCTTGACATGTATTACTTGTGACAAGAGCTTTCTGTTGGTTCCAGTTTCAAAGTCATCAGTCAAGGTCAAGGGAATTTTAAAGGCCTACCTTCATACTGGAAAGAGAAGAAAATGTAATGTTGTTTTTTTAAACCAAAACACATAGATTGATACTTTAAGGTTTTATGTTTGTCTGTTCTAGGTATTGAGAGAAGTTAAAGCTCTTGCTTTTCTACACCACTATAATGTTGTTGGATATAATGCAGCATGGCTAGAATATGAACCAATCAAACTTCTCAAACCAGAGGGTTAGTCATCTTACTTCTAATTCAGACATTGAGGGGTTAATGCAAAACTATTGTAAGTGCCTCAAGAGTTTGTAGTTAACTCATGAAAATGTTATTTAAAACATTCCACCAAGTTATTTTTGTCAATATAGAGTTTGCCATCATTTCTTGTAAAATTTAAACTTTAAAATAAACATGCTGTCATTATAGAAATATGCTCAGTTGACAATTTTTTGTGCCGATATCTGAATGAGATGTGAAACAGAACAATGGTTGACATAGTCGTATCTAGGACTTTGAAATTCATACCTACCCTGAAGGCCACAACCAAAGAATATACATGAAAACCCCTCCTTCCGACCACCCCAGAAATACGAGCACCCGGCTATTACGAACAATTTTTGACAGAACGGAATTATTTGTTCTTTATTTCAATGGTCGCGAACCCCTCTAATGCGAGCACCCCGCTATTCCGAATTACGACCACTAATTTCAGTACAAACGGCGTATTATGCACAATTACAAACCTCGCTAAAAAGACCAATAATTTCACACCTACCGGTCGACCATCCAATTTCACGCTAAGTAAGTACAACACTAATTAGGTACGAATGCATCAACCAAGGATTATCAGATTTTTCGATATCGGGATTAAACCTCTATTGTGTTTTGGTGTTATTTTATCAAACAACTTTAAGTGGCCAATTGTATTGATACATTTCATTCGTTTATCATTGAAAGATGTTTGTTGCATGTTTTCTGTAGAAAAGAAACCGAAAGTAATGCGAATTTGGGCAACTAACAGGAATTCACTTTCGACGATCTGCATCATGGTATTAGTTAGCAATTAAAAGTTATTTTAAATAAGCTTATGATTGATAAGTTTCGTATTTAGGATTATGATTTTATTGAATGAAATCGCTACATTATAAGTTCGACAATAAGTGGCCCTTATTTTGACATAAATAATTGGAAGTAGGATTTCAAATCAGATCAAATAAGAAAACGTAACAGAGAAAAGTGCCCACTCGCCGATAGTCTCAATTTTGGTCGTTTCTTATTTCATCGCATGCGACCAGTCCAAAAATAGCATCACATTCCGAGGACAGAAATCTGTACTAACTCGCCGAGAGCTTCGGTGAAGGGAAAAAAGAGGTTTCCAGTTTTGAATCAAAAGCAAAACAAACAACTTTAGACAAATATTTGCAGCAGAAAAGTCTCTTCTATGATAGGGCATATTTTGCATAAGCAATCATAAGAATTTAACTTAGTTCATTACTCTCAAATTGAAGAGTATTTGTATCCTTATCATTTATGAAATGAGTAATTTCAAAGAATAAATTTCAACATTTTGGAAATCATCAATTTGGTTCGGCTTGAGAAAAAAAATACTTGTAAATGCATTCTGATAGATTCAATTAGGTTATGTATAAATACATGATTAAGTTTAAATTATGATAAAATAAATTTAATTACATAGTCTTCTCTATTAGCAATAATTTGTGTCGGAAGTTATGCGTCTGACAAAACCTCAGAATTAAGACCACCCTGCTATTAAGACCACTTTCAAAAAGTACCCTAAGTGGTCTTTATAGAGGGGTTTTACTGTATAGGATAAAGGCGTTATGTGGACTTTGACAAAAGATGAATGCCCTCCGTCTGGCCCCTTTTCATGATTTGAGCCTTTGTGAATAATCAAAACATCACAACTACAGCTTGAATAAGCTGTAGTTTAGATGTTATGATCATTCATCAATGATATTTTTAAACAGATGATTATTTCCTTTACGCACTTGCGTAAATTGCGTAATGAGAGTTATGCTCTTGGTTGACCAAAGGTATTGTATTATTCCCTCCAGGTTGTGATCTAAGCACAGTTAGAAGTGTGTCAGATATCCTAATCTACAATCTCTGGTTCGATTCCTGCTGGCATCAAACATTCTTTTTGACATTTGTGTCACAAGTAATCAATATTTGGATAATCTAATAAATATGCACCTTGAAACTCTGGAAGGATGTATTGTTAGTTCTGATATGAAAAAAATACCAGGAGTTTATAGGTGTTCTAGTCACTGCAATCTGACTAGGTCTGAAAAACAGTTAAAAGTAGTCTTAAACCACATTTAACCACATTTAAGTTTCATCTCCTTATATGATACATGCATATAGTTGGTTTCAAAATAAAGGCTTGAAAGAGAAACCCATAGTTCAGAATGCAAAAGTACTTATATTAAAATTGGATAAAATTTTCTCAAGCAGATCACCTTGTCTTCTATTATGAACAGCCATCAGAGATATTTTTGTCTTTAACATGTGAAAGATCACATTCTAAATGAAGTTATCATGTAGTCATTTTACACTCATTTTAACATTTTATCATCTGCATGTTCCAAAATAAGAGTTTAACATACAAAAATACTGTTTATGTGAAAAAAAGAATCTGTTATTTGATTTTATTGAGAAAAATTGATCTTAACCTCGTCTAGAATAGAAATGTTTTCAAGCTTGCCAAGACTCGCTTAATAACATTTCAATTCTAGACTTGGTTAAGATCAGCTTGTCTCATTTTGTAATAAAATATCATGACAGATCCTAAAATCCTATGAAATGATGTTAATTCCTTTATCTGTAGTTTTGTATGATTTCAGTCGTTCTGAAGACAGCTATAGATGATGGTGCCGACACTCAATCTCTAGACAGCATTATATTTCAAGATTCTCAAAATGGCTACCTTGACTATCATCCAACACTGAACGCTTCATCCGGACCAAAAATACGGGAAATTACGAGTGATATCAGTGAATCTACTTCATCAACTTCCATTGTGACAGACCAGAAATCTCTCAAACTAGTTAGAAATAACAGCACTACAGATATAGTCAAATTCTCACAGAGAAAATCTGTGTTTGAAACTGAATTCCAAACAGATTTTGGTTCATCCAGATACACTGAGTCACAAAGTACCATCAGTACTGCCTTCAATAAAAACCTACATAAAAATGGCATCAATAATGGACCACCTAAAGTGGAGTTCTCTTTGAGTAATGACTCTACAGATGCTAACAATGATGACTTCAGTGTGAGTCAGCAGCGCTACGGTCGGAGTATAAGCTGTGATCTACACGCTACTGGTGAGGCTCAAGTGACATTACCCACCGGTAAACGGGACTTTATAGAGTCAGCATTTGCTATACAGGTGAGCATTCTCAACTTAGACTCTTTTAGAGTCCCATTTAGTCAGGCAATAGTCTGATTGAATGATAGAACATAGAAGTCACTCTTTGTCCCTCATAACAAAACACCATTAATCTTTTATTAGATTTAATCCTTGCAGGGTTGGTGTTAGTATATTATTTTAAGTAGTCCTTGACTCCTCACCAAACAAATTCTGGGGTCAAAACTGATTTAAATGGGTCAAAACAGATAGGGCAAATCATAAGTAGAATTTTGCAAATTTAAGAGTCTTTTTACCTGTTCCTTAAATTATAATGATATAAATATTAATTTTAAAATTTTAGATAGTATAATTTGTAAAAATCTTAGGTTTAACTCTATGTTTTGGCCCTGGGTAATTTTTCTCAAGGGGTCAAAATGAACCCCTTGTTAGAAATTTCAAGGGTCAAATGAAGATATTTTTAGATCTTTGGAGGTCAATACTCTGGTTTGTGGGTCAAATATGAGCCCTGCCTTGGTTTGATTTTCAAAAGATGTTGTGTACTTGTGTATCGTAATCATAGCAACTGCATGGTGAACAAATGAGATTTTTTCATCATAAAGGTCAAAGTTCAATAATGAGGATATTTCACATATTACATATACTGTAAACGTTCTAATGCAAGGCTTGGGTTCTATTGGAATCATCACATTCCTTTTAGAATGGAATGGGGCGTTATTAGAGGCCACAGATGTTATACAGCCAAAAATACTAAAATACCGGGATTTTCTGTGACATTGAGATCAAAACCAATGGTGTTTCATAAATGAATACAATTAACCATAATTTAGGAGTAAGGTTTACAGGCCATTTGACATTATAATGTAGGGTACAGTACATTAAGCAAACCAAGAAAATTTTAAAATAAAATAATACACTTAAATTAACACAGCTTATCATTTGGCCAGGAAAAGTTAAACAGTCAATCTTGTCTTAAACGACCAATCAAGGGACATCATAAATACACTCTTTTGATTATCAGTTTTCTGAAAATCAGTCAAATAACGATCGATTTCGGTGTCGGAAGAGAAGGATAGGGTTTAATTAGAGGATGGGGTTCTATTAGAATTTTTACATTTTAATTTGGTTTTAAATCCAATCATCGACTATGAAAATTATAAGTATGTGGACCATAACATAAATTCTAGAAAACTACTGCTTTCAGAAATACAAAACAGAAACTTGATAGACTCATTTCGACATTTAAATGGTGACACTAGAAAATATACATGGAAGAGATTTACACCATTTCAGAGAGGAAGGCTGGATTTTTTTCTTATTACGCAGAACTTAACACATTTTCTCCGTTTTTGTGATATTGACATAAGCTATAGATCCGACCATTCATTAGTACTTCTTGAATTTCAATTTGAAACATTGACCCATGGAAAAGGCTTTTGGAAATTTAATAATTCTTTATTAAATGATTTACAATATGTAAGACGTATAAACAATAAAATAGAAGATACTATTAAGCAATATTGTCTACCAATATACAACTACGATGAAGTAATAAATATTCCTCGCAGTGATTTACAATTTATCCTTGATGACCAACTTTTTTTGGAAACACTCCTTATGGAAATTAGAGGAGAAACTATATCATTTAGCAGCCACAAGAAAAAATCAACAAATCTTAGAGAACTCCAGATCCAATCCGACATTAAAAAAATAGAATCGAATTTAAACGAAGCCAACAAAGAAAGACTATTCAACCTTCATGCCGAGTTAGAGACCATACGTAACGAAAAATTAAAAGGACATTTTATCAGAGCAAAAGCTAACTGGATAGACAATGGGGAACACATTACAAAATTCTTCTGCAATTTGGAACAACAACATGTTGCCTCTAACTCTAGTTCGTTTTTAGAAAAAGAGGATGGTTCGCATATTTATGTTCAAAAACATATTTTAGAAGAAGCTAAGTCTTTTTACGAAAATTTATACGCTGAGAAAAATGATTATAACTTTAATTTAGAAGAGGAACTAAAAGATAGTAAAGCTTCAAAACTCAACGAAAATCAGAAACAAAGCATCGAAGGACAACTCAAGTACCCGGAAGTAACTGAAACTTTAAAAAATATGAAAAATGATAAAAGCCCTGGACCCGATGGATTTTCAACAAACTTTTTCAAAGTATTTGGGGCAAAATAGGTCATTTTGTTGTTAGAGCTTCAAACCATGCATTTAATACAGATTCCCTTTCGCCAAATATTAAATTAGGAAATATTATATGTATACCAAAAGAAAACAAGCCAAAACATTTTTTAAAAAATCTAAGGCCGATAACACTTCTAAATGTTTTATATAAACTCGCATCTGGAAGCATTGCTAACAGAATCAAAACTATTTTAGATACAATTATTTCACATGAACAAACAGGTTTTCTAAAAAATAGATTTATTGGAGAAAATACAAGACTAGTGTATGACATCATGCAATATTGCGAAGAAAACAACATTCCTGGTCTCTTAATGTTGATTGATTTCGAGAAGGCTTTTGATTCAATATCATTCAAATTTATTGAAAAAACGTTGGCATTTTTTAACTTCGGAACATCCGTATCAAAATGGATTAAACTATTCTTATACAATACTGATGTTTGCGTACAATTAAATGGGTTTGTTTCGGATTATTTCAGAGTAAATAGAGGTTGTCGTCAAGGTGATCCGATCTCATCCTATATTTTTATCCTATGTGCTGAAATACTTAACTTAAAGATTAAAGCAAACAAAGGAATACAAGGTATAAGAATAAAAAACAAAGAATATTTAATTTCACAATTTGCGGACGATACGACGCTTTTCTTAAATGGCACGGAAAAATCGTTAAATAGTACATTAGAACTCTTAGAAAATTTTTCGCATATATCTGGACTTAAAGTAAACTTCAGTAAAACGAAACTTATTTGGATTGGCTCTATGAAATATAGCACCCGATCAATTAAAACAAAGTGGAAACTTTCTTGGGGAGAAACCGAATTTAAACTTTTAGGTATTCTCTTTCACGTTAGCCTAAAGAAAATGATCGATTTAAATTTCGAATTAAAAAGAAATACCATTGTTAACATTTTGAAACACTGGAGAAGAAGAAAATTAACACCTCTCGGAAAAATAACCGTAATCAAGAGTATTATAGTCCCACTTTTGACTCACTTATTCGTAAGTCTACCGTCTCCCTCACCCGATCTCATAAAAAATATAAATAATGAATTATATAAATTCATTTGGGAAAGTAATTCTAAAATAAAGAGGAATATTCTTGTTAAGGATTATGATGAGGGAGGTTTGAAAATGATAGATTTAAAAAACTACGATATGAGCATGAAAATTGGGTGGCTAAAAAAGATCGCGCTTGAGGGACATAAAGATTGTTATTTATTATGCCCCCGATAGGGAGGCATCATAAATTTGACTTGTCCGTCCGTCTGTCCGTCTGTCTGTCCGTCCGTCATTCCGTCCAAAAACTTTAACATTGGCCATAACTTCCTTATTACTTAACATATTCGCATCATACTTTACCACAACATTCCTTGGTACATTACCTTTCTGTAGGCACATACTTTGGTGACCTTGACCCCTGGATGACCTTGACCTTCAACATAGATTGGCCATAATTTAAAATCAAAGCGGTGTCGGGGGCATTGTCATCTTACAGTGACAGCTCTTGTTTATTAATAATATAATAGACATACACAAATTTTTAAACTGTGGGATTAAATTCTGTGAAAATCTTATCCGGACTTTGGAAAATAAGTTCTGGATAGACGTTTTAGAATCGTTCATAGAATATACATCTAGATATGAATTTAAGTCTTGGTTTGAACTAATACATATGCCGTTATTTTACAATAACCATCTTATCATAGGAACAAATGTTTTCTATAACTCCGCTCTATATAATTGTGGAATAAGATACGTCAAAGATCTAATGGACGAAAATGGTTTCTTTAAAAGCTGGGAAAATATCAAAATACATTGCAAGAACAGTCTGAATTTCCTGGAATATTATAGTATTGTTAGTTCCATACGAACAATGTTCTTAAAGCAAAACATTTCACTTAATGGCAGATCTCTTATCGGTTACCACAATCCGAGTATTAACTGTTTTTTCTACACAATTCTAACCTGTAAGGGTTCGAATGCGATATACAAAATACTTACGCACAATAATGACATACCTACTAGCCAAAATCACTGGAACACTCTTTTTCATAACGAAATTATCAATTGGAAAAAGACATATATTAACGTATTTCAATGCACGAGTGATACATATACAAGATGGTTCCAAACTAGGCTAACACATAGAATCCTTGCTACAAACTCCCTCCTTTTCAAAATGAACATATCTGAAAGCAAATTATGTTCTTTTTGCAAAACAGATGAAGAGACACTTACGCATCTTTTTTACGAATGTACTCACATGCAGCCTATCATAAATACTATTTTAAGACTTATAAAAGACTTAAATCCAACACTAAGCATTAATAAATTAAGTTTTCTTCTCGGCTCTCAGTGTAAAAATCTTAAACTAGACAGATTATTTCTAGAAGTTAAGAAGTACATCTACCGATGAAGAAATAAGTCTTTCAAACCCTCGATATAGGGTCTTAAGGAAAGCCTTATTTTCAATCTGAATATTATGAAAGCCTCAAAGTCCTATGAAAATGACAAGGAAAACGCGACAATTGTAGATTTCATCGTTCAAAATCTCCCTTAAGTAACAGAGTAAAAAACTACCTACTTCATTATAAGTTAAATAAAATAATAAAAAAAAACAAAAAACCAACCAAAATAAAGTAATCAATTATAATAGATAGTCAACAAAAGCTAAGAACAAGTTAAATACACAAGCAAGCACTGCACCATACAATTCAAAAATTCTATCGTTTTCTCACCCTATTCACACATATACACTCTTACATAAAATAGCTTTATTTACACGTTAAATAATCAAAAGACTCATTTAAAACAAATATGTTCATGCGTCCTTCTAAAATGCATTCTAAATGAAAAAAAATGTAATAGAAATATATTTCATTGAAATGTTTTTTTTTTGATATCTAAATGTTTTTGACCTACTCAACCAATATAAACACAAAAATTAAAATTTCGGTTATGGACTGTGGCATGCGACCCGGATGTGGTATACACTGTTTTATTCAAGCTGTGGATGCGATATCTGTGTGCGCAAAAGGGCAATAAAGAATCCATTTTCAAAACAAATATTCGCTGGAGGGACTGAGTTAAGCAACTGCATCTTACTTGAAGCTGTAGTTGCGTGGTTTTTTTTTTTGGTCTCCCAGCATAACAATAAATCTATGGTGATTCAGATATCCCTGGTATTCATATTTCGTATTCGTCCGTTTTCAAAAAAATAGTAATATATCTAATGTTTTGCAAATAAATCGCTATAACTTATAAGTAAATATTGTGACTCGCCGATTATATACAAATGTACTGTACTCGCAAGTCACAATAGCGTATTCGAGTTATACCGTTCCACCTGAGGTTGAGTAGACATTTGTAAACAACAACAACAACAACATGTTTGATTTTCTTTCAAATGTTATGTACTAACAAATGTTACTAATACGGATTTGTAAGGTGCGCTGAGGGATGCCCACTACCCTTGCGTAACCAATTGACGTGGAAAATAAAGCTAAAAAAAAAAAAAAAAAAAAAAAAAAGAATTTTTACAGTATATGATACATTATGACTGGGAGCGATATTTGAGAGATGTAAGTCTTGAAGTTTGGTTTTTGTCAAGTCTTCTTGCAATGAGCTAGACATAGTTACAATAACAGATCAGTTATTGTGTATTATTTTGTCCGATTTTGTAAGGACAATTACTCTTACATCTTGGGATGGGTTTCAATAAAACTTGGCACATTTGTTTTCTATCATGAGAAGATGCCCTATCTGGAAGAATTTTTTAGATTGCTTCAAGGTCACAGCTCAACCTGACCATCTGGATAGTGCATAAAGTTAGGATCTGCTGATTGTGCAGACTGACTGGGATCAAACTTTTCCTACTTTCTGAATCTAGAATAATCTATCTTCTGGTGAAAGAGCTTTTAAGAAACAATATCTGGTTGACCTATTCTAGAACCAATCTGTTTCTTAAATATCTTTTGTAAGGAGTTTCCTGATGTACCCTTTTTACACATAACATGTCACATATGTAATAAAACTATAATCCAAATTATTGTTATTTTTCAGCAATCTGTGACATTGTACATCCAAATGGAGCTATGTGATCTCAGTTTGAAGGAATGGCTACAGAGACGGAATGACTCGTGTTCCAGTGATAGAGAATTCATGTCATATGTCGATAAAAACATGACCATCTTCCGTCAAATACTCAAAGGGGTGGACTTTATACATTCTCAGGGTGTTATTCATAGAGACATCAAACCTAGGAATATATTTCTGATAGAGAGTGATATAGGAATGCATGTGAAGATTGGAGATTTCGGTTTAGCAACAGATGAAGTTGTAACAAGCCCGATTACTGAGGAGCCAAATCTCCCTCATGTAGCTTCTGCAGGGAAATTGACTCGTTCAGCAAGTATGGTATCTGACCATACCTCAGGTGTAGGGACGTCAACTTATGCAGCACCAGAGCAACTTAAAGGATCTTTATATAATACTAAAAGTGATATTTATAGTTTAGGTGTGGTGCTATATGAACTGTTTATGCTGTATAGAACTGAATCAGAAAGAATCCATAGTTTAGATGATTTAAGGAAGGGAATCATTGATGATAAAATCTTTGAATACTGGCCTGCCCAAGCTAATTGTATACAACAAATGACCGTCCACAGCCCTGAGTTAAGACCGTCAATTAAAGACTTACTTCATGGTGAACTCTTTCTCTCTAAAGACCAGATAATCGAGGATTTGAGAGCTAAAACTAAATCTCAGCAGTTAGAAATAGAGAAACTTAGAAAGCTTCTAGCTGAACGAGACAAAACTATTGATGAATTAACTTGGTCCAATCCATTCCAAGAAACATCTTAATCATTTCAAATTTTCATAATTTTAGCCTCGTCTAGATTCAAAGAATGTGTAGTCGACATTTCAAAATTGACAAAATCTTTTTGTGTGTGTGTGTGTTTTTAGCTCACCTGAGCACAAAGTGCTCAAGGTGAGCTATTGGGATCGTAGAATGTCCGTCGTCAGTCGTGCGTCGTCCGTCGTGCGTCGTCCACAATTTCTTTAAACATCTTCTCCTCCTAAACCAGTGGGCCAATCTTGATGAAACTTGGCAGGGATGTTCCTTGGGTCAAGCTCTACCAAAGTTGTTCAAATAATTGAAATCAACCCTTAACTTTCCCTTTACCCTTAACAAAAAGGGTGAAAATATGAAAATCTTTAAAAATCTTCTTCTCTGAAACCAGAAGGCAGACAGCTTTCATATTTGGTATGTAGCATCATCTAGTGGACCTCTACCAAGTTTGTTCATATCATGACCCTGGGGTCATATTTGGGCTTTGCCCGGGCCCAACCCTTTTTACATAGAATCAAAGAGCGAAAATCTTTAAAAATCTTCTCCTCTGAAACCAGATGGCAGACAGCTTTGATATTTGGTGTGTAGCATCACCTAGTGGGCCTCTACCAAGTTTGTTCATATCAAGACCCTTGGGTCATATTTGGGCTTTGCACGAGTGCATCCCTTTATCTCTTATGAGCACGAAGGGTAAAAAAACGAAAATCTTCAAAAATCTTCTTCTATGAAACCAGATGGCAGACAGCTTTCATATTTAGTATGTAGCATCATCTAGTGGACCTCTACCAAGTTTGTTCATATCAAGACCCTTGGGTCATATTTGGGCTTTGCCAGGGCCCAACCCTTTTTACATAGAATCAAAGAGCGAAAATCTTTAAAAATCTTCTCCTCTGAAACCAGATGGCAGACAGCTTTGATATTTGGTGTGTAGCATCACTCAGTGGGCCTCTACCAAGTTTGTTCATATCAAGACCCTTGGGTCATATTTGGGCTTTGCACGAGTGCATCCCTTTATCTTTTATGAGCACGAAGGGTAAAAAACCGAAAACCTTCAAAAATCTTCTTCTCTGAAACCAGATGGCAGACAGCTTTCATATTTAGGATGTAGCATCATCTATGTTCATATCAAGACCCTAGGATCATATTTGGGCTCCATCCGGGCGCAACCCTTTTTACATAGAATCAAAAAGCGCAAATCTTTTAAAATCTTCTTTAATCGAAACCAGAGGACACACTGCCTTCATTTTTGGTATGTAGCATCATCTAGTGGCCCCTAATAAGATTGTTCATATTAAGACCCTTGGGTCATATTTTGGCTCCAACCGGGCGCATCTGTTTCAGCTCATCTGAGCATGATGGATGAAAATAGGAAAATCTTCTTCTCTGAAACCAGAAGGCAGACAGCTTTCATATTTAGTATGTAGCATCATCTTATGGACCTCTTTCAAGTTTGTTCATATCAAGACCCTGGGGTCACATTTGGGGTCCACCCGGGTGCATCCCTTTTTACATAGAATCAAAGAGCAAAAAGGCATATCTGTCTTGCTCTTCGCTGAGAACGTTCCATGGTATTGATCTTATGCAATTATCTTCTTTTTGACATCTGCCTATCTAATTAATGTGATGTCCCAGGGGCCAAAGAGACTCAGGTGAGCGATCTAGGACCATCTTGGTCCTCTTGTTTTGTTTTTGTCTCTATCGGTAGAAAACTTTGTGGGGAATATAGAAATTGCCTGTTTCAGGCAAAATCTTCTTTATCCACAATGTTTTCATCCACTCATTCCAAGAGAAGTAAAAAACATGTGGCTGTGTTTTAAAATATAATAACCCATTACCAGATAAGATTTTAGACTAACCTTTATTGAAATGTGCTGCATGCAATTTTATTGGAGGCATTAACATAACATGACATTTCTTTTATTATCAGGAATCTAAATTTTCACTGTCTACTTCCAAGTTTTCTATTGTTGGAAAAAATTGAGCCAAACATGATGAAAATTTCCAAATTTGGCAATTACTTAAAACAATGTTATTATGTAAGTTAATCAACATATGACTTATATGATGCATACACTTCAAGCTATTAGATTAGTTATTCTTGTGATTCAATGTCTTCTTTGAAGAAAGATATATATTTTGATCTATTTATTTTAGCTAGTCAATTATTTAATGATGTGTGTATACGGCTAACTGTATCATACAACCAAAAGAATAGCCCTGCTGAGAAAAAAATAACACATTTCATTATTGGGTAACCAAATCCTGGTAGCTTCATCTTAAAAGGCTTTTTGAAGCTGAAGTTTGGGTTTGGTAACTGACTGACTATCTAATTTCTAGAACAGTGAGTAAATACATGTATAAAAAAAGTCTGCTTTCGGTCTCAACCTTAAATGAGAGTTACAGATAGAGGTGGTATTTTGGATTTTAGATCAAAGTATATTAATAAATATATAGGATTTCATTAAAAATAACTTGCTTTACCCCCTCTTTTCTGTACTCAAATGCAACAACCTGTTACTTCAGTTTGGCCCTGCCATGCCAATTAGTGTAGCTTCACTTCATGAAATTACAGGAAAAGTCTCCAAGGTTTATGTGTACTTTTCCCTGCTTGAATGTTTCATTTCAATCCAGATGACTTTATCCATGCTTGTCTTTCAGATTTATGTCATTTCTTTACAAAGGTTTTCTTTTTGTGTGTGTCTTTGTTAAAAACCCTATTATTAAAATAAAGTTTATAAACAAACAATGTGTATTGATTTTAAAACTGAAACCTAAACTTACCTTGAACAATATTTACTATGCTGCTGGAGCCTGATTTACTAAACATCTTACAATCTTTTTTTTGCGTAAGTCAAAAAGTAAAGTTGCTACTAGATTAGTAAGTAAATATGGAATTCTGCCATGCATCTTCTCATCATTATCTATATAGTCTTCTAAAGACAATTCCGATGAGATATTGCAAGGCAGAATCTAACAGTGGATGAAAACACCAGGTACAATTTGTGACCAACTTACTATTATTTTTATTGCGAGAAGTTTTGTTATAACGGGCCCCTGAATCCTAAATATAACTGGCAGAAGGTTTAGACAAAGATAATCGCACCTATATGTGCAGTCTGAAATGTGCCTATACCATTTAATTTTCCTTTTCAAACGAGAAATAGAGAAGTTTGAAAATTTCATTGATAAGATCTGGGGCCCATTGTTTTATTATTACTTTCAGTCCACTAGATACAGTGCTCTTATTTGGCATGATGATAGATATCAGGGATACTCCCCTGCAGCTACCAAGGTCATGTGACAAGGTCAAAATTTTGAAAACTAGAAAGCCATGAATGGCTTGTGTCGCTCCACAGGCTTGAAATTCTTGTAAAAGCAAATAAAAATTTTGACTAGATTTTTAGATATTTTGGGTTCTACTGATGTTGAAAATGATTTTCAAAGTTTCAACTATATAAAATATAGAGAAATGACCTCCACCCATAAAGGACATATTTTTCATCCAATCAAAATATTTTTTGGCTGCATGAAAATGGGTCACCCAAAGATAATACCAAAAAAGTTTGATTGAAATCCATCAGTTACATTCTGAGAAAATGATTTTCAAAGTTTCCACTATATAACATTTTGAGAAATGACCTCCGCCCATAAAATATATATTTTTCATCTGATCACAATAATTTTTGGTAGACTGATAAAAGGTCACTCAGGGAATATTCCAGTGAAATTTGGTTGATATCCATCAGTTACATTCTGAGAAAATGATTTTCAAAGTTTCCACTATATAACATATAGAGAAATGACCTCCGCCCATAAAATTCGTATTTTTCATCTGATCACATTTATTTTTAAAAGACTGATAAAGGGTCACTCAAGGATCATTCAAGTAAAATTTAGTTGATATCCATCGATTAGATTCTGAGAAAATGATTTTGAAAGTTTTCACTATATAACATATAGAGAAATGACCTCCGCCCATAAAATACGTATTTTTCATCTGATCACAATTATTTTTAAAAGACTGATAAAGGGTCACTCAAGGATCATTCAAGTAAAATTTAGTTGATATCCATCGATTAGATTCTGAGAAAATGATTTTGAAAGTTTTCACTATATAACATATAAAGAAATGACCTCCGCCCATTAAATGCATATTTTCCATCCGATCACAATGATTTTTTATAGACTGATAAAGGGTCACCCAAGGATCATTCATGTAAAATTTTATTGGTATCCATCAGTTAGAATCTGAGAAAACTCACTTTTTACCATATTTGGAAATAAGCCAGGCCCATTAAATCCATGTTTTTCATTGGATCAAAATTTCTTGAACAACTTTGAAAGAGGGTCACCCAAGGATCATTCATGTGAAGTTTGGTTGAAATTCATCCACTAGTTTCTGAGGAGAAGATTTTTAAAGAAAAAGTTTACAAACGGATGCACAGACGGACGAATGCACCATGGACACAACGCCATGACAATAGCCCCAGTGGCTTTCAGCCTGTGGAGCTAAAAATTGCTGGGGGGCATAAGCATTTAATAAACATTTCGTTCAGCACTTTTGATTTTATTTAAAAATATTCCAATTTCTTCAACAATATTTTTATTTGGAAGAGTAAGCCAAAAACTATGCAATGCAGTTGGTATCAAAGTATTTTCAGAATTGAAAAAATTATTTGTATAATATTTCCGATAATGTTTTATATACTTATTCCATTTTGAAGTTCTGCTGAATCAGAGAAGTTTGAAAATTTCATTGATAAGATCTGGGGCCCATTGTTTTATTATTACTTTCAGTCCACTAGATACAGTGCTCTTATTTGGCATGATGATAGATATCAGGGATACTCCCCTGCAGCTACCAAGGTCATGTGACAAGGTCAAAATTTTGAAAACTAGAAAGCCATGAATGGCTTGTGTCGCTCCACAGGCTTGAAATTCTTGTAAAAGCAAATAAAAATTTTGACTAGATTTTTAGATATTTTGGGTTCTACTGATGTTGAAAATGATTTTCAAAGTTTCAACTATATAAAATATAGAGAAATGACCTCCACCCATAAAGGACATATTTTTCATCCAATCAAAATATTTTTTGGCTGCATGATAATGGGTCACCCAAAGATAATACCAAAAAAAGTTTGATTGAAATCCATCAGTTACATTCTGAGAAAATGATTTTCAAAGTTTCCACTATATAACATTTTGAGAAATGACCTCCGCCCATAAAATATATATTTTTCATCTGATCACAATAATTTTTGGTAGACTGATAAAAGGTCACTCAGGGAATATTCCAGTGAAATTTGGTTGATATCCATCAGTTACATTCTGAGAAAATGATTTTCAAAGTTTCCACTATATAACATATAGAGAAATGACCTCCGCCCATAAAATTCGTATTTTTCATCTGATCACATTTATTTTTAAAAGACTGATAAAGGGTCACTCAAGGATCATTCAAGTAAAATTTAGTTGATATCCATCGATTAGATTCTGAGAAAATGATTTTGAAAGTTTTCACTATATAACATATAGAGAAATGACCTCCGCCCATAAAATACGTATTTTTCATCTGATCACAATTATTTTTAAAAGACTGATAAAGGGTCACTCAAGGATCATTCAAGTAAAATTTAGTTGATATCCATGGATTAGATTCTGAGAAAATGATTTTGAAAGTTTTCACTATATAACATATAAAGAAATGACCTCCGCCCATTAAATGCATATTTTCCATCCGATCACAATGATTTTTTATAGACTGATAAAGGGTCACCCAAGGATCATTCATGTAAAATTTTATTGGTATCCATCAGTTAGAATCTGAGAAAACTCACTTTTTACCATATTTGGAAATAAGCCAGGCCCATTAAATCCATGTTTTTCATTGGATCAAAATTTCTTGAACAACTTTGAAAGAGGGTCACCCAAGGATCATTCATGTGAAGTTTGGTTGAAATTCATCCACTAGTTTCTGAGGAGAAGATTTTTAAAGAAAAAGTTTACAAACGGATGCACAGACAGACGAATGCACCATGGACACAACGCCATGACAATAGCCCCAGTGGCTTTCAGCCTGTGGAGCTAAAAATTGCTGGGGGGCATAAGCATTTAATAAACATTTCGTTCAGCACTTTTGATTTTATTTAAAAATATTCCAATTTCTTCAACAATATTTTTATTTGGAAGAGTAAGCCAAAAACTATGCAATGCAGTTGGTATCAAAGTATTTTCAGAATTGAAGAAATTATTTGTATAATATTTCCGATAATGTTTTATATACTTATTCCATTTTGAAGTTCTGCTGATTTTGAAAAAAAGGTGGCAAATTGGCACAAGATGCACATGTTACACTCCAGAAAGTCCAAGCATGAAAAACAATAAAGGGAAATGAGCTAAGAAGACATATGGTACTAGTGCACTGCACTCTTGTATTATGAGAGGAAAATAACTACTTAGTTTTAAGTCAATTGGTCAATCAGTGGCAGAGGTATGCTCCAGACAAAGAAGTGGATGCCACCTACCCAATGAACACTAGACACCACAGGTGATCACATTTGTCTTTTGACAGGCTTATAAAAAAGTCGAGTTATTACCATTACCATGCTATGGTAGGTGAGGGCATAGTGTAAATGTAATGGTAGGGACTTGGAGTTACCGAGAGACAAACTTGAACCTTGCCCAGATCTTGGCTTAAATATAACAAATCGCTTGAAACTTTGTATATGTTTTCTCAGTCACATGAGCAAATTAATTTTACAAATGACAAATAAATAGCTCTCACTTTATCATGCAAGGAAGCCTGTATTGACCTGATATCACCTGTCTGATAACACAACATAATATGTTGAACACTTGGCAATTCTATGGAAAAGCCCTCAGGAATAATAAGGGCACATCCACTAAAGTGTGTCTTTTCGCACTTGGGTTTACATGAAGTCACACACATTACTTAAGATGATGTTGCAAATAACAAAGTCACAAAGGAGTTAAAACTGGGTATTTCTTAATTTGATAGCACAGTAATGCAGTAAAATACTGTGTTTTGTTTTCAAATTATAACATGCCAAAAAATCTCCACAGACCATTGGAAAGCATTAAAAGGAATTTGTTTTTTTCAAGTGTATTTTGTATTTAATAATGTACCATCAGAAGCTGAATTACCAAAAAAAAAAAACCTCAAAGGCCATGAAAACTTGAGTCGCTGCACAGGCTGGAAATTCTTGAAAAAGCAAATCAAAGTTTCTACTAGATTTTTAGATATTTTGGGTTCTAATGATGTTGAAAATTATTTTCAAATTTTCCACTATTTAACCCTTTCCTGTCCAATCCCTGGTTTTTATGTCCCTAAGATTTTTTAATTGAGAACATATAGAACTATATAACATATAGAGAAATGACCTCCCCCCATAAAATACATATTTTTCATCCGATTACAATAATCTTTGGTAGACTGATAAAGGGTCACTCAAGAATCATTCCAATGAAATTTTGTTGATACCCTTCTGATACATTCTGAAAAAATGATTTTCAAATTTCCACTATATACATATAGAGAAATGACCTCAGCCCATAAAATACATATTATTTTTCATCCGATCACAATAATTTTTTGTAGATTAATAAAGGGTCACCCAAGGATCATTCATGTAAAATTTAATTGGTATCCATATCAATTAGAATCTGAGAAAACTCCTTTTTTACCATATTTGGAAATTAGTCACGCCCATTAAATCCATGTTTTTCATTGGATCAAAATTTCTTGAACAACTTTGAAAGAGGGTCACCTAAGGATCATTCCTGTGAAGTTTGGTTGAAATTCATTTAATAGTTTCTGAGGAGAAGAATTTTGAAGAAAAAGTTTACAACCAGACTCACGGACGCACATATGTACAGACGGACACAATGCCATGACAATAGCTCCAGTGGATTTAGGCCAGTAGAGCTAATGACCCAACATTACTACACTTTCATGGGAGGTACTTTCCAATTTATGGAGTGATGTCCCAAATAGGAGCTTAAGGTTCATGTAAAGAGTTTAAGGCCCAATTTTAAAACACTTCATTTGCCAAGAAAAAGCAGTTTGTCCAGGTACATAATATATCAAAATAGAGCAATTCATGAGAATAAGCAGTAATGCAACATAAGGCTGTCATAGCTATAGCGGTATAGCCAAAACATTGTTGAAAAGGGTCATTTTGCACAGACCAAGCAACTGCAAGAATGTTGAATAAAATTGGCCCATATTTTAACAAAGTACAGACTACAGTACAACCAAGGTACCACTACAAACATTGTTATAAAACTCAAGCCCAAAAAGTAGTTATGCAAGCAATTTATTTTGAATTATTTTATAAACACATATGTCATATATGTCATTCTAATTTTGTAAATGTGTAGATCTTAACAAGAGGACCATGATGGACCGTGATGGTCCTAGATCGCTCACTTGTGCCTCTTAGACCCCTGGGACATCAAATTAATTAAATAGGCAGATGTCAAAAAGGAGATAATTTCTACATAAGATCAAAACCATGGAATGTTTTCAGCCAAGAGTGAGACAGATATGTCTTTTTGCTCTTTGATTCAATGTAAAACAGGATGCACCCGGGTGGAGCCCAAATGTGACCCCAGGGGGTTGATATGAACAAACTTGGTAGAGGTCCATAAGATGATGCTATAAACTATATATGAAAGCTGTCTGCCTTCTGGTTTCAGAGAAGAAGATTTTTGAAGGTTTTCCTATTTTCACCTATTGTGCTCTGATGAGCTAATAGGGATGCACCCAGATGGACCCCAAAAATAACCCTAAATCTTGTTATGAACAAACTTTGAAGGGGCCCACTAGATGATGCTGCATACCAAATATGAAAGCTGTGTGCCCTCTGGTTTTGGAAAAAGAAGATTTTTGCTATTTGATTCCATGAAAATTGGGATGCACCCGGGTGGAGCCCAAATATAACCCCAGGGTCTTAATATGAAGAAACTTGGAAGAGGTCTTCTATATGATGCTACATACCAAATATGAAAGCTGTCTGCCTTCTGGTTTCAGAGAAGAAGACTTTTGAAGATTTTCATATTTTCACCCTTTTTGTTAAGGGTAAAGGGAAAGTTAAGAGTGGATTTCATTTATTTGAACAACTTTGGTAGAGCTTGACCCAAGGAACATCCCTGCCATTAGTTTCATCAAGATTGGCCCCCTGGTTTAGGAGGAGAAGATGTTTAAAGAAATTGTGGACGACCCACGACTGAGGACGAACATTGTACGATCACAATAGCTCACCTTGTGCACTTTGTGCTCAGGTGAGCTAAAAAGGTATGGTGTGTTATAATAACATAAATGGACATTAATAGTTTATATACCTGTAAGGTTGTTTAGCAATATATCAATTTCTATTTCACTGAATGATTAGTATATATTATTATAGATCATTGAATTAAAAAACTATAATTTGAAATAAATTGTATAGAATTTTTCACAATATCATTGTGTGCTGTTGCACCATACCTAACATCTATTTTGGAAACAGACCAAACCGGTTTGACAAGTATGTTGACAAAATAAATGGAAAAAGAGCCTTTTGAGACCAAGTTTTATATCTAAGGTTGTAGAAGTACCCGGGTAGTACTTTAGACTGTACTTTGTTAAAATACAATGTATGAGCCAATTTTATCCAACCGTCATTCAGTTACTTGTTCTGTACAAAATTACCCTTTTCCACAATGTTTTGAGCTTTATGGCTATAGCTATGGCGGTCTTACATTGCTCAAGTGCTTGTGCTCAAAAAAAGCTTCATTTTGATATACAATATACCTGGACATACTGCTTTTTCCAGGCTAATAAAGTGCCTTAAAATTGAGTTTCAAACACTTTCATGAACCTTAAACAGCATTCCACAAATAAATTCTGCAGGTTAATTTTTTCAAGGGTAGACAATAACAACATACAAGTCAAGATAAAATACTTTGAAATTCTTTTGATAAATTAAGACAAACAGTATTGCACAAACTGTATGCATGCATTAGTTTACGTTAGTTTTATATAATTAGACCCTCACAATCAAACTGCATTATGAATGCTATTACTACTTTTGTCATGAACAAGAAATAAAAATAGACAAATATAACAGCACAAATTAAGTGATTTCATTAATAGTTAACAGATTTCTTTAAATAAAAAAAAATGCAGATGATCAATTCAAATTGATCAGTTTTGATTTTCTTTGTCATCCCAGGCAGAACAGATTGTGGGAATGATAGTTCTTTAATACTTTCCTCTACAGTCTTGAAATTTCCTTTCAAACTGCACTCAGTTTTGATTAACGTCTGCTATCTATTAAAATCAAACCCTATCTTAATTGGGTTAAACAGAAATGGGTTAAATATACTGGGGTAGTGTTAAGATACAGCAAGCTCGTCCATGAAGCCTGGTTGGAAACTTTTCAACGATTGACAGTTCATCTGTACCAGGTAAATAACTCTGAACAAGATCAGAGAAATAGTGCTCTCCATTTATACCCCCAACAATGAAAATTTTATCCTCAAATACACTCGCTCCTGCCTCACGAATATTCAGAGTTTTCTGACATACAGTCCATTGATCGTTGGCCGGCGTGTAGTATTCAATACATATAACAGGTACCGGGAACCCATAACTGTCCTCAATATTTCCACACATCACATAGATTCTGTCATTCATTGTAACCATATTGTGATTCATACGAGCATGAGTCATTGGACTGCGTTTTTCCCACAGATCAGTCTCTGGATCGTAGCATTCAAGGTCATTACAGCAGCCGTCAAACTGCTGTCCCCCAGAAATATAGAGTTTACTATGATGAACAGCCCCAGCATGACCATATACTGAATAATTCATAGATGTCTTTTCTTCCCATTCATTTGTTGCGATATCAAAAGCTTCCATTGTAACTATCACCACATGCTCATCTTGACCAGATATAGCGTACAACTTTCCGTCACAGGCCAGAAGAACAAAGTCCATCCGTGCTTCATTCATTGATGTTAGTTCATACCAAGAATCAAATCGAGGATCATACCTAAAACATCTTGCAGTAGCGATCTCATTTTCATTACAGTCGTATTTTCCTCCACATACATACATAAAATTGTCAACAACAGCTACGGCTGGATGATATAACGGAACCGTCGAGTCTCGCAGGAATCCATGATGTTTGTTGTTAAAATTATAAAACTCGAGATTTTCTCGATGACACATGACAAGTCCATTAATATCCGACCTCACTTGAGTTCGTTTTGTCTGAAGTAACGGCTGTTTACTGACGACTATATGATAATCTTTGGCTTCTGTAAGTAAGTCATTACATTCCTTATTATGCCTCATTAAAGGTACTGTACTCACTTTCTCCACAAGTTCTTCTCCGCTTAATAACGGTAATCGTACATTCTTCATCAACTCCGCAACATGGGTCTCGCGTTCTAAAGGATTATACTGTATCCACTTTAAAACTAGTTCAAATAGATGAAACTCTGACATAATGATCAGACCATTTTCTTCTAATAAACTTGATAACTGAAGGTGTGTCAGTTTGTGGTATTCATTTGACTTTGATAGAAGATCAAAATTCTCAAGCATGAATTCTTTGGCTTTTGATTCTGTTGCTTGCAGTGTGTACATCTCAGCAAGGTTTAGAATGTCAACACAGTTTTCGACGGTGATTGATGATTCGATGTATCTACTACACAGATCAACGGCATTACTGACTTGTAGATGTGTAGCAGCTGCCAGGACCTCTTCACAATTATCGTTAGTCAGCTGGAGGGCACCTTAAAGTATACAACTGATTGGTGGACTAAGGTCGTGGACCCTTAAAAGTTCCTCAACATTTCAGACATCATTATCTTTAACAATGTTAACCAAGGTTTCCTAATGAAATCATTAGGAAACATTGGGTAATTTTGTTAAAGTTTATGACTTCCTAACATAGTGGAACTTTTAAAGGTCCAATACTTTAACCCTTATTCTGGTGAATTCAAATTCTTTTCCAAACAAAAAGCATCTTTTGGGACAGTTCAACCAACCTGGCTTAAGCTTTCCCCACAAAAATTAATGAAAAAGCAGGCAGCCCCACAGCCTGAGGTGCGTTTTTTACATTAAGATGAAAATTTCCGCTAAATAAGATTACTAAGGCATCATAAGAAACGATTTTCAATATTATGAGAGAAAACATTCGACCTCGTCAAGGCTACTTGTTTTAAGCCAATGCAAAACCATCTTAGTTTCCTCATTAAGATATCTTAAGATTCTTATTGAACCGCTCAAAAATCTTAATATAAAAAAAAGCTACATCTTAAGAATCTTAATGAGATTATTTAGAATCTTAATCTAAGAAACGCACCTCAGATCTTAGACTATATTGTATGCCAAACATTATGTGAAGCAGGAAAATGCTGCAAACAGTAGGATAAAGGTAAATGCATTTATACCATTACCGCACTACAAAATTTAAGACAGTTTTTTTTTAAATAAGTTGTATGTGATAACTTTCAGGTGATGAAATTCAAAAACAAGAGGGCCAGAATGGCCCTCAACCGCCCACCTGAATTTTATTGGTTCAGTGGATTTCATCTAAGTCACTTTCTGGAAAAGTTTTATTCACATTTGCCTAATTGTTGAAGAGGAATGTTATTCCAAGAATTTAAAGTCATAAAGCCCTGTCCTGCCAGACCCATATTTATTGGCCATCAGAATTTTGCAAACAATTTTTGAAAAGAGTCATCCAAGGAACATTCTGGTAAAATTTTATTGAAATTGGCCTGGTGGTTCATAGTTTAAACATATTTTATTGCCTCTATATTACATAATATGCAACATAATATTTACACAAAAAATTCAAAAGTAGGCAAAAGGGTCTGGCCACTAGTTCTGTCAACTTAGATTCGGCCATTCCCTTTTGGTTAACATACACATTTTGAAGCCTTTAATTCAGTGCATAATTGATTTGATCATCAATAAAAGAATAAAAATGAAGGGTTATTAAAGGCGACTCTGTTCCAGTCATGAAAGGGATCTCATTTTGGGGCAATTTGTACATGTATTGTTAAAAAACTAGAAATTATAATGATAACAATAGTAATAATAATGGTGTCTATAATTTTATGAATCCTATGTCGGTTAGGCCCATCGGCCCATCAGCACTGGTGATTGAATCACGTAGTGTATAAGGATTGCTCTTTGACATTACAAAAACCTTTTGGTTTATTTTATGTATTGCTGTACAGCTTTGAAAATTATTGAATTTTCTTCAACGTTAAGATCTCTAGATCCAAAAAGTAAAACATTTGTATTAAGAGGGTGAAACTTACGAATACTATGAAAAAGTTTGATTCTAGGAGTTATGTAGAGTGGACATTGGAAAAGGTAATGTTAGGGATCTTCTATGAATGTCCACACTACATATAGAATCTGTAGAGATGTGATTTCTAAAGAGATGCGATTTTAAATCACTGCAATTATTGCAGATTCTTGTGTGCAGTACAGAATATCTTCTTTCGCCCTCTAAGTAGTATTTTGGTACTAGTGAAGCATTAAACATGTGACAACGATGACATCAATGCCGAGGTAACCAAGGCTATACGAATTTAAATGATTTCCTCTGAATTATCCAAACAAAAACGTTTATAAATACTGGATGCAAGTTAAAGGTCTTTTGAGACATTTTATCAGACAAGATTATGATGCACTGTCTGGTTTTGAATGAAGTCCCTGCCCACAATGACCTAAAATGATTTAGCCTCACTTATTCGAGCAGAATCTGATAGTCAGGTTATGGAATTTATTTTTTTGAATTTCAAATGAAATAGCAACCTTTCATTTGTGGAATAAATAGGGTGATCAATAACATTGACTAAAATGTACATCAAGCAAGATTACGATTCCATCATAATAAAGGATTTTCTCATTTACTATCGGCGGTGGATTAATTTTTGTGCATCTTAGTTTGATCACTGTTTAGGCTATCCATTATGTTATTGGAATTATACTGATTTCATTAGGAAACCTCCATCAATATTGTGAAAGATCATGAGTTCACAAACATTACTGAACAATTACAGGTCCACTACCTTAAACTGGCCAATATACCTGTGTATGCAAAGTCCACAACGACTTTCAGACCACTAGCAGACACACCCTTCAGTTCTACTTGTCCCTCACGACTCTCCCTCATCTGGCCCGTCAACATGACCTTGAAATAATCGCTACACGATGCTAGCACCACTCGATGAACCTTCATTTCCTGACCCTCAGCTCTTAGAATATAGTCACAAAATGTGTCTTGTTTGTAAAACTCCTGTAGTCCTGAAAACATAAAGAGCTACTTGGTGGAGATAGAAACAATAGCAGAAAGAGATATTTCTGTATCAAAAGTAAAGAGAGAAGACAACCATTATGGTATTGCATGTATATTACTTATCTGAGTCTTGACCTCTAGGACACCAAACGAATCATTCAGAACACCACTTGGCCAATCTCACGATCAACCTCGGATGTACATAGATGGACTATTTTTAAACATTACCGGAAACCCTTGGAAAAACTTGATGACGTCAGTTAAAATGGCGTTAGCCCTCGAAACTTTGAGTGAAAACATTCGAGGTCCTCAACGCTACTCGTTTAAGTCACCGACGTGAAACCATTGTGTCCTTATATAAATATCTTAAGATTCTTTAATAACGGTTGAAAAATCTTAATTTTTGAGGATGATTCGTCATTCTCAAAAATTAAAATTATTCAGCCGTTATTTACTGTAAAATATATAAATCTACAGTGCTAGTTTTTCTTACAAAATACACAAACAAAATGCACAATTTTGTTACATACCCATCCGCCTTACATACATCCAAGGTCTGTTGCAGTTTGCGGAAATGGCCGAGTGATGTTCCGAATGCTGAGTCTCCTTGACCCCTAGGACACCAAATTATTGGTAACATAATATCAATGGATGGTATGAGAGAAAATTATTATTTAAAGATCTTCTAGTTTGTTTCTATGTAGAATGAAAGGTACACTAGCAGAACAGCCCTGGTAGTTCTGCTATATCTCAGGGACCCAATATGGACCGCAATCCCTATTGAAAAGGCCCATCTTTTTCTTTATTTTGATCATAAAAGTGCAAATTTTTACATGTAAAATTTACAATAACTTGGACCAGTGAGTAATGGCTTATATTGAATTGTAAGTAAATTTATTGAATGAAAGTGATAGAGTATTAATTTCCACATGTGTATTGCTTGTATTGGGTATGTTTGTAATGATAATATGAGTCATTAACATTGATATTTGCAAATTACTTTGTACTGCGATTACCTTTAAATCTGCATGAATACATTAACTTTATAATTATACCAAATTCATGTAAATTTCTACAGTAGTAACAGAATATGCTATACAATACAAAATTTCATTTAAAGTTTGTTTTATAACAATTAAGATAAGCAATGCATCACTGTTTACCTTTCAAAAGTTTACAGCAATAGTTTTTGGTTATTTTTACCTTTCAATAGTTTACAGCAATGGTTTTTGGCTATGTTTACCATTCAATAGTTTACAGTAATGGTTTTTGGCTGTGTTTACCTTTCAATAATTTACAGCAATGGTCTTTTGGCTATGTTTACCTTTCAATAGTTTACAGTAATGATTTTTGGCTATGTTTACCTTTCATTAGTTTAAAGTAATGGTTTTTGGCTATGTTTACCTTTTAATAGTTTACAGCAGTGGTTTTTGGCCGTCAGAGCCTTTGAAGAGTTGGATGTAGAGCAATGTGGATTTTCATCTCTACTCTCTCTGATAGCCAGAATTCTTTTTCTTGGCGAGTTTGGCATTGTGGGCAATCAAGGAATATAACTGAAAATAGAATAGTTTGCAATTAGGTGTATAAGACATCAAATTCTCTACGAAATTGTAAAGTAATATCTACACCGACAAGATAACCTAAACAATTGATTGCCGATTATGACCTGGTGGAGTAAGTTATTCCAAGAATTCAAAGTAAAAATAGACCTTTTGCCCATCCATTGGTTACTAAGGAGAAGATGTTTGAAGATTTCTGGCTCAAAATAAGCCCCACCCTACCAAGCCCATATCTATGGACCAATCAAAATGTTGGGAACAAATTTTGAAGAGGGTCACCCAAGGAACAGTCTGGCAAAGTTTCTTTAAAATTAGCCCAGTGATTCAGGAGGTGATATCGATCACAGTTTTCCGCTCAAAATAAGACCTCCCCACCCTGCCACACCCATACTTATTGGCCAATTAAAATTTTGGAACAATTTTTGGAAAGGGTCACCAAAATAACATTCTGATGAAGTTTCATTGAAATTGGTTGATTGATTGATTGAATGGAGTATTACGCCCTTTTCAACATTTTTTCTGTTATATCACGGCGGCTGGAGCGCCTAACAATAGTTTCCTGGAATTTCTCTCACCACTATAATCACCAGATCCTTTCCTAGCCTCCAGCTGCTATCTCACATAGGTCTAAGATTATCAACGCATTGGTGAGAGACAAATAGTCAGAAAGAATGAGTGCCACCGCTGGGAAATGAACCCAGGACCTCAAGATTTAGTTGAAATTGGCCCAGAGGTACAGCAGGAGATAATGTTCACAGATTTCAGGCTTGAAATAAACCAACCCTGCCAGGCTGCCATGCCAATATTTATTTATTGGGCCAATCAAAATTTCGCAAACAATTTTTTAATGTCACCTAAGGAACATTCTGGTAAAGTTTCAATGAAATTGGCCCTTTGATTCAGGAGGAGATCTAAGTTGTTCAAGGGTTTCAAAGTGAAAAAATGCTACACCCTGCCACGCCCATATTTATTGGCCAATCAGAATTTTGTTAACAACTTTTAGCTCCACTTGCCAAGGCCAGCAAGCTATTGTCATGGTGGAGTGTCCTTTGTGTGTGTGTCCATGCGTAAACTTTTCTTTAAACATTTTCTCTGCCAAAACCAATGGTCGGATTTTGAC
This sequence comes from Fragum whitleyi, assembly GCA_948146395.1. Classification (NCBI taxonomy): domain Eukaryota; kingdom Metazoa; phylum Mollusca; class Bivalvia; order Cardiida; family Cardiidae; genus Fragum; species Fragum whitleyi. The sequence goes on along the minus strand of OX411552.1, from coordinate 221,473 downwards.
AAAACTTGGCAAGAATGTTCCTCGGGTTACCCTCTTCTAAAGTTGTTCAAGAAATTTGGATTGACCCCCAAATATGGGCTTAGTAGGGCGGGGCTTATTTTGAGCCAGAAATCTTTGAACAACATCTCCTCTTGAACCATTGGGTAGATTTCAATGAAACTTTACTAGAATGTTCCTTAGATGACCCTCTTCTAAAGTTGTTCAAGAAATTTGGATCGACCCTAAAATGTGGGCATCGCAGGGAGGGGCTTATTTTGAGAACAAAATCTTTGAGTGTCATGGCCTCCTGAACCATTGGGCTGATTTCAGTGAAACTTTGACAGAATGTTCGTTGGGTGACCCTCTTCTAAAGTTGTTTAAGCAATTTGGATTGACCCCTAAATATTGGTGTGGCAGGGCGGGGCTTATTTTGAGCCCTAAATCCATGAACAACAAATTCCCCCCCCCCCAACCATACAGCCCAAACCAAAAAAACTTGGGTGACTTCATGACTTCTAAAGTTGTTCTAGAAATTTGGATTTACCCAAAAATATTGGCATGGCAGGGCAGATTTTCTTTGAGCCCCAAATCTTTGAATGACATCTCCTCCCGAACCATTTGGCTGATTTCAATGAAACATTTCCAGAATGTTCCTTTAGTAACCCTCTTCTAAAATTGTTTGAGCAATTTGGATTGACCCCCAAATATAGGCGTGGCAGCACAGGGCTTATTTTGAGCCCTAAATCCATGAACAACAATTCCTCCCCAACCATTCAGCCCAAACTTTACCAGATTATTCCCTGGGTGACCCTATACTTAAGTTGTTCCAAGAATTTGGATTGATCCTAAATATGGGTATGGTAGGGTGGAATTTGTTTTGAGCTCGAAATCTTTGAATGACATCTGCTGAACCACTGGCTGATTTGAATAAAACTTTACCAGAATGTTCCTTTCATGACCCTTTTGAAAAATTGTTCACAAAATTTTTATTGGCCAATAAATATTGGATGTCAGGATGGGGCTTATTTTGAGTTTCATCAGTAATGACTGGGTGGGCAGGGTCTATTATCAATTTGAATTCTTGGAATAAAATTTTAGATGTTTTAAATAAAAGACTGCTTTTTAGTCGGATAAACCATGGATATTATTGTAATGAGATCTAAAAGCGCGTAAATATTAGTTTTTTTCAATCAATCCAGCTTCTTCTGAAAGTCTCACCACTTCTCCACTTCTCCCCATTTTGAAAATCTTCTCCCCATTTTTAGTCAAAGGAGAAGTCACTTCTCCCCAAATTCATAGAGTCTGCAGAGCCCCGATAACCATAGGTGATTGCAACTGTTGACCGCTGAGCCATCAATAAGAAGTTTTCCTGCTCCATGAGCCAATCATATGGATGACATATCTGGTGTAAACTCACATTGTACATTCTGAAGATCAGGGTCACAGAACATCATGACATTGTTACATAACCTTGACCTTGATACCAACAGATGAACATCACTGAGATATTTCATCATGCCAATTTTAGGCTTGTATCTTGAATTAGCTTGAATAAAATGAACATGTAAAGTTTAAATAATATAGTATTTACAAGGGGTTACCTTGGCAGATGACCTTGAGCATGTCATATGAACTTGACCTTAGTTTCTACAGATGCACATTATTAAGATCTATCACTATGCCAAATATAAGGCTTGTATCTGAAATAGGCTTGAAGATGTTGACAATGTTCAGGTTTTTTTTAGTACCGGGGTAATTTGACCTTGGCAGATGACCTTGAAATTGTCACATGACCTTAACCTTAGTATTAGCAGATCACATCAATAAGTTCTGTCCCCATGCCAAATATGAGGCTTGTATCTGTATATAGTCTGAAGATACTGAAAATGATAAGTTTTTTGGTTTAGCTGGGCCTTCTCTGGGGGTCGCCATTGTCGCCAAATGCGAAAATTAAATGAATTTGGCGATAAAGAAATGAATTTGGCTAAATGACTGGCGACATAAAAATCCGAATTTGAACCTTAAAGTTTTAAGTTGATAGCTTTAATACTTTAGGAGACATGCTCCGGACAAAATCTAAGTCTGAAAAATAACAAAGGGCAATAACTCCAAAATAATGCAAGCAAGAGTTGTAGTTCTTGTGCACTGCACTTCTCCTCCATGAGATCTATCCACCCATAAACTTTCAAGTTGATAGCTATTATACTTTAGGAGATATGCTCGGGACAAAATCTAAGTCTTTAAAATAACAAAGGGCAATAACTCCAAAATTATGCAAGCAAGAGTTATAGTTCTTGTGCACTGCACTTCTCCTCAATGAGATCTATCCACCCATAAACTTTCAAGTTGATAGCTATTATACTTTAGGAGATATGCTCGGGACAAAATCTAAGTCTTTAAAATAACAAAGGGCAATAACTCCAAAATTATGCAAGCAAGAGTTGTATTTCTTGTGCACTGCACTTCTCCTCCATGAGATCTATCCACCCATAAAGTTTTAAGTTGATAGTTATTATACTTTAGGAGATATGCTCTGGACAAGTTTAGTGACGGAATGACGGAATCGGATTGACAGAATGACGGACGGAGAGCAACACCAATGCATAGGCTAGCTTCAATAATGTACCTCTCTCTCGGATATATGCTCCTCCCACATCAGATTTTCAACATGGCATATGTTATCATTTCTGGTTCACAGTCAACTCGGCCTGTGAATAACTCAGCCCGTCAACTCGGCCTGTTTATATTATATATAGGTACATGTATGGCGATGCAATGTTAATATTTTGGGGACCTTATGTGCTTTTTTTAGATTAATAATCACTCGTTATAAAGGTTTTTAACATTAATAATCTTATTTTACTATCATATGGCATTTGTGTAAATATGACATAAAATAGATATAATAAAATACTTAAATCACCTTTTATTCAAAATTATTTTTCAAATTATTTTTTTCTAAGCACAAAAGATTTTGAATTTGCACCTTAAGTACACTGCACTCCTTGATTTACTAACTGATAAGTGTGCTTATATATCCGTTTACCAGGCTAAACACTATATGAGTAATATACAGGCCGAGTTGACGGGCCGAATTTTACACAGGCCGAGTTTTACGCGGGCCAAGTTTTTAACAGGCCGAGTTGACAGGACACCTCATTTCTACACCAAGGTGATCACAATACCACAGTTCTTCTCCCTAAACAGCTGAGCTAAAAATGGGGCAAGCAGACATGGTGCAAATAGGATTTTGGAATTTAGGGAAAAATGATTTAGGGCCAACAGATCCAATTCCTTAAGCTGTTTCCTGGTAGGGCATAATTAGTAATCTATCTGCTGAGCGTTGCGCCAGACTTCTTGACCCTAGTCTTTATCGACACATGCCTAGTTTACCTTAACTCTATACTGGTCGGAGACCAATTCTTGCGGTGTACCAGTTCTCGCCACCACACCATTATCTCAGTAAAGATGCAATGTTCATTTACGAAAAATTATTTTCTGAATAAAAGAAAAATAGAAAGGTTTCCTTTCCTTCTTCGTGTGTCAAAAGGGGAAAGGTACGAAGTTACTTTGGTACGAACATATAAACTCGTCCTTTTCATTAACGTACGTTTGAATTAGGTTTTTATTTAAACCTTTTTGGTTTTGTTTCACAACAAAGCCACACTGTAGAACTATTTCGAGCTAATAATCGATTTTTAGTATGTTTTCCCAAATCTTCTCTTTTAGGTCACTGTCACTAAGGAGCTTTGTGTACAACAACAAGCGTTTACAGGATTAGATATGATTGTAAGAAAATTCTATTTTATGTTTTATATCATGCCTTCTAAATACAAAACAATTAGTCCAAATGTAATCATGTTAAAACTAATACTTTATGTGTGGCTTACATCATTAAAATACTCATTCTATCAACACAAATACATAGCTAAATATTTTCGTTATTAGTTTTCGCGACAAAATTTTAGAACCAACTTATTTCTAATTTGCTCTGATCCAGCCTGGCTTAGACTAGTCTCACTTGTCCAACTTAGTCCAAAAAACCCTAATTATACCCACCGCTAACACACCTCAATACATGCACCCTTCTTCGTAGACACCACTATCCAGTGGAATCACCTGCCAAATGCAACTGTGCATGCAGGCTCGTTAGCGGCCTTTAAAACGGCCTTCAAAAAAGAGAGCCAATAACATAGCAACACACACTCTAGATACAATAACGTATCCCTCCTTTGATAATCTGATGTGGGACCAGCAGCATATCAGAGAGAGGGGTACATTATTGCAGCTACACACACTCCGTTGTATAAAAGCCTTTTAAGGATTCTACAACATACACATACAGATACAGAAGCCCAGACTGGTACCATTGTTGTTGTTTTTCAGCTGGAAACCAGCCCTGTGCTAAGACTGAAAATATGTTGCAAAGTCAGGGAAACTGATTTAATATGAAATTGGGCAAAGCCTTGAAAACAGCCAAAGGAAGAACATTTGTAATGACACATTACTTGCTAGTGACCAATTCTTGCTGGTGACAGGTCAACTTGGCCCATTTTCAACTTGGCAAATTGGCACAGCGTATAACTCGGCCCAATTTAATTTTATGCCAAAGCCTTCTTATATGATCATTTATTCTTTTTTTGATTAAAAATACAAAAGAATTCAAACTTTATTTAGGTTTAAGGAAATTTATGAATGGATCAGAAAACTAAAAAGTTCAAATGAAATTTAAGGACCATTCTTAAATTCGTACATAATCAAACAACAATTCAATAAAATACATGTATAATTAAAAGGACAATATATTTATAATAATAAAGATAAACCAATTAGGTATAATAGCATTGCTTGTACAAAACTTATACATATTTTAGGAAAAATAAACTATGAAATTTATCTTGTTTACGCTTGAGAGGCCACAAATATGGCCCAATCTTCATTGAACTTGGTCAGAATGTTGGCTAGGTCACAAGGATGAACCCTATTGAAAACGGGACAGATCACAGGAAAAGGAACTTTAATGACAATTTTCTTGTTTACATTCTAGAGGACACGAAAATGGCCGAATCTTCATGACGCTTGGTCAGAATATTGGCCAGGTCACAAGGATGAACCCTATCGAAAAATGAGAAGGATGTATGCAATATCACGAGAAAAGGATCCTTCATGACAATTTTCTTGATTACGCTCTAGAGGCGACAGATATGGCTCAATTTTCATGAAACTTGGTCAGTATGTTGGTTAAGTCACAAAGATAACACTTTTGAAAATGGAAAGGATCCATGCCATATCACAGGAAAGGGAGCCTTAATGATAATTTTCTTTTTATAACTCAAGAGGCCACTTTTGGCCGGAACTTCATGAAACTTGGTTTGGTGTCGAAATTATCTCCTTTATGACATCTGCCAATTTAAATGATGTGATTTCTCGGGGTCAAAGAGACTCAGGTGAGCGATCTAGGACCAACATGGTCCTCTTGTCTTGTTTACACTCTGTAGACCAGAAATATGGCCCAATCTTTATGAAACTTGGTCAGAATGTTGGCCAAGTCACAAGGATGAACCCTATTGAAAATGGGAAGAAACTCATATCACGGGAAATGGGACCTTAATGCCAATTTTCTTGTTATAACTCTAGAGGCCACAATTATGACCCAATCTATATGAAACTTAGTCAGAATGTTGGCCAGGTCACAAGGAACAACCCTTTTAAAAATTGGGAAGGATCCATACCATATCACAGGAAAAGGGACCTTAATGACAATTTTCTTGTAAAACGCTCTAGAGGCCAAAAATATGGCCCAATATTCATGAAACTTGGTCAGAATATTGGCCAAGTCACAAAGATAAACCCTATTGAAAATGGGAAGGATACATATCATATTACAGGAAAAAGGGTCTTAATGATAATTTTCTTGTTATTACTCTAGAGGCCAAAATTTTAGCCCAAACTTCATGAAACTTGGTTTTGTGTAGAAATTATCTCCTCTTTGACATCTGCCTATTAAATTGATGTGATGTCCCTGGGGTCAAAGAGACTCAGGTGAGCGATCTATGACCATCTTGGTCCTCTTGTTGTAAATTGCAAGCCTTTAAAGAGACTGTGCTACGTAGATGCCATAATCTCATTAACATTACAGAGACATCACACTGTAACCATACAATATTTTTCTGGTATATATTTGAACAACTTTATCCTATGGTGCCTGTATAATGGCAGTTATCTTACAGTTGCAGAGTTCTGTTATATAGATCTAGAATTTTAAACTATATATCTGTGTACAGAGACCACTAGATTACCTTGTAAATGTTGTGCAAATACACCAAGAGCACCCAAAGTGAATTATTATAAGATAGAAGCTGTTGTTCTTGATAATTGTTTGGTAAAATAAATGTTGACAGATCTATGTGCAGATAAGGTATAACTTGAACTGTTTTGTCATCCTGATCACAGGCTAAAAAAAAGCATCTGTATCCGCCCGGGCCAGAAATAAGTTGGCCCACTCACTGTCAACTTTCTGAATAGGCTAAAATAGAATGTAAACAGACCAAGGCCAACGAGAATTAATCCAAACATGATTTTGGGTGAATGGACCCTGTTTCATGATTTCATCTAATACTGGTAACTTGCTCTCTGTCTCTGACAGATTATCTCTGATACTCTGATATAGCCTACAACACAAAAAATCCAGGTTTGTTTGCCCTAATTTATATACTCAGTTCCAAAAGAAAGTGTGCACTTTTAAAACGCGAATATCTCGAAACTTACTCAATGTACTCTCACAAAATTGTGTAGACAAACATCGACTCTATTGACCATCGAAACTTTGAGATGTGAGGCACATGGAACTCACTGACTTAAGGCTAGTAAAGGATTTTTGATTTTGAGTGATTTGCTTTTGGACCCCACAGTTGATGAATAACTTTTTTGAAATTGCATTCAAATCAATCCCTGAGTCCTACCTTGTAATAATTTCACATCTGAATGAGAATTGCACACTATAAAACAACGTGAGTTGTTGTACATATTTTTTGTAGGCGAAAATTAACCCCATGCAAAGAAATTTGTCCATAAAATTAAATAAGCACTCATACTCCAGTAGAAACTATATGTATCCGCTTGAGCTCCCTCTTTGAAGTATCAACTAATATTGTATAACGCTATAACACTGTTGTATCTGACGTCATTGACCAATTAATGTAGCAATTTCTAACATTGGCGCAGGTTTGATGTCTGCACGTAAACTCAAACTTCTGTTTGGAAATGGTAGAGAGTCCGTGGTGAAACTAGAAAATACCATAAAAGCAAATTTCTCTTTACCAGAAAAGAAATTCTTGGAGGGCCAACCTCAACACCATTAATGCTGAGCAAGTGCCTACAGTATACACAACTTTTTTCGAAATCGGATTCTATGCCTCGTTACTAAAGGGTCATGTCTAAATCATGCAAACGAATTTACAAGCAACAGTTCCCCCAACTTTGCAAACAATAAGGAAAACCAAATAGTGAAAGTGCACATTTTCCTTTGGAACTAAGTATAGATACCCTTCCCCCTGGAATTGTTTGCCCCCAATTGTTATGATTGAGAATACATACCTAGGTTAACATCCTAATTCAATTGTCAGTTTAATATTGAAAGTTTATTATCAATACAAATTTTTTTATTGAACAGGACTGAGAAACTTGAAGTAGTTGCTGAAGTTTTGAAGCCTAATATCATTGTTGTGACTGAATTTTACCTACAAACAAATTTAATTTTCAGCATCAATCAGTATACAGTAATTGAGTAGTAAGCGACCACTTATGGGACCACCAAAAAGCGGTCAATAAAGAGAATGGTTGCTTAGGACATGTTTTCATTAGAAATAAGAAATATTTTTTCATTGAATATACAGTATGCTATTGCCAATTTCTAAAATAATACAATGTTGTTTAAACTCGAAAGAATCTTTTCAATGAGACGATTTTAATGAGTTTTAACCACATAGGGATTCTTTTATATTTATTTTTTGATATAACATATCTACTTTTTAAGATATTTTGATTTATGAAGGGGATTTTGGAAACAGTCTCTCAAGAAAAATGGTTGCTCTATAGACATGGTCCCTTGAGCAATATTGACTGTAAATTGAAAGGATAAACCTTAAGTCAGTGGAGATAAAGATAATCCCAGAGAATCAGTAATTTATGTTAAAGATTGTTTCCCTGATGATTAAGTACATGTACTATTTCTGTATGCATGTAAAGATTTTAACGAATCAGTTTGGAATGTTCTGAGACCTGTATCTGGTGAAGACCTACATTTTGGTGTTGTTTATAAATCTCCAAAAAGCAGATTAGATAATTTCGATTGAAAATTATGTGAAATAGTTTCTAGTGCAGCACAACTGAAGAATGAAAATACGATTATCATCTGTGATATATAAATTATCCGGAAATTGATGTGAAATACCAGGACTAAGTAAATTAGAAAATTACATCAAGGGTTCAGTGCAAGACTGTACTAAGTGTATACACAATCTATGTATACTTAGTACAGTCTTGCACTAAACCCTTGATTTATCCTTTTGATTCCTTGAAACTGTACACAATTACTTGTTACTTAAATCAGCATGTTTCTGATAATACTCGTTTTAGAGAAGGACTGAATCCAAGTTGTTTGGATTTGATCTTCTCGGACAAGGAACATTTAAGTAAAATGTGAGATATGGCTATAAAATATTTGCAACAGTGACCATATTGTGTTAATATTTGACATCATATGTGATGCATACAAATAAATGATAGCACATCAGATTCTGATCAAACTTTTACCAATGCAAGAAAGGTTTTCCTTTTACTGAAATCCTTGGACTGTCAGTCTCTCAATGTGCTTCAGTGGAGCAGCATAGGACCCCTTTGGGCCTCTTGTTTAATGATTGAGATTTGTTTTTGGCTAACTGTACACTAGGCATGAAATACTTTGATTTTATAATTTGTGAACCTAATAACAATATGCTTTACCGAAATTCTAGGAGGAGGGTGATTTCAGAATCCCTGGTTCTCCCTTTGGGTCCAAACATGCCAGTATTTTATGAGTCAGACAGTAAAAACTTTATTACAAGAAAATGTATAATAGCAATTTATAGATTGACACTTCCATTATTGGTTTTTGCAGGAGTAGATGAGATATATTTCATCAGGAAGATGGTATTGAGAATTACATTGTCATTAGATGGATAGAGTATAACTGGTATATTAGGTTGGTATTATTTATTGTATATCATCCCTTTTATTTTACTTTCTTAAATCAGGTTCAAGTCTCACTTTTCACAAAAAGATTTTTTTTTAGATTGCTTATCTGATGTTATTTCATTTCTGTATCAAGTACTTGTTATTGAAAATTACTTATAGAGTATTCTTGTAAAAGGAAAAAAAAAGAGAAATCGCTTTTATATATTATTTTTCCCCTCAATTTTTAAGATACTTGAATCAGTCGAAATACATTGTTGGAAATATTTGAATTATTGCATTGACCTGGAGATATTAAAAATAATGATTCAAAAGAAAGATATTTTGTTACAGTTTTTAATTGAATGAATATCAATAACAAAATTTATTGTGGTTACTTAAAGATCATTTAAAGTGATCAAAAATGAATACATTGTATTATGAAGATCTGCAATTTTTGTAAGTCATTTGAGTAGGAAGTTTTGATATTTAAAAAAACCCCAAACAAATAAAAAATAAAATAAAATAAAACAAAATGCATCTTACGGATAACACAAAATAAACTTTTGTCCAGTTACGGCAGTAGTGAAGTTGATGTTAATTGTGTGAAGTTCAATCACTTGTGCTAGAGTCTAAAATTTGAGAGTCCTTGACTCCTTAAATATGAAATTCTGGGGGTCAAAACTGATTTTTAAGGGGGCTCAATGCACAGAACGAGCAATCATTAGTAAAATTTTGTAGGTTTAAGTGTCAATTGACCTTTTCTTTGAAAGATATGAAGAAAGCAATTCATTTGTAAAATGGTAGGTCGTATATAAGAGGTATCATAGAAATTTCATGAAAAAAATACTAGTTTTGACCCTTATCAATTTCTTACAAAGGGGTCATAATGACCCCTTGGGAGAAATTTATAAGGGTCAAAATAAGATATTTTCAGATTTTAAGGGGTCAAAACCCTGGTTTATGAGTCAAACAGCCCTGAAGTTTTAAGATTTTTTTACTAAGAATGGTCAAGAAGAAGAAAGAAGGAACTCAAGAAAACACAGAACCAAAAATTGATCCTTGTACAAGTGCTAAAGCTATGGGAGATGAGAAGAAAGCAAAAGCGGCTCAAATAGCAGAAGAATTCAAGAAACTTCATCAAAAAGCCGTACAAATGGGCCTGACTGATTCAGATTTTTCTAAGATGGATATTCTCAAAGTGATAGCTTGGAATGGGTCCTACTACAGAGTGACTATTCTGTATTCTGTTATGTTTGTTCTGTGTGTTACGTTACTCTGGTATGTGACAGTTTTGATGTATCTTATTGAGTGGCCATTTAGTCGAGAAGGGATGTTGAATGTTTGGTTTGGGATTCAAGGTTTAGATATTGAACATGAGCCATGTGTCATAGAAATTCCAGAATCATTGAATGACATGTTTAGACCACCTGTTGAATGTGATTTCTGTAAAGATTTGACAGAGGTTGAAGTCGTGTTTAATATAAGCCAAGTCGAGTTTGAGGACAAGTTTGCTTACACGGGTATTCCAGTGGTCATTGGGGATGGAACAAAAAATTGGACGGCTCCAAAATATTTCAGTTTTGAATTTTTTAAAGAGATTTATTACGAAGGAAGTCCTGCTCTTTTTAACCAGGAGAATCATTGTCAGTTTTTCCCGTATAAAATATCATTCCAAGGTTTGTCTGATGTGATGAACATGACTACAGAACAAGCTGCGGGCAGAGATGGATCAAAACCGTGGTATATTGGCTGGTGAGTACTTCTTTACTTCGACTCTTTTATAAACAGCCCTATGCTAAGGATGACTGAATTGTGCAAACTGTTGGCAAATAATAACCTGCTTTGAACATGCACTTGCATGCAAAGCCAGGTATAAATTGCGAACAATTTGCACAGTAAAGTCATCCCCAACACAGGGCAGATTTTCATGGTATAAATATTGTAAGTTGCAAAAGTTTCAATTAGTACGATTGAATTAAACAATGACACTTCATATAGAATTTTATTGCGCAAAATAAGATGTTGCCTAGATAATTGGTAAAGTAAATGTTCCTTTTCTATTTGTTTGCTGTAATATGATTCAATCAGGACTTAGGTGATACTTAGTTTTGGAAGAGTTTAATTCTATTATATGGTAGTATGTAAGACTGTCAGTTATAACGTCCTGGATTTATTTCCCAACAGCGGCACTTATTCTTTCCAACAATTTGTTATCCGCAAATGGCTTGATTATCCAGGACCTTTGTTGGATAACAACTGGAGGCTAGGAAAAGATGTAATGGTAGTACTAGTGCATATATAACATGAATCAGTCTATAGTTAGGTTTGAAAAATTGTTAAATGCGGTGTTAAACTATGTTTTCAACAAACAAAAAATTTACATGATTGGAGCAGAAGACAATTTATTCACAACTAATTAATGTCTTTGTTTCTAGAAGCGAAGGCTCATGGACATAAGTGGAAATTTACCACACCATGTTTTAGCTTGACTGTATTTGTAAGAAACTGTCAATATATTGCTATTTAGGGAGATCACTAAAATTTAATGTGTACTGTGCAAATTATGCCCCTTTTTTGGACAAGACTTTTTTATCCTCTATCCTATACCTACCGTTCTGAAGAACACACGACCAGCCTGGAGTTTAAATAACTATAACCTCTTTTGTAATATAAAATACAGCAGCTTTGGTAGCCTTGGAGTATCAAATATAAAGAGTTTAATCAATTGTTTTGGTGCAAGATCAATTTAAATTTAATTGAGTGAACAACAAAAGCCATATTTTCACGAGTGGTGAAACGGAATGTGTTTGTTTAGCAAAATTGAGACAGAATGTGAAAAGTTTGGACATTTTTTTTTGATAATCCACCTAAAGGCATTAAAGGAAGGGCTATGTAAGTGTTCCTACTGCTTTTTCAATCTGGGGGTAAAAATAATCATTTTGCAGCATGCATGCACCCCCTCAATATGAGGCAAAGAATGCTGGTTGCAAAAATTGGGGGGTACAAGCTTCAATTTACGGGTAAATCACCCCCATTTGGGGGTTTTTGGGCACACTGTATGTTACAGCAAAAAGTTGAAAAATTGTTTTAATAATTTATTAATTTTATTCCACAGGAGTAATTGTGACTTTTCCGCTGCCAACACTTTAAGGAGACATTATGAGAGGCCATATTTTTTACCGGAACTGTCAGAGTGCAGCAAGACTGACTGGATTTTTATGGGTAGTCCAGGCTATGGGGCTCATTTACATGTAAGGTTTTATACCCCTACATATTGTTGTACTGGTTTACTGTTGCCCTTGTATAGGTCTGTATATCTGTTTGCCTGTCTGTCTGTCCCTTGTCCTTCTTACTGTACAAAACTAATTATACCCCAAAAATTAACCCATTGCTGTTTAATCCCTGCTTTTTACGTGCCTGTGATTTTATGATTGAGAAAACATTGTGAAAAAAGAAGAAATTGCTTCTGACAAGCAATTTCTTCTTTTTCTACACTATTTTCTACCCAACTGAATGGTTATTTTTCAAATTAAATCCACTTTAATTTTTTCGTCTGCAAAACCTTTGAATTTGGACAGGTCCAGAATTTTGTAAAACAGGAAAGTGTTAAGTTTCGGGGGTATCAGGGAGTCAGCTTGTTGGTTGGTCTGTTGGATGATCCGTCAGTTGTTGATTTGTGTAGCTTTTTCTTGTCTACTCAATTACTCAGCAACTAATGGTTAGAATTCATTGAAACAGATGTGATCAATATCAGACAGAGATGTGCAAGTGATATTTCAGTTATGATCCATTGACTTTTGACAAGTTATAGCCCTGTGATGGAAAATGACTTTTCGTTATTGATAACACTTGTAGGGGGTTTAAGTCTGCTTTGCCACAGTCTAGTTTTGAATCTATTTTACAATTTCCAAAGCGATGTAAATGAAATAGCCCCAGAATTCTGACAAGGAAAACTAATGACAGAGAGAAAAAGAGGGCAGATAACCTAAAGTACTGAAAATCTTGCTTTATTAGCAGGAGATTTGATATCACCCATATGAGCAACTGATTGGAGACACAAAATTTAAAAATCAGTTTTATAAAGAAATGAAGAACAAATATTTCCCATGTAGGTCCCCTTTTCTTCTATAATAAACAGCTATCAGAGATACCTTTGTCTTACACATGTGTAAGATCACATTCTAAATGATGTCATCACGTCGTTATCTAACATGCATTTTTGCAGTATTTCTATCATGAAAGCTTTTCTAAAAAGGTGATTAACGCACAAAAAGTATCTGTTTTCAATTTTATTTGAGACAAGCTGATCTTAACCTTGTCTAGAGTGGAAATGTTAGTAAGCTGAACTCGTCATCTGGATTGCTTTTTATCATTTCTAATGTAGACTCAATTAAGATGCTTTACTCAAGCAAATTCTCATGAAGTATAAACAAACCGTATCAAACATTGTAGAACAATAACGGTCAACTAAAGTCAGATTCTCTGACTTTTCCACAGTCAGACAATTTTCTAGAAATGGTAAGACTGATTTGTAAAATTATTTTTTTGCATTTTTCAGTTCAATAAATGTTAATTGTTGCTTACAGATAGACAATGTAGGCCATCCGTCATGGCAGGCCCAGATAAAAGGGACAAAGAAATGGACCTTAGAACCCCCTCCTGAATGTTACTATAAATGTGTGGACAGAATAGAAGTGACAGTTCAGCCTGGACAAATAAGTAGGTTAATCTTACAACTGCATAAAATTTAAAATAGGTCCAATTTAAAAGTAATTATATACAACAATGTCAAAGTGATGTGCCTGACATTTCCAACCATATCATAGGTACATGATCAAACATTGAACAGGTTAGACAACTGGAAAAAAAACCCAAATGAATTTTCACTGAATGTCTGAATAGCGTGAAAGACCTTATCTATCTACAGATTACCAAGTAAAGGTTCTGATCAGTCTGTGCAGATGCATAGGCTGGCCAGAGGTTTTACTTTGAACAAATGTGAAATTATTGGAAATGTCTCGTTTATTCTGTTTGTTGTCTTCATTTGACTGCTCTCATCAAGATGATTTTAATGAGTACCCACAATATAAGGTTTTGAATAAAAGAAACAAATTTAGATCATCATTTCGCACATAGCTCACCTTGTCTTCTATAATGAACAGCTTTAAGAGATATCCCTGTAATACACATTTGTAAGATCAAACTATGACTCAATTTTGTTTCAGACAAGTTGTTCTTAACCTTGTCTAGATTAGAAAAGTTATTAAGCTCGCCAAGGCTCATTTCTATTCTAGATTCGCTTTAGATCAGCTTGTCTCTGGCAAAATCTTATGACACATCCTTTATTTTCCTCATTTTATTTGAAATAAATTAGAGAGCTGCCGTCATATCACAGTTGGTAGCGTGTCGGACTGTCAATCTAGAGGTCCCGGGTTCGATTCCAGACAGCAGCAATCTTTTTTTCCGACTGTTAGTCACTCACCAATGGGTTGATAATCGTAGAACTATGTGAGATAGCAGCTGGAGGCTAGGAAAGGATGTGATGGTTGTACTGGTGAGACAAATACCAGGAATCCATTGTTAGGTGCTCCAGCCGCTGCAATATAAGTGAAAGATTGTTGAAAATGGTGTAAAATCCCATTCAAACATTAAATAACCAAAGCTTGCTTTATAACCTTTCTATTCTAGATTTGGTTAAGATCAGCTTATCACTAACAAATTCTCGATGACATATCATGTGTATTTCCCATTTTATTTGAAATATATTTGATAATGTGATAATTATTTTCAGGGCCTGAGGTTATAAAACTTTTCTCAGGCTCAATTCAAAATTTTCTCAAATTTCAATTTGAGATTAAAGCCATAATTGTGTTTTATTACTCAATTTATGTATTAACATAAAAGATGATATTAATAAGTTGTTATAAATAAAAATGATTATCTCTTATTTTCATACATTGTTTTAATTTCAAAATTTGAGAAAATTGAGTCTGAGCCTAAGAAAAAATTTATAACCTCGGGCCCAGATGTCTTTAACACAAATATTATTATTTTTCAGTTGTCCTTGACACAAATATATGGTACCATTCAACACTGAATGTTGGAGAGGACATCAGCATAACAATTGGCTCCGAGTTTGATTAGACTGACTTGAGAGACTATTTATAAACTATGTATGGGTGACGTTAGTAAAGCTAAATGACAATAAGTTTGATACCAAAGAACTACATTTTGATAGTGTTTACCAAGATACAAGATACAAGATTTTATTCAGAAAACTCACATAACATAGTGGGTGTCCTCCAATGAAAAGATCATAACATAGTGAAATTACATGGCAGCGAGAAAAAATAACAATAAGATTACCTTAACATAATAGATGTTGTAATGTAGTCACAGATATATTTAGTTTCTACAATGTTTACTGGGTTCATTAGGCGAGTAAATAATTGTAATGCAATATCGGTGTCTGGTTTAAAGTCGCGGTATTCAATTCGCATTTTATTGAGTAAAATATCCCTAGGTACATCATATTTTGAGCAATGAAGCATAAAATGTTCTTCATCTTCTAGTTTATTACAGGTAGCACAGATCCTTTGTTCATGGGGGATCTTAGGTCTAAAATAACGACCTTGTTCAATAAACAAGTCATGTGCACTTATTCTGAGCTTGGAAAGTTCCTTTGTTTTATCTTTTGAAAGCCTGAAGGACAGATAGTTTTGTAATGAAAAATCAGAATAGATATTTGAGAAAGTATGTAATTTATTGGAATCAGTTTGGCTTCTCATATGAGAAAGTTCATTTTTTAAGTCAATTGAATATCTACAGGATATGTGTTTACCCTAAGACAACAGTGGCTTATTCATTGACAGTTAGTTTTTGATGTTACCATTATTATATGTGCATTTTGACAAATGAAAAGTTGGCTTTATTTCTCAATTAAAACAATCTTGATTATGCAGCCATTTTGCAAGCTTCTACTGAAAGTAGTCCCATAAGAAATTCATTTATTGATTATTGATAATCTTCTACATTTTTTGCTTCTTGATATCAAATTATAAGATATGAAGAGAGTTTTTGTTCATTTCATTGAGGTATGAAAAAAATCTAATCACACTTATCACTCTGAATATGCATCAAGTATTCAAACAGTGTGATTAGGTTTTTAGTTTCAAACTTCCATTAACTCAAAAATATCTCTCTGCATCTCTTAATTTAAAGCTATTATTTATATGTCACAACAATGACATATTTTCATAAATTAGAACTACAGATAGAGGGGGTCTTTTGAATTTAAGATTCAAATATTTCAATAATTCTTACACAAATCCTTTGTTATAGGTACTCATTTGAAATGTCTCGCCAAGACAATTCAAATGAGTACCCACAATATAGGGTTTCTTTAAGAACTTAAAATTTTAGACTGATGTTACACTCTCTTATCTGAACCTCTAATAAATATAAAGTTATTATTGTCTAAAAATAAATTATATACAAAATATGACATGCTGTACTCTTTCTTTCTTGTACATATACAGAAATTGAGAAACATAAAACTTACAGAGGTCAATTAGTGATTGTTTTATATGAATTAAACATAAAGGAATGTGCTATCTCCTTAAATTCAGAATATTTTCAACAGTTAAAAGGTTTAGCGCTAGATTACCTCTGGGTTTAGGATAGCAAAGTATCTGTGAGTGCCTCAGAATTGTTACCCTGCATTACCTAGTGATAAACATCTAATGCCCATTTCAAATCTGTGACACTTACTGGGGCTTTGTCAGGGTTTGACACTGCTTTTTTCCATAAGCCTAAGTGACCTGTTAGCCCTAAGTATTACTGGTCCTCCTTGATAACAGATCCTGCATAAACACCATGTTTGATTTTCAGCAATTTAAAGGATAATTGCAAGCAAAAACTTGTTGAAATTGAAGAAATTGCTGTTGACAAGCAATTTCTTCTTTTTCTAAGTGTTTTCCACTTGGTTATGCAAAGTTTAGTATTGGACCGGCATTTTTGTTTTCAAAACTAAACTGGTTTGAAATACTTTAGTTTTGAAAAAAAATGCCTGTCCAATACTAAACTTTGCATAACCAAATGCTGGTTTAAAATACTAAGAAACTAGCAGACATTAACTATAGGCCTGAAGGACCTGCAGCGTGGTAATGTCTACCAGTCCTACCTAAAATCCTCAGATCTCGGGCCCGAAGACTGGTGTTAGTGTCAATCCCTGTTCGTTAACCTGAGTGAAGGGCAGTGTTTGCCAAAAGTATATTCTTGTTCTTCGACAATGTTTTCTCCCACACACGATTTTAAGTCAAGTTGAGCTTATGTTGTGTCAGGTTGTCTGTGGTTAGTTCATGCTTATATTTTTTATTTGAACATTTTCTACTCTGAAACTACTTGACAGAATTTCAAGGGAATAATCCTTAAGACATGCTCTCTCAGATCCCTTGGTTAAATTCTGATGGGGTTGAAATCCTAGATGCTATAGACTGACCACATCACCAAACAAGAGGAGCATGATGGTCCTAGATCGCTCACCTGAGTCTCTTTGACCCCTTGGACATCACATTAATTAGATAGGCAGATGTCAAAAAGGAAATAATTTATACAAAGTATTAATACCATCGAATATTTTCAGCAAAGAGCAAGAAGAATGTGCCTCTTTGCTCTTTGATTCTATGTAAAAAGGGTTGCACTCATCATGCTCAGATGAGCTAAAAGGGATGCGCCTGGGTGGAGCCCAAATAATGACCCTAGGGTCTTGATATGAACAGATTTGGTAGGGGCCTACTAGATGATGCTACATACCAAATATGAAAGCCTTTTGGCCTCTGGTTTCAGATTTTTAAAGATTTTCACTCTTTGATTCTATGTAAAAATGGTTGCACCTGTGCAAAACCCAAATATGACCCTAGGGTCTTGATATGAACAAACTTGGTAGAGGTCCACTAGATGATGCTACATACAAAAAATGAAAGCCGTCTGCCTTCTGGTTTCAGAGTAGAAGATTTTTGAAGATTTGTCATTTGCCTTTTTTACACAGAAGAGCTAAAAGGGATGTGCCAAGGCAAAGCATAAATGTGACCACAGGGTCTTGATATGAACAAACTTGGTAGAGGCCCACTAGATGATGCTACATATCAATTATGAAAGCTTTATGCCTTCTTGTTTCAGAGAAGAAGATTCTTAAAGATTTTCGCTCTTTGATTCCTTGTAAAATGGGATGTGCCCGGGCATAGCCCAAATATGACCCAAAGGTCTTGATATGTACAAACTTGGTAGAGGTCCACTAGATCATGCTACATACAAAATATGAAAGCTGTCGGACTTCTGGTATCAGAGAAGAAGATTTTTAAAGATTTTCCTATTTTCATCCTTTTTGTTTTTGTTGAGGGTAAAGGAAAAGTTAAGGGTAGATTTCATTTATTTGAACAACTTTGGTAGAGCTTGACCCAAGGAACATCCCTGCCAAGTTTCATCAAGATTTGCCCACTGGTTTAGGAGGAGAAGATGTTTATAGAAATTGTGGACGACGGACGCCGGACATTGTACGGTCACAAAAGCTCACCTTGAGCACTTCGAGAAAAAAAATCTTCTTCTCTGAAACTACTGGACAGAAATAGGGCGCTGTTTCTACAGTCATAGGAACACGTTATAATGGAGGTCTTTTGCGTTGATGTGTCCATGAATAAAAGTCTGATGGGGGGAGGGGTTATAAGCACAGCATCCGAGGGTGGAGCAAACGATAACACGATCACAATTATAAAAATAGTTTTGTTACCCTATGGTTGGTGTAAAATAGTATTATTACCCTGTAGCTCAACTGAGTACGAAGTGCTCATGGTGAGCTATTGTCATCGAGCTCTGTCCGTCGTCCGGTCGTCCGTCAACATCTTGAGTGCGCTCTAGGGGCCACGTTTTGGCACAAGTGTCTTGGTCGGAATGTTTGTCTCCTTCAAATCTTCGTTATCTTTGAAACAGGGTCAAGTGGGGTCAAAATTGAAGTGTTTCGTTTCCTTCAATAGGTAGAACATGTAATAACAACATTGAGGAAAAAATACAAATATAATGTTACACAATAAAAGATGACAAAAGCAGAAAGCATTTGAGAATCATAAACCAGGGATATAAACTACATTTAATATCGTGAAATCGACACTCATCTCGATAAAAATCATTCAAAATCACCAAAATCAGCGCTCCAATCATTCGTTCCAAACACTGCAATTACTCAAAAAATCTCCGATTTTTTTTTTAAAAAAACGTTGTTAAATCGTTAAAAAATGATCGACATTTCAATTAAATATATCAAATATCAATTGCTTGTATTTATTTTTAAGCGTCCTATTTGTCCACAGGGACTCAAAATCAGAAAAGAACCAAGGATTTACATCTCTTGAAAATTCGCTCCGCATACTCATTCGAATTCATTCGAAAATCATCCTTAAATCATTCAACTTGTCAATTACACGTTCTTCCTAACTGGATTTATGAATCGATTCATATTCGGGTGTTCTCAACGTTGTAAATATGGCTCGGTCAAGCTATAGTTACCCTTAGTCGAAGTCGGGAGGATCCACGATAATATTTGTAATATTGGCCGGAGAATATCAGAGGATATCGTAGATCGACATTACACTGTATATTTATACGTATAGGCGTAGCTAGGATTTTGAAATTTTTACGCATTTCGAAGGCGACCACCAAAGAATATATAGGATAAAGACGATATGTGGACTGTGACCACAGACTAATGTCGTCACCCACTCCCCGTTTATATGATATGAGCGTTGGTGAATAATCAAGCATCGTAACTACAGCTTGAATAAGCTGTAGTTACGATGTTATGGTCATTCACCAACAGGATTTTTCGAAATAGAATTTATTTTCCCTCTGTACCACTACATAACGTAGGACAATAACAACTCAAACAAACTGTTACAATTACAAGATGTAATTTGGTATAGTTATGAGCACTTGAGTAACCGATGAATTGTGTAAAATCCCATCTCTACATAACATACAACCATCGTACAACAAATACAAACATCATTTTTACGTATCTTAACATCGGAAAAAACACGTTCGTCGCTCGCGGTTACCCAAAGCTGAATGCCTCTAATACACAACTATGTATTATACATGCACCTACATATACCCATATATGGATATATCACGTGCCCCGACATATAACCATATATGGATATATCACGTGCAACCTACGTTTACTACGCTTTACAGACAGGGAAAATAATTTTCTCCTTATTCGTACCTCAAACGTAGAAAATTATATTGTATTACGCATCTCGATCACAACTAATCACAGTCACTCGCTCAGCGCTCCATTCGTTAATTCATGCATTCATTCAAAGCGCTCACTCCATATCACTAAAAACGCCCCGAGCCTGGCCAGATTCTTTGCAATGCGCACTTGTGAAATTGTTGGAAATGTCATGCACTGGCTCATATTTGCATTGTTTTGTTGGCTGATTTAAAGCGTCTGATTTTTCCGCGAAGACACAAAAGTAGAAAAGAACATAGATTTTATTAAAGGAAAGTCCAATTGGATTTCATTTCAATTTCATTAAAAAAAAATTCCAAAATCATCCAACCGGTCAATTCTACGATGTTCCTAACTGTACTATGATTTGATTGGTCTATAAATTCTCTTAAAAAAAACCAGCTTCGAAAGAACTCATTTACTGTGAACTCGTGGAAGGATCATTGAATAAGTTATACGGTAAAGGGGGATACAATGATCATTCTACATTAAAAATAAATCTGCTAAACGCGAAAAGGTTTCAATCCTGATCCGTCTGCGCTGTCAGGAAAAACTGAACGGGATGGATTCTTTTAACACTGGACAAGATGTCACTTTTCACGTGACGGGTCACATTTAATTAAAAAGATAATTTTCTTTTTTGAATGAACAAAATATTTCATTAAAGCTGTCACATTGTTTATGACAAACGTACGTTTTGGAAAATGATAACCAAGTCGGAAAATAAGAGGTATATTTTGAATACAATTTTATTTAGTTATCATCGTTTGTGATACAAATAACCACTGATAGCTTGTTTGGTTGCATTTTTTTCTTTAATTTTAGACAACAAAGTCTTCCTTCTGCTTACAGCGTTTTGAAGAAGAGTTCTAAGCTAAGATTCATTACACATATATGTGACCCGATGACACGAAAGGGGACCATCTGGGAAAAACGTATAATAATATTTGAAAAAGAGATTGGTTCCAGCACATGTCAACCAGAGTTCGCATTTAAAAAAAATCTTTAACCATAAGGTAGATTAATCATTCTAGATTCAGAAAATAAGCATAGTGTGAAAGGTGTCGTTCTTAGTCAGCCTGCACAATCTTCCGAACTTATTTTAGGTTCTTCTAAATCAACATAAACACACAAACACTAACGAATCAAGAGCAGATCCGGATTTTTTAAACTATTTTAAACCATGTTCATAGCACGTTTTTAAACAACATTTTTTTCAAGATCAAGTTTATACATTCAGGTCGAGTAAAATCGTTCATCTACAAGGCCAGTTAAATGGGATTGTACTCTGTCTGACTGAATATTGTTTTACATGTAAATTAGTATGGAAGCTCCAACCATCTTTCCTTTCAAAACAACGATGTCTTCTTCAAAAACAAGTACATTGTTCTTAATTCAAATAAATTATTATGTTGTTCGGAGAATGATTTATAGATGAAGATTTTGTGTGAAATCTTAATGGTTTATCTTTTAAATGATTCTAATGAATTGTCAGTCTTACATTCATACCTAGGCCCTCTCGAAAGGTCAAAGACAAATGAAAGGAAGTTATTAAAACTTAGAACTTTTATGTTAAGGACCGTCGCATATTTAAAAAAGGAAAACAACACCAACATTGATTAAACTCTTGACAGACTGCTGTGACTGGGCGTACATATAGAATGATTAATTTTATTTTCTTTATTTCAGCCTCTTGGATTTCAACTTCAATACAAGAAGGCTGTATCTAGGAATTAGTTTGGTGTTGGCTATTTGCATATACTACAACAGCCACACATGGTAAGGTACTTGTATAAGTCAATTCAAGTTTCGTCTATCTAGATTCGACTGTTCGTTTGGAACAAAATTTATTCATCATCTAACTGCCAAATATAAGCATTGACATTTGCTTCATTCATAGTTAAGGTTTGAATATACAGACAATTGCACCACGATTCTTTTGATGTGGAAATTTGAAAATAAAAAGTGCCCCGACAGCTACAAACAACTTGTAAAATATGTAAGGCATTCTGTAATGTAATTCTTTGGACAATTTAGATAATGATTCTGGTATGACTTTTTTTACGAAATTAAGATGAAATAAGATAAAATATTATCAGCAAAAAAGAAAGTATCCACCTTTCATTTGCTAATACATGTGTATGGCCAAATTATCGAAAACGGTACCTATGTGCTTATCATTCACACATCGTTTTAATTATGCGGAAGGACAATTAGAATGGTCCTGACGGGATTGTCAGATAACTCGGGGTTTTATTTTATTTATTTATTTTTTTTTTTCATATGTATCACCTGTTCAATTCCTATAAACTCAAGAATCAACAATAACCAGTTCAGTCATTCAGTACCGCACAATTACAGTGCTTACAGCACTTTGAATGAATCTTGGTTTGTTTGTTTACTATCACAAAATCAATCCATAATTTCAATGAAGATAACTCGTCAATAATTGTTGTAGGAATTATGCCCCCATTGCCGACTATCGATTTTATATCAATAAAGTACCTTCGAGACACCTGCTTGCGTTTTTAGCATAAATTTTACGAAAAGAACACATCTTTTAAAAGACGGGTATGTGGATTATTTTGATCGTTATTTTTTTATTTTTTTAAACAAAGTACATTCCAATCTCAGCCTATAAATTTAACCCATTTGAAGATAAGTTTGGAGTAATTATACAATGTGGGCTTACTATCGGGCTATATTTAGCCCCTATGCATTTGATTGTATTAACATTCTGTACAATCTATATGGATTTATTCAGCACAATTATATTATATTGCTTTACTTTAGGATTTCATACAAACCGACAACACAAGTGAGAAGTATACTGAAACAGAAACTGCAACAAATTCAATCTGGTGAATCTGAAGTAAATGTCATTACAAAAGAAAACATCTCGAATCAAATGGTCTATAACCAAAGCATAGCAATCTCTCCTGAAATGGGCTGGACACCATATATGGATATAATCGACGAAGAAGATGCACTAAAAGAGCCGCCATTGACCGATATTAAAAAGGGAGTCGACGTCGGTTATTCAAGGGTATATATAAAAGGTACCAGTATTCATTAGCTTATCATATTCCATTTTCCGAAATTTTAGTTTTGTTAATATAAACTCACGAGCAATGAAAACGCACCACCAGAATTTTTTCCCGTATATTTATTCTGTGTGCCATAACTTAAGATATGAATATGACTAATCTAAATAAATTTGTAATTTACCATTTACTACACAATAATGTTAGAGTAAGCACAGAAAGGATCGAGGGATTTGGAACCTATGGCTCAGAAAAAAAAAATGATAATCTTATATCTGCAAAGTAGGTTTGCAAATCCTTTCTGTCGTTCAATTTTTCGTTAACATAACATCTAACTCAGAACAAAATGCCGGCTATCACTTTGTGGAACGGTTGCTATGGTCTAGACAGTTGATTCATGCATAGGCTAACGCTAATTTATTTCCATGTCTATACCGTACCTTCGGCGTCCCTGATGGACTTAAACATGTCGTTTGGAGATCAAATCACTGTAAAACACGAGTACCGAAGGGTTATTTACGATTCTTTGATTTTAATGAAAAAATACATACTGTTCTTGGTTAATCCCATACCATGCGTAAGTTGGGATTGTTTTTGCTCAGAACAAGTGTGAAAACTAGTGCTGAATTTTCATTCTCTATGAAACAATACTATTAATTATGCAATTTAAAACTAGTTTCAAAATACATTTAAATTAGCAAGCCAAAAGGGCTTTTTAATAACCACCAAACAAACAGCGCCGTCTTATGGTTGATGTTGAGACATGGGATGTCTACATGTTCCTTTATAGGTTGAAAGACGATAAAAGGAGTAAATTGAAAATTAAATAACTTAGGACAGTTTTTGCAAGATTTTTGGTTGTTGTGTTTTCATTGTGCTTGAGTATATATTATTGAGTTCGAGCGCTATGAAATTTTTAGCCTATAGAGTCGTTCTCGAATTCTTAATGCATGTGTGTTCTTGTGTCTGAGAAAGAGGCAGTGGCTAAAGCCTACTGCTACCCAATTCTAGAGCTAGATTGACTGTGACTGGTTAAAAGTACACCGAGGACAGCCATTCCAAAATGTTATACTGGTCTTAATTTGAAGAGTTTGCAATAAAAAGCAATTGAAATTCAAAAGGAAACAATGGTTGAAAATATTGTGGTTATAGGAGACATTTTTTGTCACTAGCAAATCTTTTACCGCCGTATTTTCTTAAGTTTGGCGTCACAGGAAAACACCTGGGAACAGGCCTTATAGAGACAGGGGTTAAGATAGACGTTTCAGAAGTATTGAAATTAAACATTGTTAATTGAGGCTTCCTAACGATTTCACAAAGAAACCTCGGTTAACTTTGTGAAAGATCACGAGTTCCGATTTAACGGACATATTATGGGTCCACTACCTTGAATGCACCAAGGTCAACTTGTGTCCAGTCTACTCTCTTCATATCACAGATTGTATACATGTATATGAATGTGCTAAGAATTTGTAGTTTGATTCGGACCATGTCTTAAAAGTTCATAGTTGTTGAATAAATCGACGTGCAACATTATAATTGCGTATTTAGTAACCTCAACTAAACAGTAAGTACAATATTTGGTCGTTACATGGGGAATATCTGTACACAAACCTAGGATATGAATAATGACTAATTTTATTGCAAAAGCAATTGTGTCGAATTCCGATATTTTGTCATATAGGTTAACCTAAGAATTATGACAAAATTCAGAAAACAAGGCCATCCCCTTCGCAAAAGCTTGAAAGTAAACTGAAGCCTAATAGATTAAGGATTCTTTTGTACTGTAAGAGATTTATCTCCTACAAAATCTAAGTATTAAAAGTAACAAAGGGCAATAACTCCAAAAGAATGCAAGCAAGATTTGTAGTTCTTGTGCACTGTACTTCTCCTCTATGTGATCTATCGACCCATAAAGTTTCAAGTTGATAGCTATATAACTTTCAGAGATATGCTGCGGACAAAATCTAAGTATTTGAAATAACAAAGGGCAATAACTCCAAAATTAAGCAAGCAAGAGTTGTAGTTTTTGTGCACTGCACATCTCCTCCATAAGATCTATCCACCCATAAAGTTTCAAGTTGGTAACTACTATACTTTAGGAGATACAGCTAACATAAAGGTAAAAATAACATTAAATCCCCTTTTTGCATGACATATTTTTAGACACAAATTTCAAATAGTTCACTGTAAAGGGCATCTTATTTGCTACTCAAATGTGGAATTTCATAAAATTCTGAACATAAGCCTAGGAGAAATGAAAGAATAACTGTATTTTACATGCTAAGGTAAATGTATCAAACATTGGCCCCCCCTTTTCCATGATATATTTTTGGATCCAAAATTACAAATTGTTTATAGTAACTTGCATCTGATTTGCTACTCAAATATAAAATTTCTCTGAATTCTAATCATTAGATAAGAAGAAATTTGAGAATTTTTATTTTACCCTAAGTCCCATTTTCCCGTGACGAGGCCTCAAATCCAAAAACCGAGACTGATGCGTCGTCACTATTTCATGGGAAGTTCACATGGTAAGTTTCATTTGATTTGGCCCAAGGGTCATGGAGAAATCGCTGGGGACGGACGGACGGGCGGGCGGAATTACGGACGGACGGACAGACAAAGCGGCGGCTATATGCTCTCCATAAAAAAATGGATTGTAGAACAATTGCCTATTTTTGGTTGATCGATTAGACATATATCTTGTCAGACATCAAATGATAAATGAATTTCACATTTTTTACCCCCACCTACGAAGTATAATGAGGTATAATGGTCTCAAAATGTCCGTCAGCACGTGGACCTTTTTCATTTCCGGACTGAAACTCAAGAACGACGTGACCCAGAATCACGAAACTTCCAACGTATAATTGTTGCCCGTGACCCAAGGAAGTGACCTATCGATTTTGGGTCACGAAGTTTAATAGTCAATCGAACTTTGCCCGTAGATCTTTACGGAGTGGAACAAAGCGCTTGTGAGGCTTTTAGTCTGCTTTGCAACAGATCAAGTTAATTCCTAGTTGATGTTTAAATGAAACTTATTACTTCATAAACACTTTCTTTAGAAAAACGCAGCTACTATACAGTAGGGGACACTGTTCGAGTACGCATCGATCTTCATGACGGTTACGGGGCTCCTCGGATAACTGGTGGAGACCAGTTGCGTGTACGAATCTATGAAGACTCATTGGATGCCAGTGCCTGTGGATACGTGGTCGACCATAATAACGGGTCGTACACGGCAATTGTAACGTGTCTATGGTCAGGGACACCCACGATACGTGTATACATGGCTTACACAAGGGAATCAGTGAGAGCAATATACTATACAAGGAAAAAGGTATATTCTAGGTCTGTGCTTGAATTTTCCTACAGGAATGACTACATGACTGGCTTCCTATTCAATAATTTTTTGACATATTTTAGTAGAAATGGTGAATGATGAAAGAAAAGAGTGATGAAAACTACTATTTTTGCCCTCTGTTAAGAATGATTTAAGTAATTGATAATTTGATTTGTTATTTTCATTTATATGAATGCAGCCCCATTTGTTTTTAGGAAGTGCAAAATGTTCGTCCCCATGCAGATTCGCTCTTTTCACGTTTTTATCAGTTAAAAGATTTTTATGTAGGTGTGAAACGATAAAAGTAAGCACTCTTTATAAATCCTAGAAATTTTACATGCGTGTGACCGGGTTTTCGTTCCATACTTTCTCTTTATCGCTTTGTTTTTGAACAGTTACTATCTTTACGACCAGTGTTGGCTGTTTACTCCAATGGCGAAGAACCCTACTGTCACGCTTTTACACACAAACTGGGAAAACCCTCTTCCTTGTGTAATATGACGTCATCAAATGGTGACATGTCGTTTTATTGCCGAAAACCCAAACACGCGGAATGCTCAGATTTTGAGACTTATAAATTGGACAGACCCGTTCCTCCACCTCAGCCAATTACCGATGCAGAAGATAAACTTCTAGACCGGTGAGTTCGTATTAAAACCGCATCCTATATGAAGTGACCTTTAATTGAAAAAAAAAATCCTTAGGATTCAAAGAAGAACAACTGGGGAAATCATAATGCATTAAAGATGTACTTAAAGCCTCCGTCTGTGCTCGTGAATATTTCCGAACGGCAAGACATTGATCTTAGACGACTTTGTTCACAAAAGCTAGAATTTTATTCTCAAAGATAAGCTTGAATTTGTCATTCCAATATTCGGTAATGACGCGATTAACTAAATATAGCCCTACCTTGATGAATATTTATGACCCGCAACATTTCTGACACCAATTTGAATACTCCTCTATTATATTGTTTGAAGTGGAACCTTAAAGTAAACACAGAAAAAATCAAAAATTATAATTTTCAGAAAAGGGGGCAAAATTAAGTCAGACTATACCTGGAGCTATTTAGGGAAATCGGTTGAAGTGGTTAACAATTTCAATTATTTAGGTATTATTTTCACTTGCGGAGGTTCATTTCAGCAAGCTACCAACTGTTTGCCTGGAAAAGGACTAAGAGCTATGGGATCTCTGTTTAGTCTAGTAAATGGTTATGATATTCCTGTCAACATCCTGATAAATCTTTTCGATAGTTACGTCACGTCCATTCTAAATTATAATTGTGAAGTCTGGGGTTTCAACACTGCTGAAAATGTAGAACGAATTCATAGAATTTTTTTGAAGCGTATGCTAAATGTTAAGAGTTCAACGAACTCCCTGTCTCTGTTATCCGAGGTAGGAAGATTTCCCCTTATAATCAATAGACAAATTCGTATTATCAAATATTGGCTAAAACTACATATCAATAAGAAAAACAACTGTATTATTACATCAATACTACAGTACCAGCGTTCAGAAATTGATAAAAAAAAAAAAAAAAACCAAAAAAAAAAAAACCCGAAATTAAAAACTGGAGCAGCAGAGTTAAAACATTATTAGAAACGTCAGGGTTCTGTTAAATATGGCTATACCCAGAATCCGTAATTATGGAAAAATTTAATCCGGTTTTTGAGAATAGGGTTAAAGATATATACATTAGTAAATGGAACGCATCTTTGGAGCTTTCGTCCTCTCTTACTCTCTTTCGAAATCTGAAATTTAATTATGAAATGTCAAAATACATGCTACTTCTCGAAATAGAAAACAGCGAAACATTATAGCAAAAATAAGACTTTCCTCCCATGATTTAAAAGTCGAGACCGGTCGCCATCAAAATATTAACCGAAATGACAGGATTTGCGAAGTATGTAATCTTGGGGATATTGAAGATGAATTTCACGTCACATTGGTCTGTCCATTTTATGAAGAGTTAAGATCTAAATATATTCCTTCATTCTACACCAAGAAAACTAATATGTTTAAGTTTACTACATTTCTTAACACTGAAAATAAAAAAAGTATTAGTCAAATTATCTTCATTCTTCCTTAATTCTCTACAGATGAGAAGTTCGTTCTACTCTGTTGAGAACGAATAAACAGCTTATTTTTGTTACTCTCGCTATTGTCATGTTTGATTTAGTTTTGTTTGTTAATGTGACATGCCTTTTCCACTGCATGTTATGTTATATGTTGTAATTTTGGACTATGGGCTTATATGCCCAACGTCTGTAATAAACTTATGTTCTGTTCTGTTCTGTTCTGTTCCATTACAGCTCCTGCACGTGGGCGTATTTCGCGTGACTAAAGTCTAATTTTCATATTTTACTATATACGGCAGATTATGCGTTTAACGAAAAAGCCGCCGTTTGTCGAATGATTTGTATTTTTATGTAACTCAACTTTAATAAGACTTAATCAAGAAAAATATTCAAAGAATGTTTACGAAAGAGCGATTCTTTTACTCTAAACGCAGACGGGGGCTTAACACTTAGACGTGTCGTAATCAATTTACATACGAATTCATGGAGAATCTCTGATCGCATTTTTAAAAGAGTTTTGTCCTAGCTACAAGGGAGATTGTCTTTTGATTAAGGAAGTGTGTTTTTCTCTCTTGCTATTAGGATGAGTCCCCTTAAATGAGTTCCTCTAGACAAGAGAGAATCCCTTTAAAGGAGGTATTTCAACCTACAAGGGAGAATCACTTGAAAGCAGGTATTTTTCTGTAGTTACCACAACGTAGCCTTCTCTTAGAAGCTGAGAGAGAGAGAGAGAGAGATACTCCACAAGCTTATCAGAGATAGGCCTAAGTTATTACAGTTTCCCCCTTTACGTGCCCTTCAACTATTGACCTTTGAGCTTCAGATAGTGCTTTCGGCATCTCCTTGAGTGTGATTTTATCTGAAAAAGCTATGCATGTGCATATATCGATTTAAAACCAAAATATGTATTTAAGCTTACTCATTGACGATGTATTAGTTAACAATATATGGTGTTTTTTAAGAACACTGAATAATTCCGCGATGACATATATTCCAACTTATTATCATTTATTTCTGTTGCTTTGTTACATACTCCAACGAAAGAAATGTGAAAAAGCACATTTCACTTATTTGAATTTTTTGTTTCTTTGAATGAGATTTACGCCGCTTTCAACAACCTGTCAGTTATATCGCGGTGGCCGAAGCACCTAACAACGGATTTCTGTTATTTCCACACTAGTTCTACCATAGCTTCCTTAAATTAATTGACAAAAATATTGGTTTAAATTGCGAAAGTATTTGTTTTTTTAAAAAAGTTGTTTGCTTGAGATCTATTTATACTGTACACGAGCATTTCATGGCCGCTGACATTTTGAAAGTAGTTCGACAGAATCGGCCGAGTTGTCACGAATAACACTACCCAGAAGGCTCAAATCAGATAGGCCTGTGTTTGAAAAATGCCACCTATCGGAAGATAACGCTATTTTCAGTGAATAATCTTTCATTTGTGCTTGTATTGATATGATTTGTTATGAGCTGTCAAATACTTTAACCTTAATCTTTGATTTAATAAGACAAACATGCCAAATGTCAAGCGAAAATAGTTGGCTCGAAATTGAAGAATATTTTTTAGCGTTAGTAGTCACTTTATTTTTCAGAATGAATTTAACCTAAATTCGGATATATCGATCGGTCTTTCTTTCCATGCATTACCAGATTGAATCTTAATATTTTAAAAGCTTCAACATGATGAGGTAGTTGATTCCGATTGATATTGCGAAAAATGTTAAAATTCACATTTTATCGATCTGTGCAAGAGCAGCTTTAAACGTATTGCCTTTTAATTAGAATAAAGAAACACTTTTAAAGTAGAGGCTCTTACTACTTTGATCATACATCGACAAGTCACAATTATTTCGAAATTTGGCCAAAACCTTA
Organism: Fragum whitleyi; assembly: GCA_948146395.1. Lineage (NCBI taxonomy): Eukaryota > Metazoa > Mollusca > Bivalvia > Cardiida > Cardiidae > Fragum > Fragum whitleyi. Next base: position 190,648 of record OX411552.1, on the reverse strand, counting down.
GTTCAATCTAAAATACTTGCCATTAAGGTCTAATTTCAAACACAATACACCTTTTATCCTCTCATTCACGGAATTATTTGGCAGAGAGGCTATCAGGATCATCATTACAATATTGATGGGTACAAGTGGTTTACGAGTGCATTTGACTGCCATATGTGTTCACGTGTTTTTACGATTACAATTAACACTGGTGTTTAACGATGTTACCGTGAATTGGTTGTCTATGATTTTGTATGTTGGTTTGCTATGATTCTGTATTACAAATGAGCGGGAAAAATACTTTTCTTCGATTTGCACGGGATTTTGTCTCATACACGTTGCTTTACTATAACTGAAAGCATGGCTGTCAATTTGGTAAGTTTTACTTATTTTTTAAACTTCATCTTTTAATTTTTTCTGTATCGATTTCATATCGATGAAAGGTGTGTGTTTGTCTATGAGCGTGACTCTGTGGCGATTGTTTTTTGAAGATAGTGTGTTGGTTTCTTGAAGGCATTTTTGAAACTTGATTGACGTATTTGTGACATCTTTTATAAAAACGCGATATGTTTTATCAGGGAAATCGCGAATTAATACAACATCAACACATAGCTCTTACCAAAGAAATAAGTTGTAAGGAGGTCAAATTTCGACAATTTAGGTTCTGTCTGTGCGTATGCAGCATGCGATACATTATCCAAATCTGATTCGATTTTTAATTTCAAAAGGTCTTGACTTAAGCATGGTAGCAATATACTCCATAATTTCCATCCAACTTTGTAAAAATCAATAGAAATAGAAAAAGTGAAAGTGCTCACTTTCTTATGGGACTCAGTACATGTATATATTGAATCAAGGGAAAAAAAACGCCCACTCACAATCGAATTTACCGTCAATCAAGTAGATTTACAAAAGTGATAATCTTGTATAGGCAATATGGAAATATTATTTTAATTCAAGAATGTTTTATGTGTATTAGCCAGTTTAGAAACATTCATTCTTAATTGCTTGTGTTCTTCGACAAAATGCCTTCATTTGAAGAATTGCAATATTCCTTCAACGTGTGTTAGTGGATGGTTTTTGACTCAAACTCATATTGTTATGGGATAACGAAAGTGGCGTAAATACAGCTTTCCTCGAGCTGTATTTAAGTCGCCAATCGAAAATATGTTTTCGATAAAGGAAAACGAAACTTCTTGACCATAATAAAAGATTCTTGATGATTTGTCTTAAATTGATTTGCAGGAGGAATCCACGTTACTGAATGGGTCCTTCGATGACGAGGTCATTATTAAAGAAAGTTACCAGGATGGGATGACTGTGGAATAAAATCAAAGACAGGTACGCGCTATTTTGTATAATTGCTATTCTAAAATTCTAACGCGGGTGGTTTGCATCTCTCTCCTCTCTCTCTCTCTCTCTCTCTCTCTCTCTCTCTCTCTCTCTCTCTCTCTCTCTGTTTGTTAGTGTGTCTCTGTCTCTCTCTTTCTCTGAGTGTCTCTGTCTCTCTCTTTCTCCATCTCTCTATCTGCCCTCTCTCTCTGTCTCTTTCTCTCTCTCTATCCCTCTCTCTTTCTTTCTCCCTGTCTCTCTCTCTTTCTCTGTGTGTCTCTGTCTCTCTCTTTCTCCATCTCTCTCTTTCTCCATTTCTCTCCCTCTCTCTCTCTCTCTCTCTCTCTTTCTTTCTCTCTCTCTCTCTCTCTCTAATTCTCTCTCTCTAATTCTCTCTCTCTCTCTCTCTCTCTCTCTCTCTCTCCCTCTCTCTCTCTCTCTCTCTCTCTCTCTCTCTCTCTCTCTCTCTCTCTCTCTCTCTCTCTCTCTCTCTCTCTCTCTCTCTCTGACACCTTCATTTGAAAATGGAGAATGTCAAGTGTAAAATCAAGAACTAATTTCATTTTCGCGTGAGTCAATGAATAAAGTGTTTTGGAGGAGGAGTTATATGCACAAGGTAAAATCCGAGGATGGAGCCCGAGAAAGTTTGCTTTGTATATATCTCCTCTCCACTTTATTCATAGACACATCAACGCTAAAATGAGATAATATCAACAATAAAACACGATCACGATTCTAAATACTTTGTTCTATCCTTTTTTGAGTATAAAATAGTTTTATAACATTGTGTGGGTGTGAAATTAATGAAAGACTAATGATACTGACATTGGGATAATTGAAAGAAAAACGAAGCGCGTCACTTAGCACGTTACGTTATATGGCGTCAAAAGCATCAACGTTCTCGCTTAAGATGACGTAGAATACGATAAATAAGCGGAGCTCTCTCGGTACACAGTAAAACACATGGCATAAGAATTTTATTGCGAATAAAGCTCTGATCGATTTTTTATATGCGTTTTATGCTATTGTGTTCATTTAATATTAAATAGGATAACGGTGACAAACAGGAGCAGCAAAAGAGGCTCTACAAGTGTGACGACTGCAGGAACTGTACAACGGCGCCATCATATCTCCAAAGGCACAAGGGGAGCATTCACCAGAGTAGTCGATTTCATTGTGAATTATGCAGTAAGACATATGGTCAAAATTTCTTGAATAAACACGTACACTAAAAATCACATCTGTTATGCGATAAGTGTTCATAGACTTTTTATACAAAACAAGGTTTAGCTTGCCACACTGTGTCTGTCCACGAAAGTGCAAAATCTTAGTATAAATGTAAATAGTGCAATGAGTCTTTTTATGATAAAACCTATTACATTAGGCACTTAAACAAACATATAGGTATCAAACCATTTTCTTGTAGGAAATACAAAACCTGTAAGTATATTACAAAGAGAACGAATTAATTTATATGCGCTGAATAGTGATTTTACGTCTAGCAACGTCAATTCTTCTGGTGACGTCACATTAATTACGCCAAAAAAGACGTCATGTTACCAGCGGCGACGTCAAATAGAAACATTTGATATGGCCGCACAGTAAGAATGTAAAGATGTAGTTGTGACATTTCCATGTAGTATTTTTTGTAAAAGGCATAATCCGAAATATTAAAATAGAGTATATTATTTTAAAGAATTAATTCTTTTTTCTTAAAACTAAATGCAAATATAACTCGGTCTACAACATCATGTGCGGAAAAAAATGTACATAGGATTATGCCGTCAGTCAAGATGTATGTTTACTTTTTTAACAGGCAAAATTTTCTTTTACAGCATAAATGTGACAAGCTTCACGGAACAAAACAAGTGTGACTAGCCTTTACGACTTTCGAACTGACAGACTACAGCAAATACAGTTTCAATTTCGGTCTGATTTTGTGAAAGAAAAGAAGAACTTCTACCTAGAGTATTGTTTAAATTACTTACGGAACCGTAACTAAGAATTCAGGCGCAGACCGTAAGGCGACAAACTGTGCCTGTTCAATCAGTGCAAGTTAGAACGGAAAACAAAGACCTTTGATTTTGTTAAAGAAAAATAAGTTGAAACGAGTTGGCAAAATCTCACACAAAAGCCCGTTACAATGTAGGTTGTCAAAGTATGAAAAAAACCCAAAAAGAATTATTAGAAAAATAAGCCATGTAGAGTAACATTTTCTGTACACTTCAGTCCGTAATCATGAGAGGAACATAACTCCCAAGTTTCAAGTCAATCGGACATAAGGTGACAGAATTATGCTCCGGACAAAGGATTGAATGCCACCCGTCCGTCGGACGTCGGTCGCCGGACGCCATGGGTGATCACGTAATTCTTTTGACAGAAGTACAACAATCGCAAGGCCGAAGAGGACCCTTAGGTCATAGATATGTCGTAAAATCAGTTAAAAGGGGTCGCGGTCATCAGATGATCAATGTACGGTGTTGTGCTTGGAAATCTTTACCGCATCATCCTATCGTAACCGCTGTCACCATAAGGGGACATGCGACGGTCGTAAGGTGTACAGTATATCTAAGTGAATGATGCCATCGTCTCCAAAGGGGATGCCCAGTTACCATCTAGCCACATCAGCTAGTCTTGTTATAGGTTTGGAAATACTTCGAGCACAGCACAAGTTTGTGTTCACATTCGTCGTAAAAAACGTACAATATCAAATGTACCGTACGATTTTTTTAAACAAAATATTTCCCTACATCTTTATCCTGGTTAAATACAGGATTCTCAGAATAAAAACGCATCTCTATGAAACTAACGAGGGTGTACTTTGATTTGGAAGTTATATTTGTTGATTGATTATGAGCTGCAGTGACAGGTTAGTTTGACTTTTTTTAAATAATAGCCATTTGTTGTTTTACCAACTTGAATATCTCACAAGGCAATAATATGGTTGTATCTTTTGATCATGTGTCCTTATTGTTTAACAATAATTGACTAATTTCTAATGATGTGCCAACATAGTTAACAATTAGTGTCCAGATTTTTTATTTTTTTATTTCATTTTTTTTGACGTGTTACCATTTTTTATTTGTGGGAAAGTATTTTTATTGAAGAAAGTATTGATATAGATTAATTTTAATCGAAGATGATTGTGTCCTGATTTGTAGATGTCGAAGTTGGTCCGAAATTGACACAGAACTGAAAAATATTTTATACAAGCAATAACAGTATTTTGAGAATTGAATACTTTTTAGCCTGAGATGTTGAATCGTTATTCTTAATTGATACAACGACCTACGACCAACAGTCAATTATGTATATTTCTCGTATAAATTCGCGTTTTCGTATGGTTTGGCTTCAAATAAACTTTGGTAGATAATCACATATTAACCAACACACCAGCAATACTCTTCTTCAATTAACCAATATACCATCTTCAATTAACCATGTCTTTGGAAAAAAATAAATATTCACTAAAAATGATTTAACCGTGGACCATCATTGTTACAAGGGGCAAATACGAAGAACACGATGCAACTTCATCTGAAACAACCGACACTTGGCAAGAGTTTGCTTTCTTTGAAATCAAAGAGCCATTTAAAAGATGTTTTCTTCATAAATGAATTTATTTCTAGTTTAACAGTCATGATAAATGAAGATCAAGACAAAGAGGTAGCGCAAAGTGCAATGAAAATCGTTTACTTAGTCTGGGGTGATCCATTTTAAATTCATTCAATGTATTCTCCAAAATTACGAACATTCCATACGACATGTGTATTGTTTACAAAAATTATCTATACAATCATAGCAAACCAACATACAAAATCACAGACAACCATTTTACGGTAACATCGTTAAACACCTGTGATTAATAATGTTAAATTAAATGTTCGGGATAGACAATGTAAGATTTCAATGAGTTCTATGTGCGTGAGAGCAGCACTTATCCAATTTGTACCACTAGTGTAGACTTTCTTAACATACGTCAACAATAGTGTGCATCGTGTTATTTTCATGAAATCGACCGGGTGTTTATTTTAAATACATCTTCTTTGAAAAAAGAAACACTAACTCTTCTTATTATTGTTTGAAAAATATAGTTGAAAATATCGCTACGGTTCATTGATCAGGCTAAATTGATCGAAACGTATAGTTGTCTTGAACGAATTTACTATTGGAAACGCAAAGAAACAAGTTTGTATCTCATTTCTTATTTAATGTCATGTGTTTTTAATCTTTGAATTTTTTATCAGTGGGATGGGGCACTGATTAATTGCCCATTTTCAATAAATCTTATTTTTTCTAATCGACAAGCAGAGCCCCGGTGTAGACATTAAGGCAAATATAGCGACTATGCAGTCAAACGTAAAGCTTGACGACATTGTATCCGTTTTGCAAAGTTTTGCAAAATTGAGCCCTGTGTAATAATACCATGAAATTTTAATGAGAATGAATTAGATATTGATATTAAGATATGAGTTAGAAGTTAAACTAGTATACACATGTGTACGTTTATCCGACCAAAAAAAAAACAAACTATAGCATTGGCTGTAACTTTTAAATGGTAAGCCATAGAGCCTTCATTTATCACATGTGCAGTGCCCTTGAAGAGCTTTTAGTTGGTAATACATTGTACATGTAATTTCAAAGTCATCATTCAAGGACAATCTCATTTTTAAAGGTCAAACTTGCGTAAAATAAAAAGTGCACATAACTTTAGAAAGGTATGTGTTATGGTATTCATAATGCACATGCATATTGCTTAGTGCAAGGCCCTTCAGTTGATACTAAAGTTATCCATCAAGGTCAAGATCATACTATAAAGATCTCTAATTTTTAACATGGAAAGTTTATTGACCAAATTTTTGTTATTGTTTAGTGATCAGAGTCTTGAATTTGAAAACATCCCGAAATGTCACTTTAATAAGTTGGATTATGTACATTAGTGGATATGCGAATTGGTGCGTAAATACTTTTATCCGCCCGTCTAAATTTGCCCAGAGCATAACGATGATAAAAGATTATGTTTTTATTTCTTTTTCAGAAATATGGAACCTTTACATCCAACGTTCAATATAACAGTGAGAGGTAATTTTAGATCGTTGAAATTTAATAATATAGCATCGGACATGACAAAGGTCTGTCTCTTGACCTCTGATATGCGAAACTGCTTTAAAGTTATTTGTCAGACCAATACGATAAATGATACTTGAAATTGACTCTCTAACCAAAACCGACCGAAACTATTTATAATCCCTCGCTCAGCGCTCCAATCATTCATTCAAAACACTCATTCATATAATTAAATACTCTCCAAAATCGTTCAAAAATGCTTCGAAATCTTTCTAAATAAGAAACGTTTCAATCAAATCATTCAAATTTTTACCTTATCTCATCGTCTGGAATTTATTATAGAGGCTATTGGATGAGTGGTCATTGAATACCGTATTTATTACACGAGCCATCTATAAACAGATAAAAACGAGGCTGCACCGAGTTTTTATCTGTTTTAGATGACGAGTTTAATAAATTCGGTATTTTATGAGCGCAAATTTACTATCCTATTTATAATATGACCCGAATTTTCGCATAATATCGTCAAAATTCTTGAAATTCAACATTTCAATTTTTCCGCTAAACTTTTAACGCTGTTTAAATTGACGTCACAAAATGTACATTATGACGTCATTTTCGCGGTTTCAAAATAGCGCTACTTTTCGCTCTGGGCTCATTTGCATAGTTATTCCACTAGTGCAATTACACCCGAGTAAAGCGTGTTATTTGTCCTCGAAGACACAAAATCAGAAAATAGAGTAGATTTAATTCAAGGGAATTAAAAAAATGATCGCTCATAATGTCCAATCGGACGAAATTATGTTTTATCTCTCTAAAAAATATTTCAAAATTGGCTATTCATACACATTCAATTTCATTCCAAAATCATTCCAAAATCATTCAACTTGACAATTTGACGATACTTCTAAGAGTACATGGCCGTAGATATGAAAAACGTCAAATCGCTTGGGGCGAACTAAACGTCGTAAATATCCTTGTTGAACTTGTAGTTGCGAAGTTTAGGTTGATCCCCGACGAAAATGTTAGACACAAAATGGTGCAATACGACAAAGGTCAACAGGGATCAAGGTATCAACAAGTGATTTAATTGGTCAATTGATTTCTAATGTAAGCACCGATCGGTTAATGAGAATTGCCACTTGCTATTTTGTATACCAGATGTATATGTACAGTTAGTAGCTTTGTGAAATTGATAGGCCCTATTCTTCCCTATCAAATCCATTCCAAATTACTCTCTCGTCGCTTCATTCATTTATTTCAGACACATATTCCAATCACTCAAAAACGCTCCGAAATAGATAAAAGGCGCTTTTAAATAGTTTAAGACGATCAAGAGTTTATTCAAATCATTCAAGTTATTCTATATTATTATTCTATATCTTATTAGCTGTAATAGATTCTAAAACGTGTCATATGTCCGTGAAGTCACACAAAAAGACAAAAGTGTATAATTTATTAAAGAGAAGTAAAAAACTCGCAAAATTCGTCCATTTTTTACGAAATTAGCGATATTGTATTACCGCCCTTGAATTTCACTCAAAACTCGCTCCTCTTTCTTATTCCATTTCATTCAGAAATGATTCATAAATAGAGAATAGATGGTTGGTGACTTGATATGGAAAAGTTTATCGGGCAAGGCGTAGGAATTTATCTGGTGAGGATAAATTCCTACGCCTTGCCCGATAAACTTTTCCATATCAAGTCACCAACCATCTATTCTCTATCACCTTGTTAATTTCACGATGTTATAACTGTTATAAGGGCAAAAAGCTAGTCTAAAATCTCCATTTCTTAAGCAAAATCTATGTTGTTGGTACTCATTTAATTCACATACAAATCCTATAATCATGAACTTGCGCTGTATAGAAACCTGTCAACTAGTTTATTTCTCGTCCTTAGAGCTATCAAAATAAAACAAATGACTCGTATCTCCTGAAGATCTAAAGTCTATTTCGGCTATAGTGGTCTTTAACATAATTAATAAAAAGACAGCGTGAACAGATAACAACATTATGTCACTGACAAGGACAACGTGAATGATTTCGGAATGAAGGCGGAATGATATTGAATGAGTGGGAAAGAATGGTCATTCTAGGTATAGAAACTCTTCCCTAAGTACAATATTTCGACTCCGATCAGACTGCACAGTTTGCTCAGTTTGACTAGGGTCGGTAAATTTTGCAAACCAGGGCACGAGGTAAAAAAAATTCAATCTCAATTAAAAATTTTCTCAAATATCAATTAGAGATTAAATCCGTAATTCTTTTTTTAATACTCATTTTAAGGTATTCACAAAAAGAAAATATTAATAAATGTTATTAAATAACAACTAATTAATACCACCTTTTATTTTCATACATTTTTTAAAAAAAAAATCAAATTTGAGAAAAATCTCAGTTGAGCCCGAGAAAAGTTTTATTTACTCGGGCCCAGATAGTCATTTTTTGCTTGTTGAGCAATTCAAATATTTTTTTCTTTTTATAAAACAGGTTCCCGGACGACGTTTAATGAAGAGAATGTGAAACCTCCATGTTTGTATTACAACTGGACCAAGCTATGGTTCCAAGCTTCACCCACTGGTCACTTTATACGTAACAAGTGGAAACCAGTTCACTGTATAGAGCCACACGAAGAAATATTCGAATCATGTCTACGTAATAAGCACATCATTCTATATGGAGACTCGACGAGTAGACAGTGGTTTAGAAGTATATTTAAAAGATACTATCTGACCACTGAGCAATGGACAGAAGAAAAATGGAAGAAAGATTCTAAAGCGATTTGTGAAAGGAATAATTTAACATTGGAATGGGCTCTGCATTCTTTCCCTGGAAACATGCACAAGAAATTGAAAAGGGGAAGTTCGATAGCGGAGCATATGATGAAGAATGTACACAACAAACGGGCAATATTTGTCATACATTTATTGTGTCACGTAACAGCCTATCACCACAGCGTGTTCAGAGATCGTATATCCCATATTCGAAAAAGCGTTGAATTTGTTTTAAAGGAAAATAAGAACGCTATGATATTAATTAAAGGGGGCCACACTTTCCGCGACAGTCGAGAAGAAACTGATTATTACACGTATATATATCGGACAATCCTGATCGAGGAGTTTAAAGGGCCCCTCGATAAAGTGGTTTACCTGGATAATAAAGATGTAACTGTTGCTCAAGACAATCAAGATATCCATCCAAATGACTATGGTGTAACAGCCATGGTCAACCAAATGCTATCATACGTGTGTGGTCCATAAGGTACAGTTAAAAACATGGAGAAGTTGACTCTCATTCCGATTAAAACCATTCTAAATCACTCACACAGTACTCCATTCATTCATTCTAAACATCCAAACCGTTCATAAAAACGCTACTCAAAAATTACTTATCAAGATAAGATAAACAACTACACTCAAAATAAAAAAAAGATGAAAAAAAAAAAAAAAAAAAAAAGATAAATAAAAACGGTTTCATTGACATACTTGAAATTGTAGACGTGTGGTTGGTTCTTGAGGAAATAGGAAGCTATATATAAAACTCGTATGCATATTTTATTAAACAATTGTAACAACTTAAGTTAAATTATAAGGATATCATCAAGGATTCTAACCAGGAAATAGACAAAGTGCTATGAAAGTAACACCGAGTGTACAATAGAAATAGAAATAGAAATATTGAAAAATATTGAATGAGTGGTCATTTATTACCGAATTTATTAAACGAGTCATCTATATAAACAGAAAAAAACCGAGGCTGCGCCGAGTTTTTATCGGTTTATAGATGACTGGTTTAATGAATTCTGTGTTTAATGACCACAAAGTTTATATTCTATTTATCATATGACCCGATTTTTTGCGAAAAATCGTCAAAATTCTTGAAATTCAACATTTTTAAATTTTTCGCAAAACTTATAACGCCGTTAAAACTGACATCACAATGTACACATATGACGTCATTTTCGCCGTTACAAAATAGCGTTGCTATTCGTTCTTAGCTCATTTGCATAATTATTCCATTAGTGTAACAACACCCATGTAATATCAAAAATAAAACGGTTTTTTTTCACTCCCGCGACGTACGTCATGTTATAAAGATCGTTTAATATCCTAAAGGATCCCAACACGTCTATATCTTATAGAATGCACCTCAGTTAGATACTCCTCTGTAATCCCTCTTTGTATTTTTTCTTATTTCATTTTCAAGGGTTTGACGAGCCCCCATTGTAAGTACCACATAAACGTCATTATAACAGCGTAACGTGAATCTGGCCTGTGTTCAGGATGTAAAAGCGTTCGGGGGCGCTTTGAGATGATACCCCGCTTTGCACGTGCACATGCGCGCAAAGCGAGGTATCATTTCGAAAACGCTTCGCTTACGTTTTCATCCTGAAAGCAGGGCTCTTGTCTAAAAACACACGCTAAGCATTAATGGAAAATCTAGCTGGAAGACTCTTCGATAAATTGTCAATTTGGGAGATGGAATATTTCCTTCAAATGACAAAATAAGGAACGAGCCTATTTATCTAATTGACAGAAAATGAAAAAAATCTAACAAACCGTGAAATGTAATCGGGAATAAGGCGTTCTAATTATGGCTTAGGGACTCTTGTAGATTGGTATATGTCTAGTGATCAATATTATTACCAAGTTAAACTATTCGGTCAAAAAGTGTACAATCGAATTTTCTTTTTATGTCCCCGTACCGATACCGTTGTCCGTCTGTCCGTCTGTCCGTCTGTCTGTCTGTCTGTCTGCAAAAGTTATTCAAAAAACTTAACATTGACAACATCTTCAAGCCTATTCAAGATACAAAGCTAATATTTGGCATGATGATAGATCTCAATGATCCGCATCCGCTGGTACCAAAGTCAATGTCATTTGACAAGGTCAAGGTCATCTGTCAAGGTCAAACTTTGAAAAAAATGCTGTTACGGGGACATTCGTGTTTCACAAACACATCTTGTTCTAATTCTGATTTTTTTAACTCCACTGACCGAAGTCGACCGGGGCTATTGTCGTGGCGCTATGTCCGTCCGCGCATCAGTGCGTCTATGCGGCTGACCATAAATTTTTTCTTTAAAAATCTTTTTCTCAGAATCTATTGGAAGAATCTCAACCAGACTTCATATGAATGATCCTTGGGGAACCTCTTTCAAAGTTCTTCAATGGTTTTTGGTCCAAGGAAAATCAAGGATTTTATGGGTATGGCTAACTTCCATAAATGGTAATATTTGACTTTTCTCATAGTTTAACTGATAAATATCAATCAAATTTCTCTGGGGTGATCCTTAGGTGACCCATTTTCAGACAGCTCAAACGTGTTTTGATTGGATTAAAATATATATATTTAACAGGCGGAGGTCAATTTTCTATATTTTCCTTAATTTGACCTTGAATTTTTCTTTGTAGAAATATTTTGGCATATGAAACTTAAAAACACGTATTTACTTAAAAACAACAATGATTTTATTAATTCACTTAAATTCTCGTCTAATGATATTGGTAGAATCAGGCCTGTTGAGCAAATCAGCTGCTCAAGCAGCTCCAGTTTCACTGCTAATTATTAAAATACAACTTGTTTTTTACTACTCTTTTATTCAACATTTTCACTAGACAAGCATGGTTAATTGAATAGTAGTAAACTATACTGGACAAAAAATGTCAAGGATCAAAACTTCAAAATTTATTTTCTTCGGCCGCCGGAAATCATGTGATTCGTCTGTATAACTGAGCGTTCTAAAGTGTATTTTCTTGCAATTTCATGCAAAACTAAGCACTTTCGATTGAACATTAACCAGGAACAAAGACATTTGTAACCCAACCGCCTTAAATAGCTTAAATGTGTAAATCACGTGATTTTCTTTTGTTTCCTTTCTGCGTATTTGTGTTTTTGACCTTTCTTTTGCCGAAACGCAAAAGAAAACGCCACTTTTTCTGCAATGGAAGCTTAGAGAGCAGTTGGTGTGCTTTAAGTCAAACAAACGCAAAGATAAAAGTTGCCAATAGGTTGAAATTTTCAAAAGTTTGTTTTTTTGAACTCGGAATCGCTTCAACCGGCTCTAAATGGTGCTCGAAATTCAAAATATGTCTGCATAACGGTATCTTTCTGCTGGTAATGGTCGCAGCCTCGTTCATCTGAAAAGGTGCAGCATGGCTGTAAGACTTCGGTCATGTCATGGTGACCGAAGACACACATGGAACAAAAAAAAATCACCAAAGGCATTCAATATACACTGCCCTCCAAAAGTTTCTTCACACACACTTCTTTTAAAGATCTTTAGCTTAAGTAATTTAAAACAAAGTTTTATATTATTTTTATTAATAAAATGTTTACTTTATATCTTTATTGCAATGTATCAATTAAGAAGCAGTACCAGAAATGGCAAAATCGTGTAAAATCGACAAAATCAGAATAGTTCACCATTTTGCCAAATTTTCTATCAAGGGGATCAACTTCTGTCAATATTTAGTGTAGCCTCCATTAGCAGGTAAGACAGCCTGAACATGCATCTAGGCATGCTATTCACAAGTCTCTCACAACGTTCCACTGATTATCAGCATTTTCTCCTTTTGTCTCAATATTTTCTGTTATACATTGTTCTAAAATAGTATCTTTATCAACAGTCATTTTGTCGTCTAAAGTAGCGTTCAAATGGGAATAATCAGATTTTAAGTAATAAAAACTAATCTATAACTTTGTTTAAAAAGATTAAAGCTGAACATTTTATAAATGAAATGTGTGTGAAGGATCTTTTGGAGGGCAGTGTATTATTGAAAAGGTGTCCAACGCACGAGGAAGTACCCTCAAATACACGTTCTCAATTAAATTACAAAGAGGATATATAGTGGAAATTGAATACTAAATTTATTAAAATGGAAGAGGTCAATAGCATTTTTTAAGAAAAGTGAATAAAATTTGGTAAAAAAACATACTTTGAGTTTCTACTGTTCCAAGAATCTAATTTTTAACACAATTTTATAAAATTTGCCAGATGATTTTTTTTCAAATTTTGATATTTTTCTTACAATTCTAGTTCGATAAAAAGGACAAGCGTCAAAAACTTCCATCGTGTAGATTTTTTATATTCCGGATTTAAAGTTTGTCACTTTCACGTTAAAACTATGATGTTGACGTTCAAATTACACCTTATAATTTCCTATGTTTACTTGAATTCTTTTGCCTTATATTTGAATAAAAAGAAAGAAAAATACAGACGTGTTAAAAAGTCTTTTTGGAAAGGGCCCTCAAAATTTAATTCCAATATATCGACAAAAATCACGATACACATTCAATTTACCTTACGCAAGTGTTGCTGATCGATGACTTCAATAAGAATTACGTCGACGTCGCTATAAATGAAAATTGAGTTTTGTAAGTTTATTTCACAAGTTCGACGCTATGACGGCAACCATTTGTTAGCACGGCAAAAGACTATTTGAGTGTGCAGTGATAAAAATTCAAAAATAAAATGGGAAAACCCCCATGCATGTATATGAAAATCTATTCAAGAAATTCAGAAATCTTTTTAATACTTATTGTGAAGTCTGTCAAAAACATTTAGCGAAATTTTCGACGTACCGCATTTGTTTTTATTTTTTCGACATAAGGGTATAAACTTTCATCCCCAATTGTAAAACATGACAAAAAGATGCGATCATATAAAACGGAAGTTGGACAAAAAATTTCAAATTTCAAACAATTTTTATTGGGCTAATTGTTTCAAAAGTAAGTTTAAAGCTATTTTTCCGGTTGCAAAAATTCGAAGAGTTAACTTTTATTAAATCCTGTGCATCTATCTTTAAATATAACATTGTCCTAATTGCTCATATAACTTCATGTTTGTGTTTTCCATTGATGTGAATCACATTAAATACGGTCAGGGTAAGCATTTAAGAACGCGTAGGGTCATATGTGAAACATTCGCGAAATCGTCATTTTAACGACGTCATGGTAGCATGAATTCTTAATTTGACGTTAAAAAACATACACATTTAAAAGTAATAATGAGTTTGACAAGGTCCTAACTCGTTTTTTAAAACATGTTTTAGGAGTTCATTCAAAAGCGCAGAATTTTGCAGTATATAGTGTACTTGGTGTATACCCCATGATGTTATCAGGTATTCTGAGTTGCTTAAATTTTTGGCTTCACATTCTTCAGTCCGATAAAGATTCTCTCGTGGCTAAAGCATACTGGGAAAACCTTTTCAATCCTGAAGTAAAAAAGTCTGTGGCTTTCTTTTGTAAGAAAAACTTTCGATGAACTTGGGTTCTCTCATGTATGGAGAAACCATTCTTTCTTTAATTATTCAAGTCTTTCATCAAGTTTGAAAGAGAAACTAAGAGAAAGATTTATAACCTTCTGGACAAATCATATCAATAGTAATAATTGCATGGACAAGTTAAGAACCTATCACAGGATTAAGAAATCCTTTTGCTTCGAAAGCTATTTAGACTTGCTTACAGATAGAAAACAAAGAAGTGCGCTTACAGCGTTCAGAATTTCTGCTCATAATCTAGAAATTGAGAGGGGAAGATATTGTAATAAAAAGATTGAAGACAGATTATGTACGTCATGTAAAGTAGTTGAAGATGAGGTTCACTTTTTCTGCTTTTGTCAAAAATTCGATCGTCAGCGAAATTCTATGTATCAAAAAATAGCATTAAATTCATCTTGCCTTAATACAAACACATTTTTTAATTTAATGACTAGTACAAACATTTCTTATTTGAAGGCAGTAGCAGATTTTGTGTATGCCTGTAATATACATTAAATGTAGTGGCTCTTATGCTTTAATCCCATGATCAAATGAATACTTTGATACGACTTACAATGTGTTTAAGTATATGTAAAATTGTGCTTATTCCTGAAGATGCATGATGTGGGCTAATAAATGGTCGACTAACACTCGAAAAATTAAATTTCACAAAGCGTCCGAAGGATAATTTATATTTGTTGCATGCTGAAGGAATGTTCCTTCATAACATTTGTATTTTGTTTATTTATTTATTATGCGTGTTGTTATAATATTCATGCCTTTAACCTAATTTGGGTATAAGTATGCATTAATAAAACTCTTCTTCTTCTTCTTCATACAACGTTGAGATCTCGCCAACACAACGCTTTTATAGATACCAATATATATGTACTTATCTCAAAAAACTCTATTGTCCTGTTACACCTTAAACGAATCATTACAAAAAAGAGGCTGTGCCTTCTTTTTCATCTGTTTTCAAACCATGCATAGGTTTTTAAGGCAAACATAACCCTAGCGCTTTCGAAACCTAATGTTTTTTCATCAGGTCTTCAATGAGAGCTGACAGTGAAAATAAAAATGAACAACAACAGGCTAGCGCAAAATATGATGGTCAGACAAGTACTTAATATGCGGGTCAAATTTTCCCTTGATGATCAAAGCTCAGTTGGTCGCGCGTCGGACTGTCAATCTAGAGGACCCGGGTTCGATCCTCGACGGCGGCAGTCATTCTTTCCGACTATTAGTCTCTCACAAATGGGTCGATAATCATAGACCTACGTGAAATAACAGCTGGAGGCTAGGAAAGGATGCGATGGACTTACTGGATAGAGCAATACCAGAAATCCATTGTTTGGTGCTCCAGCCACCGCGATATAACTGAAAAAATGATGAAAGCGGCGTAAAAATCAATTCAATCGATCGATCGGAAAGGATACCATCCGGGAACTCCGTAAAATAAACATTTGAAAAGAGATTAGTTCTAGTACAGGTAAACCAGAGGTCGCATTTAAACAAATCACTTCCTAGGAAGGTAGATTGATTATTCTACATTCTGAAAAGAAAAGTTTCGACCCTAGTTAGTCTGCGCAGCTCGAGCAGTCTAACAAGGGTCGCGCCTTACGCACTACCCGGATGGTCCCTTTTCGCGTGACGGGTCACATTTATAAATATAAAAAATAATCAACGTTCAACAAAAAATGGATGATACAGAAAATATCTTTGAAGTCGAAAAGGCGTTCATTGGCGGTTTCTTTCTAAATTTTGAGCTTCCTCACGGAAAAGTGACCTGAATGTAATAATGAGGTACTTCTCGTAGACTTATGGTTAATATTCAACGAAATCCTTTGAGTGAAAGTAAGATGCCGTAAATATAAAATAATAGTTTTGTTTCATTGACGTATAATGCAAATTGACACATAATAGCGTATTTGGTCCATAACAGAGATAATATGAAAATGGCAATATTATGTACATTTTTTTAAATAGAATAAATACATACAAAGCATTAAATGACACAAACATATACAAATCATTTCATGACACGCTCATATACAAATTGGTTCCGTACTCGAGAAACTATGACTAAATAACAATTGACAAACAACTTTGACTTACCATCTAAAGATGCAAAAGTTCTATTATTCATTACACAAACAAAATTACGTTATTTTCAAAATGGGTTAGATATTCTGCAACTGTTTCTTTTACCATTTTCTACAACCCGGAGTTTTATGTTTTGAATGAAATAGAGCTGGAAAACATTGGTCAATAAGGAGAGGTAGCTTGTTTCCAGCCATTTCTCTTATTTAAACAATGATTACCATTACTATTTTATTTATTTATTTTTTTTTTGCAATTTCAAAATGCACATTCAATACACGGTTGCAATTCTATGAAAGTTTAGAGTATTTGTTTTATATTATCAGGGTAAGCCAGTTAAAACTACCAAGTGACGTCATTTAGGCAGGGTTTCCTGGATAACATATCATTTATGTAACCCGTCAGGCGAAAAGGGACCATCTGGACCTGTGTAAAATAAACATTTGAAAAAGAGATTGGGTCCAGCGTAGATCAACCAGAGGTCGTATTTCAAAAAACTTTTCACTGGAAGGTAGATAATTCATTCTAGATTCAGAAAATAAGCAAAGTGCGAAAAGTTTCGACCCCAGTCAGTCTGCGCATTCCGCGCAGTCTGACTAGGATCAACACTTTACGCACTAAACAGATGGTCCCTTCTCGCGTGACGGGTCACAATTATATTTCATGTCACATGCATCATCTACGTCCTTTCATTTAGTAATCGCTTTTGAAGCAGGATATTGAATAATTGTATAGATTACTAGAGCTTCGAAATCAATGTAGAACACAAAGTTTATTATGTCTTGTATAATGGTACACCCCGATGCCATCACTGAACGTTTGTCATACAGTAAACAACATCGTGAAAGTGACAAGATGAATGATTTTGGAATGAAACTGGGTGAGTGCGTTGAGCGAGTTTTGAGTAATAATTATAGGAGGTAAACCAATATCGCAAATTTTGTTCAGGATGAACAAAATAAGCGATATTAATGACCTCCCTTTAATAAAATATGCACCCGAGTTTGTTAAGAAAACCCTTCTTATTTTTTCATGAACCTACCAGACTCTTATAATTTCAATTATGTCAGTGAAATCACGATTTTCTTCTTTTTATATTTGTCTTCAATGTAGTTGTAGATTGTGTCTCCTTGAGTCATTTTGGAGCGGTTTTGAGCGATTTGAGTGAGTATTTGGATTGAATGAATGGAGCGCTGAGTAAGTGATTTAGAATGGTCCTAATTGAGATGAATGTCAATTTCACGATGTAACTAACTGTACAACTGGCCCTTTGAGTATGTCCGTGTACGCATCTCGCCTCAACAATTACTAAGCATATGCTGGGAAGAGCACGTAAGTGATATGTAGTATGTAGTGAAGACACAGAGCGTAGGCAACAAAATACATGGCAAGGATAAACACAGACGAGATAGAGAACTTTCTCAGCAACATCTTAGAGCCACCATTCATACCTGTAAGGTGATCAATACATTTTCATAAATGTTAAGACATGTTGAATCATTTTTAAAGTTATCTACGTAAATATTCCAAAACTTGACAAAACAAACTCTCACATATTGCCTAACGTTTTCAAAAGGAATAAAATAAATTTATGCGTAAACAACGTAAATGTTCTACTTAAATAACGTGCGTAAAGTAGGGCCGCGTCTCCAAAAGGCATCATAGTATTTTATACTGAACCACAAAAAGACGTCACTTTTTTAAAAATGAAAAAAAAAAAATAAGAAAATTTGATATTGTTGTAGGCAGTTAATTTACCAGGACTCAACGTTACAGAAAAATACTATTTTGGTCAATCTTTTGCTTAAATGTTTAGCATGATTTTGTTATTTTACAAAGCGGTGGCTTTCCTAGCTTTGCAAGTGTAGTAGAAGTTTTTGAAATTTTGCAAAAAACAGGTCCTTATTTGCAAGTCCAGTCTTGTGGCATTTTAAAAGACTCCAATCTCTATCAACAACCCGAATATCGCTGAATGATCAATTAAGAATAAAGAGCACCCAGTTCTCATTTTGAGCCGCCGTTTATAGCGAGTCGACGAACATCAAGCAATCCTCTCAACTAACCCAGACCACGCCGACTTCGGTTTGAATAGAATAAATACTTATGAACCTTTTTTTTCAAAATGTCAAAACTGTCGTTTATAGATGTGTGTACCATTTATAACACTTTATTCAAGTTAACTTAGATTGAGAGAAAATAAAACAAATAGGACGTTCTTAAGAAAGATATTGCAGAAAGTAGAATAGAACCACCTTTATCGTTAAGCCGCTATCTTTCATGTCCTACAATAAAAGTATTGTAATTAAAAGGAACGAGTTTCTATTTTATTGCGCTTACCTGATGCATATACTGTAAATACCATAGCACATGGCTTAAATATAACGACTACGGATATTATTTGCCATAAGCTAAGGCAATCACAGTTTATGCTTCAACAATTGCATTAAAAGTTACTGGTCCCTATAATATCTGAAGCGGTCTCCCTTATCGGTGGTGAGTGGAAGGAGTCAACAACTAGCAATTGAGCCTGTGCGTGACATTTCCAACAATTTTATATGTGGGCAACGTTTAGACTCAGATCAGCCTGTGCGGCAGCACAGTCTGATCAGAGTCGTAACTATGCGCTCAATAGATGGCTATGGACCTAAATTGCTTTTCACAACCAAAAATTGATTTAATGCTATGTGTGAGTGTCCAAGCTACTCAACGTCTTTCCATCACGCACACATAAAATTGTTGGAAATGTCACGCACAGGCTCAATTCTACTTACTATATCCATACGCGGGCCTTTCACAGATATAACTTCTAGGGATGTTACATTTAGAGTTGAGGTAATTTCCTCCCCAGATCACGGCAACACAGTTCTCATCCCCGTCTACAAACTCTGGCATAGACGACCAGGGACTGGAGTAAGATGAAATACAGAAATAATCTTTCGAAAGTGATTTAATTAAAGTGAATAATGTTTTTAATTAGACGCATGTATATCAGCTTTTGGTTGATAGATAGAAAGAGGATCAAAGCATTGGACAAAAAAGTCACATCCTTCATTTAAAACTTCTACCAGTACTTTCTTTTCAATGATAACGAAAAGTTCTGGTTGAAAAATATTCGTTGGAATTCCGTCATAAAAACAACGCCAAAATTAGCATGTAACAAGTGTATTTTTGCTTGTTTACTGGATACAAAAATCGGAATATTTCATCGTCAATTATGAGCTTAAAGCACCAAAATCTTTCTACCATTACAAAAAAAGCCGTACTTCTAGCGCAAATCAAAACTATTAAATACAACCAATTTGCGGCTAGTACGTTTGAGATCCAACGGCGAACAATCGTGAAACAATCGTTCTTAGGCATTTAATATCAAATAGGGTTCAAATAACATTGGACTTAATAAAAATATTGTGCTGATGCAAAATATTATCTTTTGGCCGGTCCGTTCTCCAAGAGGTCTCGTGTTCGATTCCCGACGGCGCCACTCATTCATTTCGACTATTTGTCTTCCACCAATCGGTTGATAATCGTAGACCTATTTGGGAGTGTAAATGGAGGCTAGGAAAAGATGTAATGGTAGTACTGGTGAAAGAAATTCTAGGAATCCATCGCCATGTGCTCAAGCCACCACAATATAACTGAAGGAAAACATCGTAAAAACAATTCAAAAAAGCAAACAAACTGGTCCGTTCTCCGAAGCTTCTCGACTTTTACAAAGGTCATCGGTCAATAAGGATATACAGTAAGCTCTTCTAGTGTTAGTGCAACGACTATATAGGTGACTACCAATGTGTCTTCAAACGCTGAAGAACTTCAGCTTGAGGTCAAATTGCATGACAGGAATAGACAATATGGGTAGAGTGGTTTTCGAATAATTTTATTCTGGGTATAAAACAGGTTTGATTGTACTCACATAAACCCGGATGCAGGTGCTGGATTAAAGCTTGTGTCATACGTCCATATCCCTTCATGTCCATCGTCCGTTAGTCCTGTATACCACTCAGATATATTCGAGGTTTGTTGCTGAACTTTCTGGGTTATAAAATCCTGGAATAAAGAAATATTTGAAATGCACAATTATTTATCTGTGAAATGATTCTTATTAAACATTTTTCATACGAGATTTTGTGCTGCAGACACATCGACTTTCTATACTGACGTCAATAAAACGCCCCAGTCATATAGCACTCATTGGGCTATTATTTACAAAAGACACATTCCACGTTGAAAAAATCTTACTCCATCATAGAAACAAAACTCATTGCAATCTGACTCAAAGACGAATTGTTTTTGATTTAAGATTTGTAAAGGATTTATACAGCTTCAAAGATTGACATTCCCTTTTTGAGACAATAAAAGGGTTAACTATATTGTCTAGAGATCAAAACATCAAGTCATTTGACCATGGATATTGGCTTAGTGATTGTCCTTAAGCCCTTATCTATGCCTTTGTCAAAGATTTCAAATACCGGTTACGTCAATGCCGTTGTCCATGTGGCTACCTCATTGTACAGACGTCACAAGCGGTCTACCTGACCAACCAGATTATGTCCTGCTAACGTTTACAAGATGTACTATTCTAACAATTTTCAGATCTAACTCAGTTTAAAGCTTTTAAAAAAAACGTTTTTCTGGATTCAGTCCCTTTTCATGTGGTCAATAAAAAAAGTGAAATCGATATACAATGTATTTTCATTTTGACACGTGTAGAGGGAGTTTAATGAATGCAAGGCTGTGTTATTCACAGTAAAATGTCATATAGAAAGTAAATCCAAATATTCACTGAGGCGTTTTTTTTTTAACTTGACGTCAGTATAGTACAGCATTGTCGAAAATATCATAATGCAAATTCCTAAGCGATCGTCCTGCGTATTCACGACAACTTATCCTTCACAAAAAATGAATCTAAGAATAAAAAAAGGCTAAAAGTATTCATGCTGATCATACTGGAAGGAAAATGAAGGACTGACCTATGTTTTACTAGCGTTAAATATTCCTTTTATTTGACAATAGATCTGTCCTCATTTTTTAAAATACTACATGCGATTGAAGTCTGCTTAGTCTGATTAACATATTTTTTCGCGGAATCGTGATGGTCCCTTTTTGCATATTAAGTGACATCTTACCAGTTCTTGTTTTGAATTTATAGCGACCAGATACGAGGAGAGTGGATAACTAAGCTGTGAACACTGGGAGTGAGCCTCGTCATAGTTGGCTAGTGTTGTACTGATATAATAACAGTTAGAATGGTCTTGTTCATCTATAGTCAACCAGCCGGACGGACATGGACCATCTGAAATGGATTGACAGCATGTTTATTTCCTGATATGTTTCAACACCATAACGACTTACATTTTGATAAACGATCGGATTTGATAAAAGCCAAGTGATCGGTCTGTGCACACACCTTATCAGACTTTGTAGTGATTTCATTTGTTCTTTCTGTTCCTTTTCTTTGAGGGGGGTTGGGGTGGGGTGTTCAACAGTTTTTCCTTCAGTCGTATCGCGGAGGTTTGGGCACCTAATTATAGATTCTTGGTATGTCTCGGACCAGTCATATCACCACATCTTTTCCTGATCTCTAAGTCCCGTCCCATCTAAGTTTCAATTCCGCCCATGAGACAAACGCGTGGAAGGATATTTTCAAGATTTGGGATCGATTCCTTGACCTAACAAACCCTAAAAACCTTTTTCAAACAACAATATCTTTACCTTCGGCGTTTTGTTCACAGATAAATCCTGCTTTCAACAGACACGTGACGTCATTGAATGTACCTCGTTTTAACATCACAGCACATGCCTCCATTCCCTTAAAGTTGTTGGGCTCTTTATTCCAGTGTCTATAAGTACATCAAGTTGGGTCCATGAAAAACTAAGGCTGGATCATGGTATTAATGTATCACTTGACATAATCTGATAATATTGACCTTTTTGTTTGACATTTTTTCCATGGTTCGTTTGCAATGTGAAATATCATAAGATCCGAAATATTGTGCATCTATTACGGGTCCACTTCCTAAAATAACGCGGACATTGTAGCCTAAATAATTATTCAATTATGCTTATTTAAAAAAAAAACACTTTTATGTCGATTTAATCCAGGTTTTTTTAACATTATTTAATATCTGCCAACAGACTTGAAAACACAATAGAAATTTCATTTTGAACATTTTGTAGCAAATTTCTTTGTATAAGGCGTTACAATTTATCAACAGTTCTTTACAAACTAAATCAAAATCTATTTTGCTACAAGGATAAATGTAATACCGACACGAATTGTCAATCTTAAAGAAAGTTGGAATTTCATCGGGGGACATTGACCCTCGAAAGTACTTTGACTGTTTCCTAAAGAAGGGCTAAAAGGTACTGATGAGTTTCGGAAATAAACTATTTAGAATTACTTACATTGTGTTCAGATCTGCTGCAGAGTTATCTGCCCATACCCACGAGTTCTTGACTCGATTAAGTCCTGTCCAATACCATCGACCACTTCGAAACACTCCTTGTTGAGTTTGTAACCAGGTCTAAAACAACAATTGATAGCATTTTTATCTTTGTAAAAAAATTAATAAAACTATATATACCATACTGATGGTGGAGAATCATATTCGTTTTACGCAGTGCGAAACAAATATTCAGATCGGGTATTTTTTATACATGAATTGTGTAATACTATAGAAAGATTTTTGAAAAAAAAAGCGATTTCAAGACAACAGAGACATACAGTTAAGAACATCCTGAAATTGACTAGAGAAATGATTTTAGACTAATTTTGCACTGAAATTGAATGAGTGTATGGAGCGAGTTTTGAGTGAACTAAATGGGAAGTTATCCAATATCGCAAATTTAGTTCAGGATAATCAAAATGAGCGATATTTATTACCTTCCTTTAAAATAATCGTGTATATGTTCGATAAATAGCTCCCTATTTCTTCAAGATCTATTCAGACGCTTGCAATTTCAATCAATTCAATGATATCTCGCTTTTTTTTCCCAGCTATTTTCATTTTGCACAAAGTTGCTGTTATATGTTTTTCGGTGATTTTGGGCATTTTTTCAATGGTTTGAGTGAGTGCTTGGAATGAATGAATGGAGTACTGAGTGAGCGAATGATGATGTTTTTAATTGAGATGAATACCAATTTCACGATGTAACTGACTGTGCGATAGCATTGGCAAGAGAGGAAATCAAATTACACCTTACTTGTCATTTTAGCAAAGCTTTGAAATTATTTATATTTCATAATGTTGTTATTTCTAAATTGAAATTAATGGCTTATTCGTATTGCATTGCAAACAGTTTTACATTTAAGTAATGTTTGAATAAATCATTCGGAACTATTTAGGTACGTATCATTGAAAAAAAAATAACAACACAAATTAGAAACGTTCATGATAGCGTGTTGTCGTAGCAAAACAATGCACTAGATTTACTTTCTCGAGAAGCAAAGCCGACAAAACGAATAAAAAACATATTGACCTGTTTATCTAGGCTATCAACTTTGATCAAGTTCGAGCCGATAGTCTGACAGGTTTTGGACGCGTTTACCCAGGAGTCACGGTGATACATAAATCTATAACAAGACTGCCCAACTCTGATCCAGCTAGACGGACAACCAACAGTTCCCACAGACGGTATGGAATTAGCTGTAATGATATTGGACTGAATATATAAGATACACATCGATTATTTCCATATATGCCGCCATCATAGCGCAGTTGGTAGCGCGTCGGACTGTCAATCTAGAGGTCCAGGGTTCGATCCCCGACGGCGGCACTCATTCTTTCCGACTATTTGTCTCTCACCAATGGGTTGATAACCGTAGACCTATGTGAGATAGCAGCTGGAGGCTAGGAAAGAATGTAGTGGCTGTACTGGTGAGGGAAATACCAGGAAACCATTGTTAGGTGCTCCAGCCGCCGCGATATAACTTAAAAAATGTTGAAAGATGCGTAAAACTCCATTCAATCAATATTTCCATATATAAGAGAAATATATATCTTCCGTTTTCATATGTTGCTTTCGGCTATATACGTACAGTGACAACGCGTTAGCAAAATACGTATTAATTTCATAACGATATCTGTAACACAGTCTAAGTTTTAAGGTGGCAATGAACAGCGGCCTCCCGACTCTATAAACCGGCAGTGGGTTTTCGTTTATTTTACGGATCTTTTTGCGCGTTGTTTAAAAAAATCGGTTTTCGTAAGATTCTACTTATGGAAATAACGTAGAATAATGATGGTAAAACTTCATAACTTAGCTTTTTTCAACATTTGATATTAATTGAATGACTGGATCATTTAATTTAACAATAAAAATGCGTTAAAACCGCCATTCGATCAGGAGGGGACACTGTAAAATAACGAAAAACTTTTTTATTTGCATGGAAAGGTATGCTGATTTTTTTTACGAATTAAAGGAAAAATATTGGTTATAAACATATCGGAAAATAAGGAAAAAAAATATTGGGTAATTTCTTTAAAAAAATAGGTTTTTGTGGCATTTTTACCCAGTAAAATTACAAAAAATAGTGCATTTTTATATTTTGAAAGCAAATTGTGCAAATGCAATTGATCAAAGAGAAATTTTCTTGTCAATAGCCATTGTGTACATGTACAAGGTCTATCAAAAAGTATGTGTTTTATAGCTATAACCTAGTACAGAGCTTATACCAAACCTTAAACGAATATGACCGTTTTACTGAAAAATGGTCTTTACCACTCAAGGGCAGATAACTCTAGCATGAAAACGAGCGTGGAAAAGTACCTTCAAATTTTGATATAATGACTACACAATGTTAATCTACAACATACGTGACCAAGAAAAAAATTCTTTGGGCGGGAAAAAATGACGTCATTTGTCCATTGCTACCTTAAGGCGGTTGTAAATTGAATATTCTTTAGCAGAGGTCACGTGATAGAAGATATTGTACAGAGGATAACTGTTTGTTTCAGTGTCAAATCAATTGATATTTCATTGGTATACAATAAAAGCTACATTTTCACGAGTGGTAATACAGCCTTTTTTCCACAGTAGATAGATTTATTTTTCTTACTTGAAAAACAAACGATAATTGTATTTCTTAAATCAAAAAAAGGGACGAGACGTGATTTTTTATTGACAAATGTACTCATATCGCGTCATTATGTACGTGATTACTAGGGAGCAGCATCATGACGTCATTAAGGTTTGGTTATCAGTTTCCGCTCAGATATTGTCAAATTAATTAAATGGTTAAAGGAAGGGTATAGGATTTAGATAAATTTACTGGCTTAGTGGTGAGATTATCGAGTAATAGGTTAAGTTATTTCTTGGTAATCCACCGAAGAGTATTAAAAAAATTATTATCAATGGCCATTTCTTAAAACAAAAAATTAAAGCATGCTAAAGAATAGCCCGATATTTTTGTAGTCAATTTTGAATGACTATTATTGTCTTCAATTTGAAATCCTGAATAATTATGTGAAAATGTTTGTAACAAAAAAATACATGTTACCAGTTTAAGCCTCGCTTCAAACTAGCATATAGGCCTATCGTATGCCTACTTGTAAACGTTCGCAAACGGTTCACAAGCTTTTTTCTCGACCAGAAGTTGTTTTAGGGCGCTTGTTTTGTTTTAAAAACTACACACTATAAACATTAAAGAACATTGACAAGTTTAGACCTTAGAAAAATTAACTGAACATTTAAATCCCACCTTCATTGAATGAAGGTATGTCACGCGAAATCCGTTTTCTTGCAGAAAATGCTTTTTGTCACAGACCGCTATGACTGCCCTCCTCTGTTCTACGAAATCATTCTTCTTACATTAACTCCAGATTAATCCATTTAAACGAGTATTTTTGGCATAACCTTTTTGTTCAATCGCAAGCCCACGAGGCAAATATTTCGAAATTGTCAAGAGATGCAAAGATATACAAATTGTTTCTAAAAATAACTCGATATGTCTGTCTCATATCATTTTATGTTATCAGGTAGGTGATATCTTGTCATTAAAGGCTTCTAACATGATGAAATAAGAAACACCACTTTCAGTCCAGTCTTACAGGGGGAGAGATCCGCTTCGTATTTTATCGCTAAGTAACTAATTAGTCAATCTTGATCACGGATCATAATCCTTTCCACCGCCACAGAGTTTCTAAGTTGCTCTGTGCTAAAAAAATCTTTTAGAGAGGAAAGACAGCAGGCTACATAAATATTTTCGATAAATTCAATTGTTATACAGTAAGGTTATCAAATGATAATCTATCGTTATTAATCGATAATCCACCAAAAGCATGAACGAGTAATGAACAATTTCAGTACAGTTAAAACAATAACTTACCGTCATTTTCCTTCATACATATATATCTCTCTGAATTGTTACATGGTAGATCACCAAAATGTCCCCCAGCATTCATATATCCACATTTCTCCTGACCGCCCAGATTATTAGGTTCTTGAGCCCAAATTCTGTAAGAAAGTAATATCAATAAGACAACATTTCATAACATCGCAAACCCATGTAGAAAGAAAATTAATCCAGATCTTTTACCGAGGAAAAAAATCATGGCGACATTTTTTCAAACCGCTGGAGGGACCATTTAAAATAAATTAGTTATAGAGTCACTTTCTTCCTTACGACCTTGGAACAAACAAACTGGGGATAAGAATTCGTGGTTTTATAAGAAATCAAATAATCGACGTATAATGTAAAAGTGCTGTCGGGAATGTTTCTATATACTTTTATAGCGAGTTGGCAGTGTACTTGCAAGTACATTGTATAATGGCTTGCATGAGAGGCGCCAAATTCGTATCAAGTTTCTATTGGGACATGAGTTATTATTATTCTTTTTATTGTGAAAACAAAAAAAATGCTTTGTACCCAAAGGAATCTGTTATTATTTAAAATACCGTTTTAAAGATTGAGCTTTCATTCTTTGATTTTTGTATAGTCTTTGAAAATACAATAGATAAAGAGAGTAACTAATACTCGCTATTTTACATGCGCTAGGATCATAGCTAGAAAATTACAGCCGCTCAAAGTAATTCACACACAAACAGAAGAAAGATAAAAAACTAAAATGTCAAAATTTACCAAAGATCATAAGTCTTTGGGTACAAAAATAGACTTATAGGTAACCTTTCTACTCATCGGGTTGATAGTACAGTACAACTTCGTGGAATTGAAATGTTGAATTGTTTTGGAAAGATTCTTGAATGAAATTGAATGAGTATGTGGAACGAGTTTTTCATAATTTGTAAGGGCGGTAAAACCTAATCGCTAATTTAGTCCAATTAGACTAAATTAGCGATACTTTTTACCACCCCCTTTATAACGAAGTGCGTATTTGATTGATTTCATGTCTTCACGGTCAGACGTTAAAATCAAGACCGCAAATAAAAACATGCGATCAGTAAGTCGATTTGATGGAAATGTTGATTATTTTGAATGATTGAGGAGCGTTTTTTTTTTTAATTTTGAGGCGTTTTTGAATGTTTGGAGTGAGTGTTTGAAATGTATGATTGGAGCGCTGAACGAGTGATTTTGAATGGTTTTGATCGAAATGAGTGTCAATTTCACGATGTGATAAACTGTATCCCCTTTTCAATTTAGTGTAAATTATTTAAACGGGCATCCATTTACTACTCACGGGTTGTTTAGTGGGGACCCATCTAACCATTTCCAGTGTCCCTCGCTTGAAGAGTCGTTCAAACCTATCCACCAAATTTCTGGAGAAAGCGCTAGCTTGGGTAACTGTTGTCGTATGTATTTCTGTGAACCAAGACACATTTATAACTGTAATTAGCTCATACTCTAACCTTACCGAGTTATATTTGTTGGCATTATTGCTTTATTAAAAAAAAACAAAACAGAAAAAAACCCGGCTAATATTATTTTCAGTTTGGCTTTTTTTCTTGCTCTGTGGTCTTTTAGTGCTACCAGAATGAGTCTAAGGTCTACCATTAGTCTACCATAAGTCACGTGTACAAGGGTAATTCGATAGAATTTACAAACATTCGGAACATTGAGTTTACACGCTAACTGAATGTTTGTTTGCACACATAGTTAAATTTGCATGTATCAAAATACTCCTAGATATCCGCTCAATTTACGATAGAAAAATCGTACTCGTACACAATGCACACTAAGGTTGTTTATACATGTACGCATACATTTACGACTGCGAACTCATTTGTTTTTGGCCGTGCTTATATGTTTTTGATGCTTCTGTATTCATTACATACACACACGTTTTTTTTTTTCAGAATAATTACCGTATATAGTGTAGTTTATAACAAATCAACCGGTCAAATTCCCTATATTAAAATTAATCATTTGTCAATATGAGCGTTTCGAAAATCAAGTGTTTAAATGCAAGTAAAGTCACGTGCGTCATTTTAACAATGAGACATCGATTTCCAGTTTGCTAGAGTTTTGTGAAATATTCAAGTTTTGCAAGATGAAAATATATATTTCATGATGATAGCACTTTGGCTAGGTGATAAAAGAAGCGATCAACCAGAACCCCCCTACACACGCGAACTTTTGTTCTATAATTACGTCATCTCTTACCAGTTCATCTTGTGTTTCAAGTTGTATAAGATGTGTATTGACATTCGACAATCCCGTCAGTTCTTGTGACACATTGACACATTTTTGTCTGGCTTGGTCCCATGTTAACTTACTGAATGGATCCTCAAGACCAATAGGAAACAAGTAACAACCAGTCGTATAATTATACCAGCTCTCCGCACATGGTCTACCTGAAGCACAGACTATTAGATTATAGTCATTATATTGCCACTTACGTAATTAATTAAGATATATATTGACCTATATATCATTAAAATAACATCTTTTTTGATAATCAAATAAAAGAGAAACGAGACCTAAGACCTAAAACATCTGTAAACTTATTTGCAAATTTGAAAAAGTGATGAAATGTTCTTATTTAATTTGAATGCAGGGCATTTCTGAACATGAAGCATAATATCGCTGATACTATAGATATGATTTAGATTTTACTTGTTAAAATTGGGGCTAAAGACGCTTTCAACAATCTTTCTGTTATATCGCGTTGACTGAGCACCAAATAATGGTGTCCTAGTATGTGTATTTGTTTATTCACAGACACATTCCTTGTGTATTTGTTTATTCATATACACAAACCTTGTGTATTTGTATATTCACGGACACATACCTTGTGTATTTGTATATTCACAGACACATACCTTGTGTATTTGTATATTCACATATATATCGGTGCCTGTCCCAACATCTTTCGTCACTCATACTACCTTGTATATTCAGGGCTCCACAATTTTGTCGATGGTTTATCTCGTCAGGCTCTTTTATCCACTGTCTGGTTGTTTGAAAAAAATATTCGTGGTGTAGGTAGTCTTAAGAGGGACGTGCAACTAGGTGCAACTTGGCCGTAATTTCAGACGGAATTTTAATGCAAAAGAATTATTTACAATGTTATTGCGAAAAACGAGTTTTCTCGATTATTTTGATAGCTTAAAAAATAGCATCTTGAATTTCTAAAACTTAATATCCGAGGTATGGCCTGTAAATAGTGTCAAAAAATTCTCTTTTTATATTTCGAGACGATTTTATGGAACAATTTGCGTGCTAAGTTAAAAGAAAGTCAGTCGGGCCAGAATTAACCACAGTACACCACTATTGTAAATAACCATCTGTAAAGCAGACAGAATAAAAAATGGGATTGATAAAAAAATTGTTTTAGTGCCTTATTTATCATGGACAAAATTCTTATTGTTTCCGTAATCTCATATACGTATAACAAACTGAAATCAGATTATACCGATGTTCAGCGGAAGTGGTTAACTGTATGCAGCAATGTAAAAGTTGACAAAATCAAAGGTTAGACGATAGAGAATATCTAGTCGATTTCGACAAAACGAGATCTTGAACACACTTACATGATAGATAGGTCGACAGAAGTAGCTAAAGCCTTGGTTCCCCATCTCCATGATCCCACAGTTTTTCGATCGTTAAGGCCAGTCCACCACCGGGTACCAGCTGTCCCGTTCAATAATGGTAGAACATCCGACTAGGAGCACAAACAGAAACTCATTCAATTAACAATAAGAATCATTATACTTGAGAGCGACCGAACGGACGCGGGGCCGATCGTCTTACGTCGGAAAAAAATCTCTAGAAAGCAGGGATTTTCTTTTAAAACCAACTGCGAGGGTTGTTTAAAAATTATCCGGATTTAGCCTCGAAATATCTTATTTTTGAAGCAATCAAACTAAATTTGATATCATTCGCTGTTGCGTGTGAAATGATTATACATCGTTTCTTGGCAAGTATGAGCATTTAAAGTGTACTGTTGATAACTGTATATCTGTTTCACACATCGTTAATTCAATAATGATAAATGGACCTAATCCGGATAACAACTGAACAACCCTCGTATCAATGCAATACTATGTTAATCATATGGGAAATGCTATATAAATAGGCTTTACAAGGTTTTTCAATAAGTCTAACCACGATCACAACTTGTTTTGCTCCAAAAAATAAGTTCACTTGTTACAGAAAAATGCGCAAGAAGACGGAAAAAATCCATGAAGGCTCCACCAGCCCTGTGTTCGAATGTAAAAACGGCGCAAACACTTTTCCAAATTAAACCCGCTTTGCACGTGCGCTTGCGTGCAAAGCGGGGTATAATTGGAAAACTGTTTAGACCGTTTTGTGATCCTGAACGCTGGGCAGCCCTGTGTTAAAGATGTAAAAACGTTTCATGAGCGATTTTAGATGATACCCCGCTTTGCACGTGCACATACGTGCAAAGCGGGGTATCATTCCGAAAACGCTTCTCAAACGTTTTCATCTTGACCGCAGGGTTGGTTGTCTAACGCGCCTTGCATACCAACACGTGACACGGTGCTTAGATAAACCACGCTTACAAAGAGATTTAAAGTTCCGTCCCAAGAACCGGACAGTTATCTGCTGGGAACATTGCTTGACTGGGATCTGTTTGATTAAGCATTTTTTCACCAATTTAATGTTTCATAACACCAAGAGACATATATATTTGCATATTCACTTCGATAATAATTTAAAACCGGCTAACTAACGCGTACATGTTACTCAAGTACATGTAATAAGAATAATTATAGTTGTGTCCGTCTAAATTTGTAGTTTCTGATTGACTGAAAAATAGTTTTATGGCTCAATGAATTATAAGCATGAATACGCAAAAATTATTTTAATATGCACACAAATTAGTCTCAAAAGAAACCGGTACTATAATAGAGAAATATTCTCTTCTCGAATTCATGATATTGAATTATGAAATCTAAAGAATATATATGGAGGTATGAAATTAAAGGTTGGTCACACTGAAACGTATCCCCACGCAAGTGTGATTAGATATTTTCGTTTCATACCTTAATGAATTATATATCTTTTCGTATCGTAATTGAAACTATAAAGAAGCGGACCGGAACAGAGAGTTCAGCTGTAGTTAACGCAGCAGTTTGGGATTTAATCGACAAAATATGAGTTTGTTTATTCAAATAGAATTCGTCGATTCACAGGACGCATTTCTAAATAGAGATCATGTTTCGACTTGTTAATATCTATGAGCAATAAATAATTTGGGTTCAAGGAATGAATGTTTGTCTGTCCAACCACCGATACGTTTTTTTACAAATGTTTCTCAGATATTGTTGATGCTATATTTTCTATTGAAACGTTTAAATCAATTTGAAAATTGATGTAAGCCTAAGAATTAAATACAATGAACAACAAAAAAATGCATTAGTTAAATTTTAAGGTTTAACCCTTTCCATCTAAGGTTAGGAAAAATGATTAGACCAAAATTAACGTTAATCAATTATTGATTTGCGACAAAAAGGATGACGCCGTATACATGCGCATTGAAGAAATACAAAATTATAAAGGCTACTATCCCAAAAATCAAAATTTTGAAATTAGAGTCAGTTTTCATTGCTCATTAAAAGTCAATAGATCCTGAGTCCATGTGCATGATCGCTCTAGGTATGTATAATTCGTGGATTTATGACTTTAACCAATTTTACTCCCAACATGGTTATCCATTTGCTCTACATGTTGCCCCAATCTGACACAAAACCTTGGGTTTTCGCACGCTTTTCTCTCACTGAAAGCTCGTTTCTGATGTGCTCGATTTTGAGATAAGACTTAATAAGTTCGTGAAAAAGGCCATAATGGCATGGAATGAAAAGACCTTTACATTGTCGTGTTTGCGGGGGTACCCTATGATTATCGCTAATCAAGGATTCGATACACGGCTCAAATACCTCATCTTTATGATTCACTGTCATCACTAGTCCATGAAAATCCGAAAACTATGACCTAGAGAGTAAAGAATTACACATTGCAATGCAGCATCCCCATTCTGCCAGGCTTGCTCTTTAAGTATAGCACCAGGAGTTGTTAAAGTTCTTCCAATGGTCGAGGTATGACCCTTCGTGGCAGGTACACGTGTCTTTGATTTTAAGCATGTAAAAAAACCAGTTCAATATAATAATGCGCCATGACGTGTCCCATTTCATTTTTTCGGTGCCGCTAAACTCGAAATCCTTGCTTGACCTGACAAATGTTACACTGCTTTTCGTTACCACCTTTTTTATTCTGTATTACAAACAACTTTAGTTTCTTACGATGCGTTCGATGCGTTGCACGAGCAGATAACATGTTTATCATATTCACGCGTCTCTGCTCAAGTAAACCATGAGTTCAGGAATAAATTTTCCCACAATCGCATGCCTACTGACTGGTCGAAATAAAGTAATGTCATACGAGGGTGAATAAAAAATTACGTAGACTTGCGTTACAGAACTTTTGATTTCAAAGTCTTTGAAAAGAAAACTACACTGTTATTAAATTGCGTCATTTTTCTTTTTGTCGTGTAAATTTGGATGAATTCCAAAAAGTTGTTCACCTTTAGCAACCATTTTAAAAAAAATGTAGTCATTTGGTACCAGCGTAGGGTAACGACGTCAATATGCCGCTAAAGTATTCATAACTTCCGTTGAAAGTCAGCACTTTTCAAAATACCCAATTCAACAATGAACACAATTTCTGTTTCACCAATCCATTGGATAAGTACTATTTTCATATCCATCTGATCCAAAATGATGAACTTAAATAAAAAATGTGTTTTTAAGATGCTGAACTGATGTTTATCTGTGACAATTACAGATCAAACGTGGAAGAGCCGTTTTCTATTCTCCGAGTTTTATCCTTCTCTTTTAGACCTTTTAACATATTTCATCATTTTAATCTCTCAATTAGATATTCCATAGGTCCAGTAGAACTTTACTATTGGCCGGTTGCCTATGGCTGCGCCGTCATTTCGGGGTTCAAAAATTGACACGTGCCCTTAGCCTACTGACTTTGAATTCGAGAATTCTGAATAGACTATGCTCAAATTTTAAACATTCGAACAGATTATGTCAACACGTAAATTGGCAAAGTTTGGAAGGGTTTGGTCCAAATTGAGGGGACAATTACGGGTAGTTACACTAGGAAGTAATGTTAAAAATGGGTTGCGCCGATGGCACCTACCCGGATATATCAAATGTTTGATCTTTTACATCATAGCCATAGCAGACTTTTGCAAATTAAGTATTATGTAAACATTAAATGGTTTGAGACGTGTACAACAGTTGAATTATTTTCTATCGGAAAATTCCAAAGTTATAGTAAAAGTCCACGTATTTTTTTATCCACCCTCGTATCAGCAAATCGGTCGATTTCAGGGCAGAATTATTTGTCATTAAAAGGTAATGCGTTATTTTGTTGTCCAGTTTATTTCTCTATGAAATCATCTTCTTATTTAACAAAAGAAGTAACCTTTAACTGTATTTGATCGATTGTATGAAGTGCAAAAGAAGAAATGTTTATTTATTTTTTGAAAGCGATATTTCTTCCATCCTACCATTTTCTCCCTTCATTTTAAATTGTTTCCACTTGTCTCTCTGAAAAAGAAATGACGGTTTCGTAAAAAAGGTCTTACTAAAGTTTGATTATCGTAGATCCGCACTAAGTCTGCGTTGTACTTATAGCATTCATGATAAGCTTTCTTCCATGGCATTTTGACTTGGCTCACTAGAAAGCAATAGTTCTGACCAGATATTTGAAAATCATCCCCGCAATATTTATTGTACGACTCACATATATCTGAAATAAGAAGATTAAGGATATTTCAATGTTTATTTCTTACTCACCTCTATTCAAATCTTGTTTCGAACGTTTCGAGCAAATTGTAAATATGTATGAACATTTTAATCGGGCTGACTATTATTTTGTCTACAGTTAAAAACATCTTGAAATCGAAAAAGTGAATGATTTTAGAATGATTTTGTAATGAAAAAGAAAGAGAGCGATTACTTGGAAATGTATTGAGTAATTAGGTTTTGAATGTAGTTTACCTTTTGTAATTATATGAGAGCGTTTTTGAATGGTTTGAGTGTGTTTGGATGGAGCGAATAAGAATGGTTTAGAATAAGATGAATGTCAACTTCACGATGTTACTAGTTGTAAATAATAAAGTAGAAAACGGACAGTATAGGCCAAGGTCAGAGTGCATATCCATGTTATCTGATATTACTTTTCAATTTGTTGTGCTTAAAAAAAACAAAAAAAAAACGTGCACCGGCATATTTCTTGGCGTTTTCTGGATTTTACAAAAATTCAGAAAAACGCTGCTCCATCGGCACGACTCACTGCACCATTTTCCACGCAATCCCGCTCATGGTTTAGTATGATATGCTTCATGGTAATTTAAAAACGATTGCTTTGAAATATCAAATGGTATAACCCATGACTTGAGCAAAATAGGTACATATTTTTTCATAATAGAGGTAGCGATTGATATAAGAAATATTATCAAATTAGTATTAGTTAATGAGAAATTTCTAGACTATCTGCGAACTTTCCGTACAACCCTTGTAAATACGTACAAAGCTTGAAGTAATTTGGACGTATGGTCTAAAAATATACTCAGTTCCAAAAGAAAGTGTGCACTTTTAAAATTCGAATATCTCGCAACTTACTCAATGTACTGTCACAAAATTTTGCATAACAAACCTCGACACTATTATCCAACGATACTTTGAGAAATTAGGGGCGCGAAACTCATTGAATTTAAGGCTAGTAAAGAATCTTTGATTTTGAGTGATTTGCTTTTCTATCCCACACTTGATGAATAACTATTTTGGAATCGCATTCAGTTCAATTCCTGTGTCCTACCTTGTAATAAATTCACATCTGAATGGAAATTGTACTCTATAAAACAACGTAGGTTGACGCACACATTTCGTGTGTAGGCGAAAATTAACCCCGTGTAAAGAAATTTGTCCATAAAATTAGATTAGCACGCATACGCCAATAGGAACCGTTTGTATCCGCTTGAACTTCTTCTGTTACGTATCATCTAATATTGTTTAACACTATTGTACCGTTGTATCAGACGTTATATACCGATCAACGCAGCGGTTTCTAGCGCAGGTTTGACGTCTGCACGTAAACTCAAACTTCTGTTTGGAAATGGTAGTGAGTCGCTAGTGAAACTAGGAAATACGATATATTCAAATTTCTCTTTACCAAAAATGAAATTGGAGGGCCAATCTCAACACCATTTGTGCTGAACAAGTACCCACAGTACACGCAACTTTTTTTCGAAAACAGAGTTTGTGCCTCGTTTTAAAGAGTCATGTCTAAAACATGCAACGGATTTTACAATCAAGAGTTCCTCCAACTTTTAAAAAAAGATAAGGAAAACCAAATAGCGAAACTGCACAATTTCTTTTGGAACTAAGTATACAAAGAAACAAAGATCGACAAGAAATTTAAAAAAAAAGATAAAAAAAAAGACAAACCGGTATGCCATGAGTGATTTAAATTTTCGACTAACGCAGAAATCGATGGATCAATGCACAAAACCATTTAAATGCTAATATTACAGTAGAGAATTGCAGACTCCCTACCTATAATTAATACGATGCAGGTAACTATAAATTGTTTTTTCATTATCATATCCATTGTTCACAGATCTAGACAATATTCTCCACCAGCTCTCCACGATCCATTACACACTTATTTAGTAAAGGTTCGACTGTAATCAGGACTATCTTGTTAAGTACATCAAATTATCTTACAGTTATCATCAAACCGAATTCGGAGCCCGCTCCACACGCCGAAGGGTTGTTGACCGTTAGTAGCTGGTATTTGTTTCCTAACTCGCCCCAATATAAAACGAACCAACATATTGAAAGTTCATTGATCGTAATACGGTTCTTGGGTTAAATAGTATATATGCCTAAAATATTACGAAGTGCACCAAAGTCACGACATCCGAAAAGTTTGTTGAGATAGATGGATCGCAATCGCACAAATTGCAAATTAAAACGACGAACACGAACTTTTACTTGTACAGAAAAGCGGGGATATTTTGAATGGACGTTAAAAGGTTACATGTGCTTTCAATGAGACACTACCACCGAATTCATCAAAATTAAGTCTTATATTAAAGATTTTGATTATGTTTATAATAAAAAAAGATTCTTTGCCTTGCTTCAATACTGTTCGGTAGTAAATACAGATCAAGTTTTCTTAATCAGGAAACTTGAAACGATGCATTTATTTGCAAAGAACCACTAGCTTTAATCTACGTAAAAAAGATGTTTAAAGATTTCTGTCGCTCTGACATTACTATGATTCGATATGTTGGTTGCAAAAAAAAAACGTTTTGTTCAATGGGAAAAAAAACGACTGCAAATGTTTATGAACAATATGAGTACAAATTAAAAACGAAGGTTTATCAGTAAATGATATACGCGTTTAATAAGTTAATAAATCGGGTTAGGGTCATGATTTACCCTAGATAATTAATCGAATCATACACTTATACATGTACGAGATAAATGATCAAGGTAGGAAATTAACTTTATTTTATATTACAGTCAGGCTTGTCAGTATTTCTTATGCGTGTTACTTTTCTGTAATACCATTTCTAAGTATTTAATAGAAATCAAGCTGGGCCGATTTTATGCGCGGGTGTTTTGTTTTTAAATTGGGTCGATATTTGGTTTAATGGATTTGGACTTTAACCAAAACATTGCATTGCAACATCCTTGTTGTGCCAGTCCCTCAATTGTCGGAGATTGCGTAAATAAACTGAAACCAACTTCTAATCGGTCACTGCATGTTTCTCTATTTTCAACACATTTTCAAGAAAAGAATTGAATAGAACACTACTTTCATGCAAAGACAAATCAATACCAAGGATTTTTGTAAAAGAACTGTTTGAAAAGGACCGATAGAACCATTGCAGCAGACAAAAGAAGACACCAACCCTACTTTGAAAAAGTCACAAAACTCGTAAAAAATAGAGTTTTTTTAAGGTATCAGTCGAGAAAATACCGTTATGTTGTTGAAAAATCTTTAGCCTTTCGATGCCTTAAAAGTGGCTGACTAGAAAAACTCAAAGAAATCATTATTAAAGACGTTCGTTTGAGTAAATAAGGCGACTTTGATAAATTTACCCCACCCACCAATGTTAATTTTGAAATTGGGGGTACCGATGTTCTCATGCAAGTTAAATTGCTTTTCCCGAAGAATCTTTCAATGGACTTGAGTTTCGCTATCTAACAAGTGAGCAAGCTATCAGAAATTAACAAACAATCGCATCTTTAACATTTTTAAGCAATACTTTTCGTGCTTTATTTGAGTGACCGATTAGAAGTTGGTTTAAGTTTAGTAGATACATTTCTTATAATCAATCGTAAGGTTTACTTAAGTACAATTAGTAAAATATAATAAATGTACATCCCTTACATGTTTTCGCCCGGAAAAATCGTTTGTTTCAGTGTAAGATCGATTCATATTTCAATGAATGAACAACAAAAGCTATATTTTCCTGAGTGGTGAAGTGATGATATAGTTTTCGTGGTTGACGAATTGAAAAAAAATAATACTCGAAATCAAAACGATTATTCTGTTTCTTGAATACAAAAAGGAATCAAAATTTTAGCCGTTTAGGATAAATGTTCTTAATGCGAGTCATTATGCACGTGATTGCTACGCAAGGTTTATTTTGTAAGTCAACTTTTACACGTACTCTCTATTTACAGATGACAGGCCATTTCCCTGGAAGACTCATTGTTCTTGTTGTTGGCTTATATTCTACATTATGCACGATAGGTAGCTGTCTTTTTCATGTCAATTACTCTAATTGTACTCACTATAATGTTTATTATGACACACGATCTCATATCTGTGCCTCGTGCATAGTGGATGACCAATGCCAATCATTCAAAATGTTCCCGCGTAATTATTCAATTGAACTCCTTACAAATATTCAATGAAATCACGTTATGTAAATACGTATAAGTTTAATAGCAAAAAAAAAAAACCAAAAAAAACCCACAACATTCGATTTATAATACCTTCGGAATTATTAATATTCTTTCTGTCTTTGTTAATGTAGTTGTTGTTTTCTTCAGACTATCTGAATGCCGACTCTTCTTTAATAACATACAATATAACATGCCCAGATGGCTGGCAACAGGCTCTGAACAATTGTTACTACTTTAACAACGTTGATCAGATATCATGGGACGAGGCCAGGACAGAATGTGCCCTTCAAGATTCCGACCTTCTAGTCATTACTTCACAGGCTGAACTCGTAAGTTGTTGGTTTTGTGATCTCTAACAACATCTTGTAAAAAGAAATTATGGAACAAGTGAATATGGTACACTGAATTTATTATAAGAGGCATCAACACTCAGACGAAAACGAATTGTTGTGTAGAGTTACAATGGTTTAGATGACGGAATTAGTACATTCGTTATTTTATTAATATGAAAACAACTCCCTTTTAGTCAAGGACATTGTATAATTCTGGTGAAATTCTCGAAAAACGCTTGATAGAAGAATATCCTAAGAACCATTCGATATGATAATTAAATGTCATTAGATATTTCATGCAGGGAAGTAAAATGTATAAATATTAGAAGTATATCTTGGTTTATTTGACCCGAACCTGATTTTTCGACAAAAAAAAAAAAAAAAAAAAAAAAAAAAAAATGCCCAAACATCAAATACTGACATATTCTTCAATTTATAAAATATATTTGATTTCCAATATTTATCATAATGTATAATATGTAAAAGCACGCAATAAAACCGCACTATAGTTCTGCATTTTTACTTTTGTTATATCACCCATGTAACACTAACGTTTGTAATTACTCCAATACGATTGTGTTGCAGAAATGCTACTGACGTGTTGCCTATTTCGTTAGATGTATTAATTTACGTCCTATCATGTTTTGGAAAAAAATAGATTTCTCACTTAGATAATCTTGTCTTTACTAGCAAACAGCCGTCAGATATCCGTGTCTTACGAATGTAAACTATTACATTCTAAATGACGTCATTATGGCGTCATCATACGTACTTTTTGTGGTATTTCTGTCATCAGAGCGCTCCCCCCCCCCCCAAAAAAAAAACAAAAAACAAAAAAAAAAACAAAAGAAAAAAGGGTACAATATATTGTTGTTGTAAGAGAAATAAATCTGCTACTCGATTTATTTGAGACAAGCTGATTTTACCTCGTCTAGAATAGAAAAGTTATTGTGCTCTTTTTAAAAGTCTTCTGAACCATTTTTTTAAGTGATGACGAAACGAATACTTTCTTTCGCGTAGATCTATCAATTTTAAGAACATACAAAAAGGTATGGACACCATGTCAATTAAAGTTATATAACATACATCTCGCTAGTCAACAATTTTGTTCACTAAACGTGTCACTTGAACGTGTCACTTGAACGTGTCATTTTTTGTATCAAGGGACATCTGAATCGATGAAGATCGTCGTAAAGGATAAAAGAAAGGTTCTAAACAACGTTTAGAAAATCGATAAATGATAAGATGGGTATGTTAAAAATCATTTGGAAACCTCTGTTCACACTATTGAAAATCATTGTTTCCTAAACGTTGCACAACCTTTACAAGTCCACTACTTTAAATACAGAAATCACAGCCAGATCGGCCTTGAGTATTTTTATCCGCATTAACAGAATAAAAATCGTCTTTTGGCTTGAAACCATCCGAAATAAACAGTAAATGAAACAAGCAGGATGTGGAAGGTCCTTCAAAACCAACAAGTCGCTACGTTATATTTTAACGAGGAAATCAGTAATAAAAATACAGTAAGTCGTCTGTGGACAGCAAACGAGAGAAAAGAGTATGGATCTTCTGTTTGGTACCGGATCTGTTCCATGAGACCCGGTGCAAATCACCTCTATGCTCGCGTAAATCTGAGCTGAGAAGAATATTTTACGCATATCAGGGTAAATTTGGTTCGTGCAAATCGGGATTGTAAAATGAAGATGTAAAGCAATATTATCAATCACAAAACCCAAAATTAATTGCTCGTTTACGGATTTGAGGCCGATACTTCATAGAATGTCGGTAATCACGGGCGAATTTTTCTGCTCAGTATTGTAATGAACCTGCGAAACACCAAATTCTATCGTACAGCAAGGCAAGGCAGATTCAAACACAAATATCTTTAGGTATTTTGTTCTATACTTTCAGGAAAGCTTACTCATCGTTTCATTTCTTATTATCAAAGCAAAAACGGAAATCTTTCTGCCGGTTTTACACATACGAGCATATTTTATGTATTTATGAAACTAAATCAGGCGCAGGCATACAAAATAACTGCATGCTCAAAATTCTGGTCGTGGAAGTATGGTACTTTGCTTGCAAATGAACCTGTGCTTGACATTTCCAACAATTTCGAATGTGCGCCAACCAAAGACATTCAGCAAGGCCGTGCGTCTGCACAGTCTGTCCAGAATCTTCACTTTGTGCTTTATAGGTAGGCACGATCTTTAGACAGACAGTCAAGCTTCTAATCTCTTTATGTGGCTGTCTAGGCTGCTCATTGCATGTAAGTCACGCATATGTCAATTTGTTGGAAATGCCAAGCACAGGCTTAAATCACATTTATTCACAGTGCGATTATCCCTTTGGTTTCATACTTCCACGAATTAAACAGTAGCCTGCTATCGTCCTGTGTGAACATCCAATAAAACGCACATGCATCCTGTTGATTACCTTTTGAACACCAACATGAAGCTCAGAAGTTAAAGAATCTCTTGTTTTTTCCTATTCTCAATAAGTATCTTTCTATCAAATAATCATCCATTATAAATGGATTAGACTAAAAAGACCATGGAGCTTTATGTCTTTTCAATTCAGGACTGGGTCAACATTCAAACAGAAATGTATGCTACAGACGGTTGGTGGGTGGGGTTACGATATCTTATTCACTGGGACTGGGTCCAATATGGAGGTGATAAGACGTTAATGTAAGTTGTATAACATTGCATGCCTTCATTTTCAAATTGATACGAATCCTTGCATTTGTCCGTGAACTTTTTCAGATTGAATATCCCCCGTTGCATAAATGGACTGGATAAAACTGGCAACAGAAAGTGACGTCAGTTCAAGTCCGGTTATTTTCACTTTTAATTTTTATAATCAGGTAGTGTAGAGGGCGACTTTTTGAAACAGCAATTGAGTGCTGCATTTTTGGTCAGATTAAACATTTTACTACTGTAAATTTACTTTTTGAATGTACATGAGCAAGCAAACTGGTTCCCGACTAAAGTCAACACCCTTTTCTGAGATTCATTGTGGTAATTTTGGTTCCTTTGGATAGAAAATGCCCTACGCTGTTTTCCAAAGGGCTCAGGACATAAAGCCGCTAAAAAACATCAGTAATGTATGGGATTTTTGACTTCCCTTGCATCAGAAGTCTAAAAAGCGTTGTTCGACAATTTATCTTCAGTCCGTCTTTCTGTATTCTGGAAAATCAGAATTGTTACAACAAAGACAGTGTCATCAATCAAGGTCAAGGTCTCTTAGTGTAGGTCACTTTCTTCTGCACGACACTTAAAGATTAGCTACAATTTCAATTGTAGAAGATATATCATTCATGTTCTGTCTGTATTTGTTTGAGACAAGACATTTTAGTAAATTCCAATGTCAAGATCGTCAGTCATGTTCAATTGTGGTGTAGCAGTTTTCATAAATAATGGCAAGCAAGACACTTCCTGTGATATAACTTTTATTAAATCCCAATTGTCACAAGAAGGGTTATGATATTAACCTTTTCAACCTATATGGTTAGTTCTGTTTGTTTTACTGGTATTTGTTTGTTTGTTCTTATAATTGACAATGGACTGAAAAGTTCAAATCTTTGAAATAAACCATTGAAACTTGGTAATAATTTATTATGGGTGATTATGGGAGATATGGGTAAATATCTTTTTACATTGTCTCATTTCGTGTGACCGCTTACAAATCTTTTCTTACAGAAACTGGCGAAGTGAGCCAGATAATTTCGACGGTCAACAACAATGTTGTGCAGTGAACGAATTTGGCGAGTTTAGTGACGAGTTCTGTAAAAATAAGCTTGGCTTTATCTGTAGTTATAATATACTAAGAGGTATGACTTTTCTGTCATTGGAAGCTATTTTGCCAAGTGCTAAGGGTGCTCGACTCGTAATATGATGATGTTAGGATCGAACCTAACCCGAGGCGGGTAGTGTTTTCAATAGGGCACTTCACAGACAGTGCCCAACTCCTCCCAGCTGTAAAAACGGGTAGTAGAACCCGTTGCCTCTCTGTCTCTGTCTATCTCTCCCTCTCTCTGTCTATCTGTGTCTCTGTCTCTCTCCCTTTCTACCTCTGTGTTTCTATCTCTCTGCCTGTCTATCTCTATGCCTATCTGTCTCTGTCTGTCTGTTTGTTTGTCTGTCTGTCTGTCTGTCTCTCCAGCCCTCCCCGTCCGTTTATCTTATTATCCGAGAGTAAAAGAGCAACACAACAATAATAACAGTAACAAAGAAAAGAGCTTGAATATTTAATATTTCCTCTCTTTGAACGTAGTCATTTCAATATCTTTCATTAAGGTATTTCGTTGATAAACAGCTTTGTTGGGAATTTTAATCAATCACATGGTTCGTACGATATTGTCATCTATTCAATCCCGACCCTTTCTTACTGTTGTAGGTTTCATGGTATTTTCTTATCATTTGATAATTCTATAAAATCATGTTGGGAAAATTTTAATTACTCAATCAAAATTAAACTCAAACTATTTTGGATGTCTATGCATAACAAAGTTACATACGTACTTTGTCTAAGATAGGTAGATTTCGTTTTACCAGTTTCAATCAAATACAATGGTGATAACGGGAATATAATCAATTATAACCCGAGCTTTGAAATTTAAAATTATTTGTATCCATTTCTTAATATTTTTTGTTTGTTAGTTTCTGTTTGTTGTTTTTATATGTTTGTTTATTGTGTTTTGTTCTTAGTGGAACTTTATGATATAATTCAGGAGAATTTTGTCCGTCCATTCCTGCGCCAAATAGCTGGTATATGAGTGACAAGGCGTGTTATTTTGTGTCACCATTGTTAAACTCCAGCTTTCATCTTAACTGGACTGCAGCTCAAGAATACTGTCTCAATCTGGTACAAGGAAAAAGTTGCAATCTTGTCTACTTGCCAGACAGGAATGAATCGGTAAGAAATTACACATAAAAGATCATATACCAATGAATCGTATTTCTTTTGGTTGATTTTAGTAAACAATAAGAAAAATATTTTCGGTTTTCCAAGGAGAATGAGGCGAAACATGTTATCAAGCGGTTCCTGTATTTATGAAGGTTCTCGTTTCAAATGAA
Organism: Fragum whitleyi; assembly: GCA_948146395.1. NCBI lineage: Eukaryota > Metazoa > Mollusca > Bivalvia > Cardiida > Cardiidae > Fragum > Fragum whitleyi. Next base: position 146,138 of record OX411552.1, on the reverse strand, counting down.
TTTGAACATGCTAATGTTTTTTTTCATTTAGGTATGAAACTAAAAAAAAAGATAATATGTAAATGCATGTTAAAATATACGTAGATCAAATTTGAAGAGACAAAAAAAAAAAACTCTTTGATTTCTTTTACTATCAATAAAAATACGCCTTGTAAAAATCAGTTTCTCCCTTTGAAAGCCATGTTTTAAATCTATTTTAATTATATGGGTACATTTGATCAGACGGATCATTCCTGGGAAATTGATTGAACTCAACAAATTAATTATCGGTGGAGAAGATATGTTTTAGGTCAAAGCGTTCGGGCGATCGAACACATCGCCATTGATAAAAATGTCTCATGACCATCTAAAACTGGATAGGCTGGGTATAGAGCATTGGTCGTCCGGATGAAGGTATGTACGATACCACTAAGCCACCGATGCAGACATTGCAGGGTTATTATCTATTTACATGTGGTAAAAAATGACTCCTTGCAGAGAACAAGGTCGCTTAATTTTAGTCGAGCTTTAAGTAAAGCAGGATTATTCAAAGTTCTTCAGACGATAGTTTATGCTACTAAGCAATAGAAAAGTCGATGGACATCATCTTGCTATATCTGAAACATTAAAAAATCAAAGCACTGAAGGCCTAGTTCATAAAGAGACAAGGTGACATTTGAAGGCATGCACTCCAATTTTTAAGTCGTCATTTGTCAAAATGGCAGACTTATTGCGATTAGCTGGAACGGTGTATATGGTGATAGTGTACAGGGTGTCTGTAGACTGGTTTAGGCAAAGAACTACTTTTTTCTGGACTTAACTCTATCTCTTTGCACCGGACCCAATGACGCCAAAAAGTAGTGCAGACGGTTAAAAAAGGCAGCTACTATGTTTGTTTAATGTAATATTTTGACTTGTATTTTTCCTTTTGGAGATAAAGACACAATCTTATGAAAACTTCATAGCGGATATCTTGATGTCAAAAGTAAATTTGAGTTTCAAAATTAGTATGCCGAGGATTCTACAAATTTTATTGTCAGGAATATCATCGATCTTTGTATTGCACGTTTAATCACTAGGTGAGTAGACAAAGTGTTTTGGCTTGTCCGTGTGTTTTTATTTGTTCATCAATCAACGTTGATTTTAACGGAAAACTTCCATCCACATCATTGATTTAGCCTTCAAAAACATCGTTCTAGCGATTCTCAAGCCGTAGCCGTAGGCCGCCATATTGGAAAGATTGACGCCCCAGATTTATACATGTAAACAAAAACGGTACCTCTTTGTATTTCACTTCCACACAAATATTCGTTCAGTGTATTTGACGAATTAATTAGTGCGTGGGCAATTTATATAAGAAAAAAATCAGATAGAGCTTGAGCCGAGGGCTTCCATTGTATTGACCTAAATTTATTTTGTAACCGCTTTCATGATACTACGATTTTGATAATCAAGTACACAACTTTTCAATTCTACACGATATCGGTTTACATTGAACCGGTCAAGTCAAGATATTGTTGATAAGAATTCAAGAGTGCTATTTGTGAACGGAATCAAATTCTGAACGTCGATGTCAAATCAGTCAGCTAGGTTTTACTTTCGCTTTGAACTGAGTGATAAGCTCGTTTTTTTCCCAAAAAATACGATAATTCAGAGGTTGGATTTTTGGTAGTGTTTATACTTTGCATATCTGTCCAATTGCTTGTACCACTAACCGCTTATATTAATATGAATTGTCTTTATCATTAAAGTTTGACACAGAAACTAGATCTACATGCACTAATGAACATTATCAGGAGTTTAAACCAGGTTTTTGTTTTAACTTGATATTCTCTATGAATAACATTTAACTATTGTTACATCTTGAACTGGAAATTGACTTTGGATTTTGATTCTCAGGAGTTTGAAATTGAAAGTGAAAAAATGTTGTTGTTTGGGAAAGGGTTAATATAATGTATTTTGTCGTCTTCAACTCTTTTCAAATTGTAGCACCCCAAAATTTCGCCGATTGGTTACTTGTTTATAATCATAAACCTAAGTGCAATAAAACACTGGATGCTCAGAGAGGATGTGGTAAAAGTGGGAAATCGATGTGTAGGTGTTGCATCCATCACAATATGACATACTGTTAAAAGTGCTGTAAAACTACATTCGAGCAGTCAGATTCTGCTTAGAATCTGCCAAACAGAACCCTTGAATTGATAGAAAAGGCTTAGTATCTGAAATTGAACAGCAACCTAAACAAAAGGAGCTTGTAATTCAGCTGTTTAAGATCAGTAAGTGCTTGGGGGTGAGCTATTGTGATCTCTTATCATCTGTGTGCCTGTAAACAATACTGTCGGGTTATTCTTGGCTCAAAATCTGAGTTATTGATAACAAATAACCAAAGTTCCAAAATATCATGGTATCATCCTCATGGCGACTTTCAGGACCTTCAGTCATTTGATTAAATCTTTTTAGCAAGGCGTTTTTAAGGCGAGGGAAACCAAAGGTTCCATTTACCTATAGGGATCGCAAGCCACATTCCGAACTCACTTCAAAGCAAAGATGTCGAACGGTATGCTCACTATATAGCGCTGATTCCGCCAAAAACAACTAATTCACAAGGTATCGATTACTACGCCACTTTGCAGACCGGCGCAAGTAGCGTATTTAAATCGGACTGCGAAGCAGTCGATTTATAAATACAGTTTCCAAAAATCCAGTCTGTTTGGCCCACTACATTTTTACCATTATCTTCTGACCAAATTATGTGTTTTCAAACACCGAAGAAACGGCCTTTTCAGTCACAATCTACAAACTTTGTTTTTATCTTATTTACTTTTCGACAAATAGAGAAGAGGCTAATACAAAATTTGATGTAATTTTCGCTTTTAGTAATTACCAGTTAGTATTTTCAGTGTTTATAACAAGATTTTCGGTTGAGTAAAGGAGTTGAAACGTACAAAAGGTTAACTGTATAATAAATTTGTAGCACTTACAATATTACTGCTCTGATGTTTTTCTCGAACGGTCATTTACCAGTTGTAGGGCTGACAACCAATCAAATTCTGTTATGATTATCACTCGGTCAAAACCCACGCGTAAATTCAGACCACGTGGTAGATGCAAATGGACATCGTCTGCTCCAAATGTGTCAATTAAGTTGTTTGTCATTGGTCAATAGTCGTCTGCACTCAAACGGGGAGCTTGGGAAGTTTATTTTTTGTTCGCATGGTGGAATGAGTACTGTTGACTATGTGTGAACAAATAGAAATAATTTTGTAATTTTTAAATATTTGATTTCAATGAGCACCCTGATCACGCTCCAATCCTATTTTCAATAAAATTCAAATTTGAGTATGAAGAAAAATTATTCAACAACAAATAAACCGAAAAAAAATACGATAAACTGATATAGGATAGCAGTAAGAGCGATCTATTTTTAGAACAACTCATGAATAATCATAGAATGCTGCTAGATTTAATCGATCGGTCAGAAACCAAAGATATAAATAGCTTAGTTGGCGATTTCACGTGTTTCTTGAGGGAAAATGCATTTACAGTATTTGGGAAAACTAAATGCTTGAAATACAAACATGTTGGTAATCAAAATTGTAAATAGTTTAATGAAAAATGTTTGTTGCTAAACAGGCTTTTAAACTCTATAGAGAGAGGAATAATATTAACAGACAAGCCTTTAGCTTGGCGCGTGCTCATTATAACAACGTGCTAAGAAATAATTTAGACTAACAGAGGGCTATCGAATCAGCAAACTTTCGAAATCGGACGCACGAGGTTGGATGAGCTGGCGATGTCCTCGAAAAGATGGAGTGTTAAGACAAAAAACTCACAAGTTAGGCAAAGATTTTACCAACTTTTATTGTCCAAATTTGAGCCCTTTTGATTGGCGAACTATTGTACTTTCCCAGCCTCTCAATGATGTCCGATTTACAGTGCTGACAGCACTTTGATTTTACAATTTTAGTTGAGTTGATAGGTTTGCTACTAGTTAGTCAATTTATCCATTCGAACAGTATGTCTAACAATTACAGTAATGCTGTTTTTCAAGGTGCACAAGCTAGTCGACTCTTTCTTTTTCATTGAATTGAATTCCCTAAAGAAGTTGTATTTTACTGTGGGAACACAAGAAATACCCACAATATGATCGACCCTATACTCAAACCCCATTATTTTCTTTAATTTCTACCCTAGATATAAATATCAAGTTACACTCATGTTGATTTATTGTTTGCAACCTGTTCCAAGTTGTCCCAGTCTAAAATTTTGTCGTCTGTTTAATGGTTTAAGGATGTGACAAGGCTTTTATTTTTTTCAAATCAAATTAATCCATTACAAGACAACAAATGTTTATACAGGTCCAAATTGTAGGGTTGCAGATTACATACAATATGTGGGCAAATTAGTAAAATTTGAAGCAGAAAGGGTATAAAATATTAGGGAGAAAAGAGAAAGTATTAGTTAGCATCATTTTCTTCTTTTCCCTATTAGCAAGGTTATCCGTCAAGTTCAAATATAAAAGCTATGTGTCTTTTACACGGCAATGATTTTGGCAGCGATAAGTAAGAAAATATTTGGTATACATGATAAGGATAATGTGAATAATCAAGGTTGTATTTCAGAAAATCGACCTCGTGTTTTGTCTCGTCTATTCTGTTCCCTCCCCTTCAGTACTATCAGTACTTTGATTTAACTAACCAGGCCAATGATGTTCAACTTCTCGAGGCGAGATAAATACAGTTCCTTACATCGTAGAATTGACATTCATCTCAATCGAAACCGTTCTCAATCGCCCTCTCAGCGCTCCATTCATTCATTCCAAACACTTACCCGAATTAATCAAAAATGCTGCAAATTGACAAAAAAAGATAAATTATCAGTTCTATTAAAATGAAAACAAATAGAAAAGTCTAAGGTCTCACTGACATAATTGAAATTGTAAACGTTTGATTTGTTCTTGAAGAAATAGGAAGCTATTGTTATAGGAAGCTACTTATACAACTTTTAAACATATTTCATCAAAGGGAGGTAATGAATATAGTTAACTTTGTTCACCCTGGACTAAAGTAGCGATATTCGATTATTTCCCATTCGTTTCACTCAAAAGTCGCTCCACCGACTCATTCAATTTTGTTCCAAAATCACTCCAATCATAAATCTTGTCAATTTCACGATGTTCTTAACTGTAGTACTTCATAAACTTAGTGTTAACTGGTATCCTGTAAATAAATACTGTTGTCGCAAACCACCTCCCCCGAGAAATATTTTTCACTAATAGGTATGTCAAAAAATTAAAGTTTGAAAAGAAGTGTAAATAAGCTTCACTTCAACATTTATTCAAAGAGACAACAAAAATATCAAAATGATCTATGAACACGCAATGTTACCAACTTCTCAAACTACCGCAATATGCGAACACACCTACAACCTTAAAGCCCTAAACTCGGAAGAATACATTTTCATTATTAAACAAATACATGATTTATGAAATAGAATTTCTTCTAGATTATCAAAACGATTTCTGTTTTCTAAAATAATTTACGCCTAGAGAACTACAATAGACAAGACGAATGATTTTGGAATGACATTGGAATGAAATTGAGTGTGTTTAGTGAGTTTTGAGTACAATTAGAGGGATTAAATCCAATATCGGCAATTTTGTTCAAGATTTTTATTACCTCCCTTTAATAAAATGTACGTACATTTCTGTTTTATGTGTCTTCGGGGACCAACCAGACACTTTAAAATCCACACCAGCCAATAAAATCGAAGAATGATTAGATCGATTTGAATTAAATATTATTCCTGTCGAACTATTTCGAAATGTTTTCTAATGCTTCCGGGGTGTTTTTGATCGAGTTGAGTGAGTGCTTGAAGTAATGAATGAATTGAGTGGTGGGTGAATGATTTAGAATGATTTTGATTGGAATGCGTGTCAATTTCAGGATATTTTGTAACTTTGATCACACTGTATGAATACTCGAAAATCGACAAGTTTTCACTTTTAGCCTCATATTTGCATCTATCGAAAAACATCTCTAATATGTATCATCAAAGGAAAAAATGTTTTTGCACTGATTGGAATCTACTTTTGTGAGCAAATATACAAAAACATATTTAGAATCCTTCTCACTAAGGTGTGAATAATACAGCTAAACGGAACGCTCATAAATATGTCTAATATTTATTTATTATCTATTCTAAAGCGTGGATTGTTCGAGTTTCTATCGGGGTTGGACTTCACAGGCGTTATGTTACCCTGGTGGACTGGTCTAAATGATTTACAAACACAAGGAACTTATAGATGGATCAATGGTCAAATAGCCGACGGATCTCTCATGTGAGGACATTTTGAATTTTACGTTTGTTTACACTTACACATTTCCACTTATCTTCTAAGCATCTGAAAACGTGTTTTATCATGCAACGAAGCCTGCATTGAACTGATAACATCTGGCTAACCATAACGTGTTATCAGTAAGTCTATTCTTCTAACCATTTACATATACTTTCACCTCAATTTCTTTGATTTTTAAGGTTTTATTATAACTAAGAGCTAAAAATGATTGCATGAAAAATAGAAGAACATGTAAGTGTCTTATGATATCAGTGTTATCTGGTCTCGGCTGCGAGAATGTATCATGACTCAGCAAAGTCTCGTCATGATAAATTCTCCCAATCTCGACCTGATAACATTGATATTTTAAGACACTAACAGTTCGTCTCTCAATATACCACATTATGTATTAGTTTATCCGTATCCATGACACCAATGCTGTAATGAAATCGTTTGTAGAACAAAATTACAACTAACTTTTTAATTATATTTTTCTTTGTCTGTCTGATCACCCCGTATTACTGACAACGTTATAAGTCTACCTGACAGTTTGTAATTATTCCTTAACAGTCGTTAAAACGGACTCATCTCCACGTACATCTAGGAGCACAAAAATATTCAAGAAATAAGTCATCCAAATGTAAATGGTAAAACTATCGTAGAGACATTACACTACTCATAAAGGAGATGTCTTCTGGATGGCCTCGAGATGGAATGTCAACCGATTACCGAATTAAAGTAGTTCGTTTATGTAAGATTTGCAGTCGGTGGCTCGGTGTGGCTATACTTGTTTGAGAAACAACAAGAAACCGTTGATTTGTGCATCATTCACGGTGATATAACTACAATAATGCAATAATGCTTAAGTATGCCTTAATCTTAAAATAAACAAGCAAATGGAATTAGACGGAATTACAACATTATTTTTTCCTACATACCCATAAAAATATGTTGATAGTGATTGTAGTTTTATATATTAAGTTATATTACAAGAATAAACCAAATCCAGAATTTTTTTTGTTGAATACTCTTCTCCCGAATGAGACATATGTTTTATTCTGAAATATATTGTAAGTTTTAATTGGCATGTTTCTACAGTTCATGGGTTGTGTCGCCAAGCCAAGATCGTTCACAGAATAAAAATTGTGGGTTGATGTATTCTGGCGGAAGTATTCAAGATACAACATGTACAAAACGAGCGCATTATGCATGCGAAAGATCTGCCATTCAAGGTAAATTACAGAACAAAAATATCGAGGACTTAAGATGTTAGCACATAATTTGATAAGTTGATAACAGTAGACCATTTTCCAACATTTTTATAATCAAATTATTTGTTTCCTGAAATTATAGTATAAAAAACTTTTGGTGCATAGCAAACTTTAGTAGTATATATAGTTGAAAAAATACGATCCAAAAACAATTCACTTAAGCAAATAATTTCTGAGACATGGAATAAATGACGTTAATCTTATCGAAGCGAGTCCTACAAAGATCTTCGTCACAACTCGGCTGATTCCGTAACCTACATCTACCAACACGACCTTAGATAAACTCGTCTAAACATGGGGAAAATGATTTACATTTTTTTAAAAAAAATGTTCTTAAACATTTTCGCTCATAAATGAATTTCAAGAAGATATAAACATATCAAACTGATAAGTGTCTTTGAACACGAAATGTTCCAACTGGCTCTAGAAACGGATTTCCCTACAACTGTATTCCCTCAACCTGGAAGAAACCATTTGGATTTTGAAATTGATAATAGCTCTAAGAATAACCATTTGTACGAAGGTGTTAAACGAATTTGTATTTTTAGAATAAGTAACGCATAGAAAATTAAATATCAGACTACTATTTAGGAAAATACAATGGTACTACAGTTACCTATATTCGGTGAGGTATACTTGACTGTCAAAATATTAGAAGCTTACACTTAAAAGCAAATTAACGAATTTAAATCAAATCTCTGCTTTAGTAATAACTCACTTAATGCAAATACGACAGTTATGCGGTATAACTTGAAAATGACATGTTGGAATGTTGGTTTTTGGCTTTGAAATTTTAGTTTTGTGAAAGTGCAAATTGGGTTAATCAATTTCGAATACCCATTCGGAAAAGGCAAACAAATATAGCCTCCAAACTTATGCCACATTACCAGAAAAACACTATGCGCTCATATTACATGACACCATCTGTATTCCACACAGATGACCCAATTCTGAACATATTACCTTATAAAAAGCTCGTCGGTTAAAGAGTACTGAATTTAATATTTTCATAACATATACCCCATTTCTTGTCTGAGATGAACCCCAATGAAGACATTATGCAATACTGCACATTCAATTGGACGTTATCAGTTCTTACATAGTTGTGCAATTCATTTCACATTTACTATTTTATTATAAAAGCGTAAGGTTAGGGTTAACCCGAACCTTCATAAATTCCGAAAATGAACCACTTAATTTTAAAGATGATCGTTTACGCCCTTTTTATTACTTTTATCAAATACATGTAGATCCCATCTAAAATGAAAAAAAAAAAACCAACAACAAATAATAAAATAGACCAAATGGCTTTCTTTTCATCACTTTTAGAACTGGTCTGTTTCATCCACTATGATTCATTAAGTTATGTGTCTATTTTGTTGTTCGTATTTATAGCCCAGCTGAATCTCGGTTGCCCTCCTGGATGGATGCGAGGTGGCGAGTCGTGTTATTTGTTAGGGGAAAAGGGTTTAACGCAACAACAGGCAGACCAAGTTTGTTCAAATGTCAACTCACATTTACTGCAAGTCGACAATCTGGACGAGAAGGTTTGCTTTCGATTGATGGATTGTTGGCATTGCCCAATTGGGAATCTTCGGCGTTTCTACAATATAGCTATCTGGAATAATACGGACGCAGCGATGGAAACGCGTCGTTGTCATGAAAATATGTGATTTTCTTCAAGCGTATTGAACAACCAAAGTACTACAAGAAGGCGAACCACATAAAAACGACCCAAAATTACTACACTTACGTCCGAGGTACTTTCTAGTTTACGGAAAAGTACGAGCGATGTTCCGAATGGGCCTTGTCCCTTAACTTCCGATATACCCCTGAAATATTAAAATGTTATTTATCGGGAAAATGTTTGTTAACGGACATTAAACATCTTAGTAGGGCGACTAAAACTGCGTAACTATTCAAACTGTAATAATAAAGTTGAAAGTCTCCCATCCATGAAAAATTTTGAAAGAAATGACAGAAACATCCGATTGATTGATTGAATGGGTTTCTACGCCGCTTTCAACAATTTCGCAGTTATTTCGCGGCGACAGGAGCACCTAACAATGGATTCCTGGTATTTTTTTCACCTGTACTACCATTTCACCCTTTCCTAGCCTCTGACTACTATTTCACATAGGTTTACGATTATTTACCCATTGGTGAGAGACAAACGTCGGACAGGATATTTGCTGTCACCGGGGATCGAACCCACGTATTCCAAATTGAAAGTCTTGTGCCTAACCAACTGTGCTATGGTGGCGGCTAGAAACAGGCGAAACTCAGAAGTAATTATAAATGGGTGTTTCGATGGGACAATGGATTTTTTTACACACGATCCGTTTATTCTACAGAAAATTAGGTCGTGTTTAGTTTGCATAGTATATACCGCAATCTACCCTTGATTCCTGTTGATTCTAGATCCTGTACTAGAGTCTAGCCCATTTTATCAATACCACTTTTTTAAACACCGTTTACCGTCAAAAAGTGATGATTGTAATAATGACCTTTGTAAAAATTAATGCAATATGAAAGTTAGCAGCAAAAACGGCAACACTTTTTGGCATTTTCTTTCTTGACACTGAACGCCGAACCTGCGAAGGTGTAGTAAACCATCGATAATTATAGGTTTAACATTTTTATTTTAGATCCATTGGGGTACATAGTTATAAATTAAACTCACCACTCTCGATTCTGCATCTTTGAAAATAACCAGTACTCATACCGAATATGTGAGTGAAGGAAAGAACCAAGATCGTTAGGATCCCGGAAAGCTATCGCGATTCCATTTGATCACGGCCGTCCGTAATTTTCAAAACGAAGTGTTATATGTTGATATACCAATTATCACAAAGAAGGCAAACATATAGAAATCGCCATAAAATCTACGGGTTGTTGCTAACCAAGTGTCAACTGCCCAGTGATTATTCTATTGTTCACCATAAAGGAAAATTTCGTAGAATTGAATTTCAATGTATCAAATATGAAACTCTCAAGAATAAGTTGGTGTATATTTACTGGACTACTAGTTCTCCATTTTGATCTGTCTGAAACATGGTGAAGTCAGCCAAATGAATGATTAACCAAAATCATCGTTTACACTTTGAAGTCCATAGCTCCTTATCATTATGTCATCGAAAAAACGTTTATAGACCTACAAATCAACAACTTTTAAAAACTTGTTCTCATTTTCATTTGAAAGTGATGGCAAGTTCACAAAGTTCAGTTTGTAATTTAAAGTTGATTGTTTTTTGTTTTCCTACTAAATCTAGCTTTATCTAAGCTAAGCGTTTCGGAGGCTACACATAAATGTAAAGCACGTGACCTTCAATTTTAACAGAACATATAAAGTTACACCGATTCCACCTTGAATGACTCGTTTTGCACTGCATATTTATTTGAAGGAAGGGAAAAAAAGGAAATTTAAAAGTGTCAAGTTCTAATGTTTGCTCAGTTTATATATGTGTGTAATTCAGGCTGATGGTTCAACGCAACAATCTTGATTTCTGATGATTCAAGAATCTATGCGCGATATGATTTACTTCATGAAAGCGAATAATTTGCTATTCTTTAAAAAAAAAACAAAAAAAAACAACAACATCTCGTGGGCAGTTAAAGTTGCCTCAAAGGTTTTATACATTGTCATAGGATTTTATCTTTTCAGACAATCATAAAGCTTGAATACGATCGATACAAAATAAAAATGAATAAAAAAATACTGATTTTGGATTGGATCGAATTTTGAACGATAGGCCCCATCGTGTTTAATTGAATGAGATTGTCGTTAGTTGTGTATCAAAACTAAGTAAAAACAGTACAAAATTTACTGAATAATGATAATTTGCACAGATTTAATTTATGGTGAAGTTTATTTTAAAATTAATTCAGTAATTAGTTTAGACTTTGTAAATTATTTGTTTTTTTCAAATATTGGACAACAGACGTAGTCACAGAATTAGATATGTTCATTTTGAATACGTTTTGAAAGAAATGGTGTGGATCGACTACTTTTGATTAAAGATATGATGCTATAAACGTATATTTGTTTTTCTGTTTTGTAATTTTAGATATGGATAGAAGGTCTGCCTTTTAATTACCATGTATATTGGACCAATCTACAACGAACCTCAGGCCCAGGTGGCTGGGCATGGGCAGGTGTAAAGGAAGCTGATCTGAATCTAATGTGAGTATTGTTGCTACACATGACTTAAACTCCGACACATCGTATTCCTTATGAAACGGGTGATTTTCCTTTATCCGATAATATCATATATATTTTAAAATCGTTCTAAATTGTTCAATATTTTTTGTTTTCTGACATTACGCCATTTCAAAGCAAGTTATGAGATTTTCATGTTTTAAGGATACTTAATGTGATATTATCCTGTTGAGGTACCGTTATTGTTTGAACACGCTAAAGTGTGTAATTTTATACAGTAAGGCTTTAACGTATACAAGCATTGATTGATTGTTTGAATGGAGTTTAACGCCGCTTTCAACATTTTTTCAGTTATATCGCAGCGACTGGAGCATCTAACAATGGTTTCCTGGTATTTCTCTCTCCAGTATAACCACCACAATCCTACCTAGCCTCCAGCTGCTATCCTACATAGGTCTACGATTACCAACCCATTTGTGAGAGACAAATAGTCGGAAGGAATGAGTGCCGCCGTCGGGGATCGAATCCGGGGCCTCTAGATTGACAGTCCGACGCGTTACCAACTGCGCTATTTCGGCGGCAAACAAGCATTGAAACAACTAGTTGGATATTACTGAAAGAAACATATCTGATTATGACAATACATAAACATTCTCTTGATACCCGAAACAACACTCTTTCTTCCTTAGCTTTCATCAACGTAGTAGTAGAGCCAGTTTAGTAATGACGTTAAGAAAATATTGTCTCATACAAGATTTTGCAAGCAGATTATGCTGATCAACAATGATGCCTTTAGAAAACAACTGGCGATATTAAATATTTCGATGGCAAATCTTGAAATATACGGACAGTAGCAAGAGTTTCGCGCAAAAACATCGAAATGCGACCACGTAATTATACATTATTACCATTACCTTTATCAATATTAACCAATATTGAATGCTGGACATAATTTCAGAACTGCGTTATGTGTGACGCGTCTTTTCATTGTTAATTTTTGTTTTTACAAGAAAGTGGAATGAGGAGCCTAACAACAGTGGTGGTAACGAACATTGTGCAGAAATAAGGACGGATGGAACATATAATGATGACAACTGTAACAGTAAAGTGGGATATATATGTGAATCCCCACTCATACCAGGTAAAGTACACACTAGATATAGTACCGACCTTTGTCCTGATAAACAACAATAAGGTCGGATTGATGAATCTCTGCTAATAGCAGGTATAGTACCTACACTTGTCCTGTTAATCAACATTATGCAGGGATACACTTGTAGCTGACTGTAGTTTTATTGTCTGTTGCAGCTGTTTCGCAGTGGGCCCTTGATATTTGAATTACAACTAAAACTAAGGATGACCACATTCTTTGTTCCATCGTCTAATATACTGATGTCAATAAATAAAACTTCAGTCATACAGAAAGAGCAATTGTTTACATAAGACTATTCCATGTTCAAAATTCTAATCTTATAAAAGATAAAACAATTGCCGTCCAGCTCACGCAAGAACTGTTTTTGAGCCTAGATTCATACATGATTTATCAAGCTTCAAAAATAGCCGACCACTATTTTCAAACAATAACAGTGTTGATCATATTGACTTAAACATTAAACATTAAGTCACAAGAACCTTGGATAGTGGATTAATATTTGTTCATAAGCCCTTTCTTTGTCTTTGACAAAGATTTGGTTATCAAATACTGATTGCGTAAATGTCGTTTTACGATGTGGTTGCCTTATCGTACAGACGTTACAAGCGGCTTACCTAGTCAAAATCTACCAGAATATCTGCTGTTTACAAGACGAACGATTTTTACAACTGTAAGTCCTAACTGAGTTTAAAGCTTAAAAACGATTTCTGGACCGGACCCCATTAAGAACAGGTCAATATTACGATGTCAATAATCGTTTAATCGACTTCGTAACAAAACATCAGGAGATATTCTAAAACTTGTAGCGGGAATAACTGGCATATCAAATGTTTAAAACACGCGTGTAATTTTGTATCGAGGCAACAATGTTAAGAAGGAGCCCGTGATGCTCGAAAACATAGTGACCGCTACTCAGGTTTAGGGACAAAAAATATAAAAACGAAATCTTTTCATTTGACACTTGAAGGGGGAGTTTTAATAAAGCTAAGTTATACAGAAAGAAATTCGAAATTTTCTTTGATGCGTTTTATTTCTTGACGTCAGTATAGCAAAGTCGATTCATTATTCGAAACTCATACCATGTACATGAACGATTACGGTTTTTAACCTAACGTACAATAGTAAAGTATGGAAATTCCAACTCAAACCTTGAATGAGCATAATCTTTGTCATTTTGCATATCATTGACGATATGTACATAATTCTTATATATAAATTCCACGGTCTTTACAACAGTATTGTGAGAAATTGAATATGAAAATCCCACTCAAGCCAAGCATGAGCGCATTATTCGTCTTCTTGTTTGATTGTTGTTTGTTAGTTCGTTTTATTTCTTCGTCTTTTCGTACACATGTTGAGTTCGGTACATACTCCTCCTGTTTATATATAATGACAATCGCTATCCTATTGTACAACTACAAAGTTGGGATACATATTGACATTTATGATTTTATATTCAAACTCATTCTAGAGGCAGTCACTGTAAGATTGTTTAACATAGAACTTTTTATTGTTTTATTTCAAAACCGTTATCGACTATGGTTATTTGGAACAATAGCTTTGACAATGGCGATATGTCTGAAGCCTCAATATAAATAGACTATGAGCCAGTATACACCCCCCCCCTCCCCCCCCCAGGGGGAATTTTCGGGACTATGTTTTTTTGAAAGCCCAATGTCTAACGAGTATATTCTGAAAGTCTGCAACTTGGCTGTTGGGGCTTTTAGGAGTTATTGAGGTCAAAAGTCAACAAGTGCACTTTTTCTATGAAAGAATAAATGAGCTGGATTTGAAATGGTATATTCAACTATCTTTCCATGAAATTGAGCAGGAAATGGTTCTAGATGAATCACTAAATATTTTTCTGCTAGGAAATTTCATTTTAGGGTAATTTAATGATAATTTTTATGAAATCAAAGTACTGAAAGTACTGAAATCGGTTCATATATAAGAGATTAAACCATAGACAATAGGCCATTTCAGACCACAGGAGGATTTTTTCGTTAAATTTCCCATCAACTTAAACAATAATTTGCCTGAAAGTAATTTGTATCATTTGTCATTTGATTTCTATTGTATTTGTTGGTTTTAAAGATTAAGTCAGCCAGTGCATTTGAATGAATATCATATATTTACGTAGATAAATTGAAAGGAAAACTTATTTTTTTTTAAGTTTCTGCGAATAACATGCATTTTGAGGCAACTTTAACAACTCAAAATTATTGAAAGTATCAACTGTTGCACCTTTGAGAGTAAACTGTATCTTCATAGATTTAATCAAAGAACTGAAATGACTGTATATCTTTGCTTATATACATGTTCAAACATAGGGAATACCCTTTTTCATTCTTAAAAGTGGAACATCCCTTTTGCTTTCTTTTATATCTTGTGTTCCTTGTAAAAGTTAATGTTGGTGTCAGATTGTGTCCACTGTAGTTGTGCTTTATATTAGTTTAGGTATAGATATAAAAGCATTATAGATTTACTTGTATGTATAATGAAAGTATAGATAAAATGGTACAAAAGCTAGATTTTGCGTTTTTTTTTGTTTGCATAGGCACTTAATCACAGTTTCTTATAATTAAAAGAGTTACTCACTGTCATTTAAATATTGAATGGTTTACGCTTTAAAGCACATAACTATTACTTTTTTAAAGATCAAAGTACTGAAAGCACTGAATGTCAAAGATAAAAAAGAGACCAAATTTTTATCTCTCAAGAGTCAATTCCATTTTCTTTAGTCTAACAACAGTTATCACAATTGTGTGAGTCTAGAAGGGAGCCATGGGGCCATGGGATTTCTTGAATGTAAAATGGAATTCTTTCTAACCAACTCTTCGCCCATTAAGTGAACTTGATTATTTACAATATTCAAACCTTAATGGAAAAAGTTATGTTTCCAATGGATATTTACATTGTTACATTTTCCAAACTTGTTTCTGATGTACTGAATGCTATTTTTTTCTTCAAAATTTGTTTTTGTAAAAACATTTCATCAGAAAATTCATATTTTGTTTCTGTGTCTTAAGGCATATAGCCGATATTTTTGGAAGATGACCACCCTTTCCGGCAGATAAAAAGCAAGGGGCCTGGTAGGTCCAGTAAATTGCATAGCTAGACTGAATATCAGTATTCAAATTTAAGTTTATATGAATCCTTTTGTGAAACTTTTTCATGAAAAATTATCATATATATAGAAGCTGATCAAAATGATAACTACATCAGCTATAAATTAATACTATTGATACTTATTACAGAGCTCTCAAACAATTGTTTTAAAAAGTCACATGTTTATCTTAAATTGTATGCGCAGAAATCATTTTTTATCAATGGCTCTTTGAAGATTTTGTAGTTTACAATTCTTTTAATATGCTTTGTGTGTAGACATAAGCACTGTTAGCATAAAGTTTTTTGTTTTTTTTTTGCTTACATTGCTCACTAATCACCCCAATTTACTCTTCAATCTAACAAAGATATGTTTATTTAATTTCTGAAATAAATTATCTTGTTAGATGAGCATAAACATTTTCAGTTTGGTAAGTGTGAAAGAGATATATATTTGAGGCTTTTTGTTCATTCAAAAATTCTATAGCGAAATCTTAAACTCCAAATATAAATTTTGTGGCCTCCCCACACTCTCTTCTTGCCAGATTTTGAATGCAAAATACTGTAAAAAGGTCTATTAAAATACGATAAAGCTCTCTTCCAGGATGTCCACCATGACTTGAATTTAACATGAGTGTTTGTTTTCTCTGTTTTTTACCAATTTTGATAATATCATTAATGTATATATAAATATGGATCATACTGAGTGCAAATTAGTAATCATTTAAATTTTGATGAAATTCTCTAAGGTTATGTTGCAATACTGTTGATATTTTGAAACTGATGAAACGAAATACTTGATAAAATAGAATTCTTGTTTTTTTACCTGCTTGACTCATTGCTCTCACACAAATTTTTTTTTTTCATTTTCAAAATTTTTAACTTAAATTTCATTTCAATTGTAATTCTAATGCAATTTTTACGATGTTGCAGGCTTAAGACAAAACATGAAGTTTTATGGAAACAAAGAGAAGCTTTGGAAAAGAGATGTTTACAGAAACTCTAGATTTATCTTTTCTCTAAGACGAAGGAAAATTCATTGACCATATTCCAATATCATTTTACAAACCACTCTAATAAAAGAGTATGTGATGACCATCAGTTTGAATTAGCATTAAGCTATGTCAACTGGTATCGTTATAAGGTTAAAATGTTAACAGATTGAAACGTTTACTATTTAGCACCCATTTCTATATCAATTTAAATATGATGCCCATTTTGTGTATGAAAACCAGTCATAAAATGCTAATTGTATTATGTCAATCCTCTTTGATCTGTTTCACTAATTGATGTAGGATATTTTCATAGTGGAAAAAAAATTCCTTGGTAGAAGACTTTTTTGCCAGATTTCAAAGCTTCCGGTATATTGCTTTGTAAAAAATGAATCTAACAAATATACACAAATCAGTCCAAATCTGAATAACTTTTTAACTAGATTTAATCATGATGTTCAGAATATTGAACAACCAAGAGAACTGACATTACTGACAAAGGGATGAGATATGTAATTAGGGTATTTTATATAAGGAAATAAAAGTAAATTGCAAAAGAAATTCAAGATTATAATATGCAAATCATGTTTCGGTACTTTCAGTGCTTTGAATTTCAACAAATAAGCCTGTTATCTTCAAAAATGTCTTGAAACTTTTATGAATTTGAATCACCTGTTCATTGAATTGAATCATGACGTTCAGAATATTGTACAAACCAAATAACAAATATTACTGGCAAAAGAGTGAGACATTACTTAACAAATGTAGTGAATTTGTCACAATAGCTCCCCTTTACCAGATTTTTTTTATCAATTATGGAGAAAAGCTAAGGTAAGCAAAACTAAAAAATTCACATATGATAGTTTCAAATCATTCAATTGTATAACAATTGTAAGTAAATTTGAATGGACTGGAAAATAAATTCCAGTTTATATTGTGTTAAAACCTTTATAATAAAAAAGTCATATTTTGGTACTTTCAGTGCTTTTATTAGCTAAAATTAACTAATATGTTTACAGTTGGCTTGAACTTTTTTCGTAACTGTGTATTTCATTGAATGATTACATGCTAACATGATCATTCCAAATTATAAGCATCTAATGACAATAAGTTTTACTTATATTTTAGTATAGTTATGACACTGGCATACTCAGGCCATTATAGTAATCACAAATTGGGCACATTTAAGCAAGCAATGTTAAAAAACTTTGTTCATATGCTTAAAGGTATCCTCCAGCATGCCCAGACTAATATAATTATTGGAAAAGGAAGCAGAAAAACTTTTTAAATCATGTAAAATCTATATAAGCAAAAAACGTCGGTTTTCAGTACTTTCAGTGCTTTGATTTGCTAAGAATAAACCTGATATGTGCTCAAATGCCTTGAAACTTTTCTTTTTTATTTACCTTTAAGAATTATGTAATTCAAAATATAATTAACATCAAATAAAAACATATATTGACAATTGGTGAAATATGAATAATAGTATAGTTATAGCTTTGGCTTGATCATGCCATGGCTTAAATCAGATTTTGAACAAAATTCAAAAAGGAAATGTCTAATAAACTTTGCTTGTAGGTTTCAAGGTATCCTCTAGCATACTTAGAATAAAAGAAAATGTTATTAAAGACAGAAAAAATCTTTTTAAATCTTGTTAAAATCTTCATTAGCAAAGAAAATTGTTGATTTTCGGTACTTTCAGTGCTTTGATTTGCCCAAAGCCTCTCTGAAAAACACACAAATGTGTTTAATCTTTGCAATAATGTTTTGGGTATTGAATTATGTTGGAAAAGGTCCAAAGAAATTATCAATTCAACAAAATAAATATAAATTTCTGACTAAAGGTTAATATTTAAATTAGTGTGCACTGGGTGACCTTTGACCTCAATAATTCCTAAAAGCCCCAACCGCCAACTTGCAGACTTTCAGAATATACTCGGTAGACATTGGGCTTTCAAAAAAACATAGTCCCGAAAATTCCCCCTGAGGGGGGAGGAATCACCCTACTGGCCCATAGCCTAAAAAAAGTCTTGATCATACCAACATACAATACATTGATCGCACAATATTGACTACAGACTAAATAATCTCTCTGAAAGATATTCAAAATGAAATGTTAATTTGTAGGAACGCAACTTAAATGCGATTATTGGCGTATTAATCTAAACTGCATTTGCACTGGCTTGAATGTAGACAATAAACATATTCCTCCTTACACTCAAGCTGTTATAGCCTATAACAAGAATTGATATAGACGAATCCTTATGAATGAATAGGTGAATGGCGCTCCTTATTTCTCTTTATAGAAGGATTCCCTTTAAAAGAACGATAAACGTACATTTTAAACTCGGTGAATGGCTCGTCGACCGACCGGTTAGCGTTCTCGACACATAATCGGGTGGTTTGTGTTCCATCAAAGATGAGAATTGGGGGAATGATATTTCACAGACAGAGCCATAGTCCACGTGGCTGTAAAAGTAGGATGTAGATGTTAGAACCCATTATCTTTCTTTGTATGTCCGTGACAAGCTACTTGAACCGGGGCTATCAGTGGGTTTATAAATAAAGAAAAAATAAATCGTAAAAGACGTTATCCTAATTTGCTCTTTCGGAGGTTCTTTGTTTGACAATTTTTGCAGGAAATCTGCCATTTACATACAGTTTTGACCAAGTCAGCATGCGAATTGGTAGTTTTGTGCTTACAAAGTGGTCCTTTTTGCAGAAATGATAAGAGTCTTTAAAATACATGTATATATATCTCTAGGCGACAAGTGCTACCCAGGCTGGTTTCTGTGTCAGTCTTCATGCTACTACATTAGTGCGAAAAATGATACGGTAACTTGGAGGGAGTCACAAGACCGCTGTAGCGACCTGGCGAGACGTTACAGTGCTGACGGATATAGGTTAGCCGTAAACGACGTCTCAGAACAAAAGTGCATCAATTTGACACTTTCTAAACAGCCATCCGGGTCGCCACCCTATTGGACAGGGCTAAATGATCTGCAGGTCACAAACGTATGGCAATATATGGAGGCATTTAATAGTCCACCAAATAAGCAAGTAATGTAAGTCATTTCTATTTATGAATTAAAATTTCACACGTTATGCCTCATACTAGTTCGAGTAATGAAATAAAGAATTGAGTAATGCTTCTTTATCGTTTTCATAAATAGGCCTTCGAGATTAAGTCCGTTAAAAAGTTTTGGGCATCACGCAGGGAGTTGGACGTTTAACTTTTCTTTTTTTAATTGTTATTGCTGATTAATAGTCAGATATGCCTTATTTTCAAAAAAACAAACGAACGATGTTGCTTGTTAAACCCATTTTAATATTTACAGAGTGATTTTTCTATCGATATAAAAATAATCTTAAATGTACCCTTCCAGTTAGCAACAGTCAGTTTCCGACGATTGTTTTTTTCATTATACTAATTGTCGTTTAACTATTCGACAACGATTTTTTTTTGTCATCTGAAAAAAACAACTTAAATTTGTCAAGTAAAACTAATACATTTTGGTTATATTGAGACAATGTATTTTTTTATTCTAGCTGCTACTTATTAACTGTCAACTGTCATGATTGGTCGTAATAAACTATAATTGTTTAGACAAGAAAAGATAAAGCCAGATTTAATCAAATCGCTCGATTTTTCAAAGTGAAAAAAAAAAAGACTTGTTACTCTGTGGTTATCTTGCATTTTCCCCGAAAATTTAAACTACTTTACTTCTTTCAAAGATAGCAAACACTTTTTAGCACAGATTTGTGCAAATAAATCTAGTTTATAAATAGTAAGAAATGTCAATACCTTTCATTCTCAGGTAAAAAATGGGTGCAATATTTTAAGTGGTCCTTATCAAATTGTAAATCGTTGATATAAACTGAGTAACAAAAATAACGCATCGCTTCATTTTTAAGTAATTACTTTTTTCATAATATGAAGTTTGAAAGAATGGTTATATCAAAATAAACGTTGACATATTATTGTTTTGTGTCAAATAGGTCGACAAGGTATACATACGCATTGAAAAGTTACACACTCATAAAGGCAACAACCCCTAAATGAAAAAAAAATGAAATAAGAGAAGGTTTCCATTACTCAGTGAAAGTAATTAGCACTTGAATCCATGTGCAAAATTGCACTCAAGAATGTCTGACACGTTGGTTTCTGAATTTTATCAAGACTTATTCCAAATATGGCTAGCCATCAGCTGTGCGTGATGTCTCAATCAGACCCAAAACCTTTGGTTTTCGTGTTCATTTTGACTCTCATTGAAAGCTCGTACTTGACTTGCTAGATCTTATGATAAGTACATTCGGTGAAAGATTAGAAATTGGTATTACTTAAAAAAGGTGTTCGCGTAGAAAGTCCATTGTTGCATGAGCTGAATGGACCATAATATTGACTTGCTCATGGGTTGTAACTTATCGCGTAACTACTGCAGGATTAGATACTCGACTCAGATTCAAAATTTGTGGGCTTTACTGTCACCAATAGTCCACTAAAAACTGAAAAACTGCGACATAGAGAGTAAGAATTTCCGGTCATATCATCTTATAATGCAGCTCCTCATCGTGTCAGCATCCAAAATATGGCACCGAGAGCTGTTAGAATTGATGTTTTAATCTTAAAAAAAGGCAAGTTATTGTCCCTTATGGTAGTTGCAAGTGTCCTTGATTTAATGAATCAGTTCAATATGACTTTTTGCGATGGCGATCCGAAATTCAATTTTTCGCTACCGCCAAACTCGAAGACTTTGCTTGATCTGATACATTTATAACTTTATTTGCTGTAATACTCGACAAACTTTATTATTGTTAGATGCATTCGATCTGTTACACGACCAGAAAACATGTTTATCACATTCAAGTGTCTTTACTCAACTGAGTATGAGTTTAGGAAAAATTTGCATCACAATTGTGTACCTAGTGGCCGGCCAAACTAGAGTAATGTCATATTAGTAAATTGATCGATTTCAGGGTAAAATTGTTTGCTATGGAAAAGTGATGTGTTATTTTTGTTTTTCAGTATATCATATTTTAAATTTAGTCGTTGCATACAATATACGCGTCGAATTGACAAATTATTTCAAACAAAAAAATATTTAGTCATATACGTGAACTATTTTAAGTCACAATTTTATAAATGGTTCTTCCAGTACGGGTTACAACATAAAATACAATCGTATTGAACACATAAAACATTTCATGATAAACTACAAAGGGAAATAAATGTCAAAAATGCAATATTCGGGTACTGACGTCGATAAAAAAACGCCTCAGTCATAAAGAAAGGGTAGTAATTTATAAACTACACATTTCATTTTTAAACAATCTTTCATCGTATTTAACGCTAATTCACTGCAGTTAATAATACACAAGAACTGTTTATTGAATCGAAATATGAAGGGTAGTTATCGTGCTTCAAACGTGGGTATCCCTCATTCAGAGGTAATAATTGTGTTGACCACACACGGACTGGAAACCAAAGCAGGTCTTATTACTTATTGAACAATGGAAATTGCACACAAGGTTAGGGCAAATACCTTTTCCCCTATGTTAGAAGAGCAATAGATGAATTATTCACAGAATTAATACGCCATACTTAAAATGCGAAAATTACAGACATTATATGACAGAAAATATTATACAACGGTGACTAATAACCATTGAAATATGTTATTCAAGAGCGTCGTGACTGCAGCTAGGTTATAGCTGTGTTTAATAGGTTTCGCAATCACGCCGACGAAAGGTTACGATTATAGAAATGTAAAAGAAGGTAAACGTAAAATTATATGTGAAAAAGGTATCGTCATGGGGTGAATGAATTTCGTAAATGAAGCATGGACAATCTGTGCTTGTGACATTTCGATCGCCCACAGAAGGAAGTTTTTACCATACAATTTATATCCAAAAAGGAGTTATTCTGCATATTCTTATAAACAAATGCTTAACCATAATATTGTATCTTTACAGATCTTGGGCGAAAGAGCCAAATAATGATGACAACAACGAAAATTGTGCTATAATTTCAATGAATGGGTTTTATTACGATTTTGATTGCAACGGAAAAGCAAACTTTATATGTGAGCGCAACATAGGTAAGCGTTGAACATGTTTCAAAAGATACACAAATAGTGTGTATGGTAGATATAAAATACGTACTTAGTGTTTTGTATCTGAAAAAATATCTAACGAGGTTGAGAGAATTGATCATTGTCGAGGCTCTGCCGAGACAATTATCAATTCCCACAACCTAGTTAGATATTTTTTTTCATACAATACACTAAATACGTATTATGTTTATCTTATAACCTCTATTTACCTTTTTTCGTAGATGTTTCTAACAAAAATGCAAGTTTCTAAAAATAACAGCATGATATCATTGTTCTAAAAATAACTATGTGATATCATAAGAAATATCATATGGGATGTTATCACACGGATATTTGAACAGTTATAAGATAAAATTTGAAATAATTTCAAAATTTGGCAAAGATCATCGTGAAATCGACAAGATGCATGCTTTTTTACAATATTGAATAAGTATGTTGTGCAAGTTTTCAATGGGATGCATGGGAGGTAATGCATATCATTAATTCTGTCCAAATTGAGCGAAATTAGCGCTAATTTACTGCATACCTTTATAAAAAAAATAAATAAACACTTGGTCTGTGCTCTAACTACACCGTTTTGAGATTCTCACATGCATCGCCTGATTCATTTAAAATTTTGCTAAGGCCCTCCCACTTAAAAAGACGTTTGATTTTTGTAGCGTGTCAACCTGTTTTCCTTGCTTGTTTATAAGGAAGAGCTAGCATCCTATGTTCTTTTTTCAGAATTAAATTGAGATAATTAAATATTTTTCATATATAAATTGAAATCAGAGAAATCTTATCGGTCTGGTTCAAGGTTGCCCAACTTGCTAATGGGTCGCCAGTCGAAAAGGATCTGTTAAGGGTATATACTACTCAAATGTTCTAAGCGGCCACCTCAACTTTCTCATTTTTTCACACATTTCCGCTTTAATCTTGAAATGTGAACTTTGTCTTTCAAAAGAGTGGCTAGTCAGTCATCATCCTATCCAATTGTTTTGTAAAATTATGCATCAGCAAGTCCTAAAGACGAAATGAAATGCATGTACCCTCAATTTCAAAAGTCACAAAATTGACACTTTTACGAGAAATTTGAATTTTTCGATACTTGAAAAACACAACGCCTATCAATCTTTTGTACTAATATCAGTGGTACAACGCCTGTGGACTTCTAAAATTAATAGAAATGCCAAAACGTTCTACACTATCCTTATCCTACCAAGAAATGTCAAAAATACCCCACCCACCAATGTTAACTTTGAAATCGAGGGTACTCCTACTTTCGCTTAATTTTAAAACATTTCTTTTTGAATGATTTCACTGAGTTTTCTCTTGTTGACTTCATAAATGATTTGGCTACATTATTCAAGCAAAAACGAGTTGAAACCATGCGGCGTTTATAACATATGACCAAAAAGTCAAGTGGCCGCTTAGGAGTTTTGAGGAGTGTAAGGTTATATATAGCAACGCTGACGTACAGCTCTCGACAGAGCATTAGCCTGCGAATAATGTTGCCAGTAGCTTGAAACGACCGTAGGCGACATGCTTAAAAACAATTTAACTGCTCCTCTGTCTCTCGGTAATAGACAAACAGTGATCAAGATACTTGTGGGTAGGATAATTTATTGTTGTTGTTCTAGTGTAAGAAATGAAAAAAATCTCGTAATAAGGTGCTCAAAACGCCTGCAATATAGCTCGAATAGTAAATATACCTCTTAACTCTTTAAAAGCTGAATTTTGAAAAGCGCTCTTGCAATTGTGGGTGGGTGGGGTATTGACTGAAATATTCAAAAGGAATGGTCATGTAAATGCTTTTGATTATCAGTAAAAGGGTCAAATTCGACCCCTCATAACTGCTTCATAACAATACTCTGTCTCGTACACTGTGTTGTCAAAATTTTAATTGTGTACACGGAGTACGATCTTGACCCTGAGGGGTTGTTAATTTGTCTTTCAATCCCTCGGTTTAAAATATTTTTTTAAACTGCGACAAATGTGTGTGCTTCGGATAATTTTGTTAACTTCATCTTGAAAGAAATACAATTTTCAATTTCTGGTCCTTTTTCAATGGAAATATTTACATAGAAATTTTCGATCGGTGTAATAAGATCATTGTGTATTTTCCTGTCTGTGTACACTTTCGGCTAATCAGACGCTTTAAAATTCTCATTTGATAATAAAATTTGGAATGATTTTGGTCCATGTGAATGATAATTTGCATGTTTTAAACGATAATGAAGCGTTATTTGACGATTTTGGAGTGTTTCCTTTCGTTTGGGTGAGTGAAATAAATGAATGGAGCGCTGAGTAAGTGATCTGGAAGGATTTTGATTGAGGTAAATGTTTGATTCACGATGTAACTAATTATAAGGACCACTTTTTTATTTAATTTTGTGGATAATTTCTATCCAGGAATGGAATGTCGAATGTTTAACTCACATTAGCACAAGGTGCTTAAAGGGAGAATTTAAGATCGCCCTGAGTCTGTCCTGTGTCATGTGTCGTCAACTCTCTTAAAACTTCTCCTTAACCGCTAGGCAAATTTCAATGAAATCTTACCAGAATATACCTTGATCAACCCTTTAAAATGTTTTGGAAATTATGGGTGGTCAATAAATATGGGCTTGGATGGGCTTGACATTATTTTCACTTTCAAGAAAAGATACTCGAAATATCATTTTTTGCGATTTTTGAAATCCACCCTTTTTTCTTTTGACCACAAAATAAGCCTTCATTTTACAGGTATTAGTGCCGTACCTTTCATATACCAACGTTTATTGAATTCAGGTTTCATAAAATGCACGGTTACTCTATATTGTTTCATAGCGACACTTATTTCCCCACTTAGTCCTGTAAAGCTTTTTTTTTTTAGTATAGTCTGTTTGCCAGGAAAAAAAAGCCAAGATGATTAATCCCTCAACGCTTCTATCATAACTTTGTTCAGTCCAAGACACAGATTTTTGAAGATTTTAGCCGTATACACAGAGGGGCATCTGGTGCCTGAGGTTTTGTCAATTTAATGTCACAACCCTGTGTAACGAAAATTGTTTTTACTGTTCAATTGCGAAAAATATATATTTATATTTCAAATTGGAGTACTTATAACTTTGGGGTGGTGTAAATTTGAAGGTCATTTAAGCTTTAAGCACAAACTTGGATGTGTTTCACAAGTTAAAATACTCAAAAGTCTCGCTCCTGCGGAGCAATGTATTTAGTTTGTGATCTGCAAATGCGTGATATATAAATATTGACTCCAGGCAAATAAATTTATGTATGAACACTAATTTCTCATCTTAACAATATTTTACGTTTTTCGCCTTCATTATTGATTAGAAACATAGTTTTTTTGCTATATATCTTATGAAATACAGAGCTACTGACAAAAAGTTATACTGTTGTTACTCATTAGCTTTTTCTCGTATGGCCAATTCAATCAATACCACAAGCCTACACAAATATGATAATTCATGAGAAATAAAGCGTTAAAAATATTGTAAAATACAAAGGGTTAAAACACATTCAGACTGCTTAGCGTTCAGACGGCAAGACGGTGCAAAAGGTTCTCAGACTACACCCCGCTTTGCACGCAAATTAACGAGAAAAGCGAGGAATAATTTGCCAACATTTTTTTCCCGTTGTTATCCTGAACGCAGAGCTCATTTACATTTTTATGTAATTTTAGGTCTGACGTCTGGAGCCAAAACCGTGAAGTATGCGACAAGTGCATCCACGATTACCCTGTTGATGATCACATTCTACATTCTAGGGCGAAAATCATGAACATCATGATTTTTAAGCCAGAACAATATATTATTGTACATCACAGAATGATGTGTTGTTTTAAAAGAATTTTTTTAGGAAACACTGTTTATATGAATAAGACAAAATAGAATAATAAAAAAAAATATTTACAGCCCAACACACACATTGTATCTTACCTGTTGCTTACTGTTGCATTGAAAAGTTTTGGATATCTTGTGACAATAAACGGACATAATTGTTTTTAATTGTGATGAAACAATATACAAAGCAATTCTTAGTGAGGACAACAGCCATACCTACAGGATAACAAAACGGCGCAAATGGTTTGGAAATGGTAACCCGCTTTGCACATGGTAAGCGGCTTTAAATTTGCAAACAGTTTGCACAATTTCCGTTTGTCATTCTGTTCGCGGGTCAGGTAGTGTACCTTTTTTTCGCCTGGGAATGATATGGTGTATTTTTTTTCTTAATACCTGAACGTTATGTGGTGTATTTTCTTTAGGCATTACTAAGAACACGTGATTCAAGATGAACGAGGAGCAAAGGCAATTGAAATCCCGAAGAAAAAAATCTCAAAATTGGATTTGAGTGGAACGCACACAATCTTGTTTTTTTGTTTTCCTGCTGCATATTTGTGTTTCGGACTTCTTTTTCGTAAAGCACAACAAGAATGTGTTTCAATGTCCTTGCAATAAAAGCTGTTTGAATTGTGGGCTTTGACGTGTTAAAGCTCACAAACTTTTTCGTAAAGCACAACAAGAATGTGTTTCAATGTCCTTGCAATAAAAGCTGATTGAGTTGTGGGCTTTGACGTGTTAAAGCTCACAAACTTGTTTTGTTTCCTTTCTGTATATTTGTGTTTTGGACCCTTTTTCGTAAAAAAGAACGAGATTGTCGTTCAATGTCCTAGCAAAAGCACCCTTAAGTGTTGTTGGCATGCAAAGTGCCAAACGAACCTGGAGAAATGTGGTCTAATTGTTCTAAGGCCTAGAATCGCTTTAGTTTGACTGAAAATTTGCATAATAGGCAATAATAGTAAGTACAATGGGCTATTGATGCTGGTAATGATCTTAGCTTTGGAAACTTGGGATAGTAAACATGGTTCAGAAGCTGTAAGACTTCAGAAATGTTGCAAGTTTGCAAGTATCGAACCAGAAAAAAAAGACCCCGGACATCCAATGTGCACTGTAGAATTACCCAGCTAGTGAGCACGGGTGTTTGTGGGCATGGAAATATGGGTGCATCAGTCGATCGAAAAGTGGGTACCCGAAATATTCAATATTAAATAATTATTAAATAAATCGAATGAACAGGGGTCAGGGATGCTGCTTATAGGGACAGCCGGGTGCATCAGACGGCAACGAAACGGAAAGAAACTTAAAGCCCTGATGCAAAGTTAGTGCACACGGGGTTTGGGACGATGTGGATATGGATAGATCGGTGCATCAGTCGATCGAAAAATGGGTACCCGAAATATTTGATATTAAATAATTATCAAATAAATCGAAAGAACAGGGGTCAGGGATGCTGCTTTAACGGACGGACGGATGAATCAGACGGCAATGAAACTGATGGGAACTAAAAGCCCAGATGCTTAGCTAGTGATGGCAGGAGCTGGGGACGATGTGGGTATGGATATATTGGTGAATCAGTCGATCGAAAATTGGGTGACCTAAATATTTGATATTAAATAATATTTAAATAAATCGAATGAACAGGGGTCAGGGATGATGCTTAAGCAAACAGACGGATGCACCAGGCAGGAACGAAACCGATGGAAACTTGAAGTTCGGATGCGTAGCTAGTCAACTTGGGGGTCGGGGACGATGTCGGTATGGATGGTTGGGTGCATCAGTCGATCGAAAAATGGGTACTCGAAATATTTCACTTTAATTCAGGATAAAATAATTATCAAATAAATCGAATGAAAAGGGGTCAGGCATGATGCTTAAAAGGACAGAAGGATGCATCAGAGAGCAACGTAACCGATGGAAACTTAAAAACAAGATGCGTAGCTAGTAAACGCAGGGGTCGGGGACGATGTTGGTATGGATAGTTGGGTTCATCAGTCGTTCGAAAATTGGGTTTTCCGAAATATTTCACATTAATTCAGGATTAAATGATTATCAAATAAATCGAATGAAAAGGGGTCAGGGTTGCTACTTAAACGGACAGACGAATGGATCAGACGGCAACGAAATCGATGGAAACTGAAAGCCCAGATGCGTAGCTAGTAAACGCGGGGGTTAGGGATGATGTTGATATGGATAGATGGGTGCATCAGTCGATCGAAAAATGGGTAGCCGAAATATTTCACATTATATCAGGATTTAATAATTATCAAATGAATCGAAAGAACAGGGGTCAGGGATGCTGCTTAAACGGACAGACGGATGCATCAGATAACAACGAAACCGATGGAAACGTTAAGCTCATATGCGTAGGAAGTCAACGAGGGGGTCGGGGACGATGTGGGTATGGATAAATGGGTGCATCAGTCGATCGAAAATTGGGTACCCGAAATATTTCACATTAACTCAATATTGAATAATTATCAAATAAATCAATGAACAGGGATCAGAGATGCACCTTAAGCGGACAGACGGATGCATCAGACGGCAACAAATCCGATGGAATCTTGAGGCCCAGATGGGAAGCTAGTAAACGCGGGTGTCGGAGACGATGTTGGTATGGATAGATGGGTGCATCAGTCGATCGAAAATTCGGTACCCGAAATATTTCACATTAAATCATGATAAAATAATTATCAGATAAATCGAATAAACAGGGGTCAAGGATGCTGCTATAACGGGCAGGCGGATGCATCAGACGGCAACGAATTCGATGGAAACTTAACGCCCTGATGCGTAGTTTATGATCGCAGGGGTCGGAGACGTAGTGGGTATGGAAAAATGGGTGCAACTGGCGATCGAAAATTGGGTACCCGAAATATTTCACTTCAAATCAGGATTAAATAATCATCCAATAAATCGAAAGAACAGGGGTCAGGGATGCTGCACAAACAGACAGACAGGTACATTAGACGGCAACGAAACTGATGAAATACGAAAGCCCAGATGCGTAGTTAGTAAATGCGGGGGTCAGGGACAATGTTTGTATGGAAAGATTGTTGCATCAGTCGATCTAAAATTGGGTAGCAGAAATATTTCACATTATATCAGGATTAAATAATTATCAAATAAATCGAATAACAAGGGGTTAGGGATGCTGCGTAAACGCACAGACGGATGCATCAAACGGAAACGAAACCGGTGTTAACTTGAAGCCCAGATGCATAGCTAGTGAACGCGGGGGTTGGGGACGATGTGGGTATGGATAGATGGGTGCATCAGTCGATCCGAAATATGGGTACTCGAAATATTTCACATTAAATCAGGATTAAATAATTTTCAAATAAATCGAATGAACAGGGGTCAGGGATGCTGCTTAAACGGATAGACGGATGCATCAGACGGCAACGAAACCGAAATGCGGCGGTCGGAGACAATGTGAGTATGGATAGATGGGCGCATCAGTCGATCTAAAATTGGGTACCCGAAATTTTACATTAAATCAGGATTAAATAATTATCAAATAAATCGAATGTACACGGGTCAGGGATGCTGCTAAAACGGACAGGTGTCGGGGACGATGTGGGTATGGATAGATGGGTTCATCAGTCGATCGCAAATTGGGTACCCGAAATATTTCACGTTAAATCAGGATTAAATAATTACCAAATAAATCGAAAGAACACGGGTCAGGGATGCTGTTTAAAAGGATAAACGGATGCATCGGACGGCAACGAAACGAATGGACACTTAAAGCCCAGATGCGTAGGTAGTAAACACAGGGATCGGGGACGATGTGGGTATTGAAAGAAGGGTGCATCAGTCGATCGAAAATTGGGTACCCGAAATATTTCACATTACGAGGGTTGTCCGGAAAGTTTGTAGACATCGTCTATCACGTACATACTGTATGTCTAGGGATTTATGATACTACCCGTCAATATTAAACATCATTAAAAGAGCTGTATTCAAGGTTGTCAATGAGATTCTCCAATAGATAATGAAATAACATGGAATTTTGTAGAGGTATGTTAGTTGGTGCGGAGCACAAAATGACGTTGTGACGAAAGTATGACGTCGAAGCAAATACGGCTACTTTAAGTCGTATCTTTGAAAGTTTACAATTACTATTATTCATCGATCTTTTGCCTATATTTCAATCTACCAGTTGTAATATATCATGATAATAATAGAGCAAGCCTTGTCCACTTTTTTAGGAGTGTGTATTGCTAATATCCAGGTAAAATGAAGGCAAAATTTCCCCCTTTTCTTTTGCAATCTTATTACATTAATCCAAATATTAAAGAAATTCGACTCAATTTCAAAATACTTCAAATCAACCGTAACTGTTTTAACAATTCCTGGAATCTAAGGCAAATTAAGGTCGTGTGTATCCCGGATTCCGGTCAGTTCTATTACGTGCGTTATCTTAAAATCCATACCTAAAACGTACAAAACTTTTTGTCTGTAATGTTCAATAATCTTCATGATTCCTTATTAAAGAAATCACCTCATATAGTGTTTATCGACTTTCATCTATTCCAACTGTTTACTAATCATTGAAGAGTAACTATTCAACCATTAAAAAACTTCGTTCTCAAAAAAGGACCCTTTCAATCGAACGGCGTTTCGTCATAATGACGTTCCAGTGAAAACGCAGACTTCGCATTAAAGTAGCTTTGCTGAGAGAACAATTTATTACTAGTTACTTGAAATTTTGATGGAAAGATACCATTTGTTGAGATAGATTTGCAGTGTGTTCCTGTAGTTGTCATAATAGGTTTAGGTGTATATTTCTTCGCGATTCCCGGATTCTAAATGAAACGTTGATTAGACGATGCCCCAACGCAACGTCTGACGGCGTCAATTTCCGCTCCATCTCGGGCACGGTTTGCTATAATATTCTTGAATCATTTGAGTATACATGAAGCGACCACTTTGAAAATATTACAAGAAAGAACTCATAAACTGGTCACAATAAACTCATGTTAATTTAGATATTCTCATAAGATCAAATCCTTGAAAAGATTTAAGTATTCAATCATTTTCGGTAAATGTTTATTATTTCGACGTGCTCCGGGAACCGGTAGGTGTAGTTCCTTAGGCAACTGTCAAATACATGTCAATAAAACTGTTGTAGGCTTTTCTTCGGGTATAAAGTCAGTGATAAAAGGGAAGCGATGAACATAAGAACTATGAATGAAATGGAAGTAATTAATGAGAATATCAGACTGTCTACGAACTTTCCGGACAACTCTCGTAAATCAGGATTAAATAATTATCAAATTAATCAAAAGAACATGGGTCAGGGATGCTGCTTACAAACGGATGCATCAGACGGCAACCAAAACGATGAAAAAATATAGCCCGATGCGTAGCTAATAAACGCAGGGATCGGAGACGATGTAGATATGGATTGATGGGTGCATCAGTCGATCCAAAAATTGGGTACCCAAAATATTTCACATTGATACAGGATTAAATAATAATCAAATAAATCGAAAGAATAGGGGTTAGGGTTGATGCTGAAACGGACAGACGGAAGCATCGGACGGCAACGAAACCGATGGAAACTAAAAGCCCAGATGCGTTGCTAGTAAACGCAGGGATCGGGGACGATGTGGGTATAGATAGATGGGTGCATCTGTTGATCGAAAATTGGGTACCCGAAATATTTCACTTTATATCAGGATTAAATAAATATCAAAAAATCGAATAACAAGGGATCAGGAATGACCCTTAAACAGACAGACGAATACATCAGGCGGCATCGAAACCGATGGAATCTTTATGCCCAGAAGCGTAGCTAGTAAACGCAGGGATCGGGGACGATGTGGGTATGGATAAATAGGTGCATCAATCGATCAAAATTTGGTACCCGAAATATTTCACTTGAAATTAGGATTAAATAATCATCAAATAAATCGAATGACCAGGGATCAGGGATGCACATAAAACACACAGACGAATACATCAGACGGCAACAAATCCGATTGAATCTGAAAGCCCAGAAGCGTAGCTTGTAAACGCAGGGATCGGGGACGATGTGGGTACGGATAGATGGGTGTATCAATCGATCAAAATTGGGCACCCGAAATATTTCACATTAAATCAGGATTAAAGAATTATCAAAAAAATGGAATGAAAGGGAACAGGGATGCTGCTTAAATGGACAGACGCATGCATCAGACGGCAATGAAACCGATGGATCCTTAAAGCGCTGATGTTTAGCTAGTAAACGCGGGGGTCGCGGAAGATGTGGACTTAGATAGATGTATGCATCAGTCGTTTGAAAATTTGATAACCGAAATATTTCAGATTAAATCAGGATTAAATAATTATCAAATAACTCGAATGAATATGGGTCAGGGATGCTGCTTAAACGGAGAGACGGATGCATCAGACGGCAACAAAACCGATGGAAACTGGAATCCCAGAGAAGAAACTAGAAAACGCTGGGGTCAGGGACGACGTGGGAAGGATAGCTGGGTGCATCAGTCGATAGTTAATTTGGGTACCCTAATATTTGAAATAATATAAGGATTAAATAATTATCAAATAAATCGAAAGAACAGGCGTGAGGGAAGCTGCTTAAACGGATAGACGGATGCATCAGACGGCAACGAAACCGATGGAATCTTTAAGCCCAGATGCGTTGCTAGTAAACGCAGGGATCTGGGACGAGGTGGGTATGGATAGATGGGTGCATCAGTCGATCGAAATTTTGGTACCCAAAATATTTCACATTAAATCAATATTAAAAAAATATCAAAAAAATCGAATGAAAGGGATCAGAGATGCTGCTTAATAGGACAGACGGATGTATCAGACGGCAATGAAACTGATGGAACCTTAAAGACCAGATGTGTAGCAAGAACGCGGGAATTGCGGAAGATGTGGGTATGGATAGATGGGTGCATCAGTCGATGGAAATTGGGTACCTGAAATATTTTACATTAAATCAGAACTAAAAATTTATCAAAAACATCGATTGAACAGGGGTCAGGGACGCTGCTTAAACGGACAGACGGATGCATCAGACGGCAACGAAACCGCTGGCAACTTAAAAACCAGATGCGTAGCTAGTAAATGTGGGGGTCAAGGACGATGAGGGTATAAATAGATGTATGCATCAGTCGTTCGAAAATTAAGTACCAGAAATATTTCACATTAAATCAGGATTAAATAATTATCAAGTGAATGAACAGGGGTCAGGGGTGCTGCTTAACGGACAGACATATACATCAGACGGCAATGAAACTGATGGAAACATAAAGCTTGGATGCGTAGCTAGTAAATGCGGGGATCGGGAACGTTGTGGGTACGGATGGATGGGTGCATCGGTCAATCGATAATTGGGTTCCTGAAATGTTTCACATTAAATCAGGATTAAATAATTACCAAAAAATCGAATGAATAGGGGTCAGGGATGCTGCTTAAACGGACAGACGGATGCATCAGACGGCAAGGAAACCGATGTAAACCTAAAGCTCCGATTCGTAGCTAGTAAACACAACGTTCGTGGACGATAATGATATGGATAGTTGGGTCTATCAGTCGATCGAAAATTTGGTACCCGAAATATTTCACATTAAATCAGGACTAAAAAATTATCAAATTAATCGAAAGAACAGGGGTCAGGGATGCTGCTAAAACGGACAGACGGATGCATCAGACGGCAACGAAGTCGATGGAAACTTAAAACCCATATGCCTTGCTAGTAAACGCGAAGATCAGGAACGATGAGGTCATGGATTGATGTGAGCATCAGTCGATCGAAAATTGGATTCCCAAAATAATACACATTAAATCAAGATCAAATAAATATCAAAAATATCGAATGAACAGGGGTCAGGGATGCTGATTAAATGGACAGACGGATGCATAAGACGGCAACGAAACCGATGGAAACATAAAGCTCAGATGCGTAGCTAGTAATCGCGGGGGTCGGGGACGATGTCGGTATGGATAGTTGGGTGCATCAGTCGATCGAAAATTGGGTACCCGAAATATTTCACATTAATTCCGGATTCAATAATTATCAAATAAATCGAAAGAAAAGGGGTCAGGGATGATGCTTAAACGGACAGACGGATGCATCAGAGAGCAATGTAACCGATGGAAACTTAAAGCCAAGATGCGTAGCTAGTAAACGCAGGGGTTGGGGACGATGTTGGTATGGATAGTTGGGTTCATCAGTCGTTCGAAAATTGGGTTTTCCGAAATATTTCACATTAATTCAGGATTAAATAATTATCAAATAAATCGAATGAACAGGGGTCCGGGATGCTGCTTAAACGGAGAGACGGATGCATCAGACGGCGCGAAACCGATGGAAACCGAAAGCCCAGATGCGTAGCTAGTAAACGCGGGTGTCGGGGGATGTGGGTATCGATAGATGGGTGCATCAGTCGATCGAAAATTGGGTACCCAAAATATTTCACATTAACTCAATATCAAATAATTATCAAATAAATCGAATGAAAAGGGATCAGAGATGCACCTTAAGCAGACAGACGGATGCATCAGACGGCAACAAATCCGATGGAATCTTGAGGCCCAGATGGGAAGCTAGTAAACGCGGGTGTCGGAGACGATGTTGGTATGGATAGATGGGTGCATCAGTCGATCGAAAATTCGGTACCCGAAATATTTCACATTAAATCAGGATTTAATAATTATCAAATGAATCGAAAAAACAGGGGTCAGGGATGCTGCTTAAACGGACAGACGGATGCATCAGATAACAACGAAACCGATGGAAACGTTAAGCTCATATGCGTAGGAAGTCAACGAGGGGGTCGGGGACGATGTGGGTATGGATAAATGGGTGCATCAGTCGATCGAAAATTGGGTACCCGAAATATTTCACATTAAATCATGATAAAATAATTATAAAATAAATCGAATAAACAGGGGTCAAGGATGCTGCTATAACGGGCAGGTGGATGCATCAGACGGCAACGAATTCGATGGAAACTTAACGCCCTGATGCGTAGTTTATGATCGCAGGGGTCGGAGACGTAGTGGGTATGGACAAATGGGTGCAACAGTCGATCGAAAATTGGGTACCCGAAATATTTCACTTCAAATCAGGATTAAATAATCATCCAATAAATCGAAAGAACAGGGGTCAGGGATGCTGCACAAACAGACAGACAGGTACATTAGACGGCAACGAAACTGATGAAAACCGAAAGCCCTGATGCGTAGATAGTAAATGCGGGGTCAGGGACAATGTTTGTATGGAAAGATTGTTGCATCAGTCGATCTAAAATTGGGTACCCGAAAAATTTCACATTTAATCAAGATTAAATAATTATCAAATAAATCGAATGAACAGGGGTCAGGGATGCTGCTTAAACGGACAGACGGATACATCAAACGGCAATAAATCCGATGGAAACTTAAAGCCCAGATGCGTAGCTAGTAAACGCGAGATCGGGGACGATGTGTGTATGGATAGATGGGTGCATCAGTCGATCCGAAAAATAGGTACTCGAAATATTTCACATTAAATCAGGATTAAATAATTATCAAATAAATCGAATGAACAGGGGTCAGGGATGCTGCTTAAACGGATAGACGGATGTATAAGAAGGCAACGAAACCGAAATGCGGCGGTCGGAGACAAGATGAGTATGGATAGATGGGCGCATCAGTCGATCAAAAATTGGGTACCCGAAATTTTACATTAAATCAGGATTAAATAATTATCAAATAAATCGAAAGTACACAGGTCAGGGATGCTGCTTAAACGGACAGGTGTCGGGGACGATGTGGGTATGGATAGATGGGTTCATCAGTCGATCGCAAATTGGGTACCCGAAATATTTCACGTTAAATCAGGATTAAATAATTACCAAATAAATCGAAAGAACACGGGTCAGGGATGCTGTTTAAAAGGATAAACGGATGCATCGGACGGCAACGAAACGAATGGACACTTAAAGCCCAGATGCGTAGGTAGTAAACACAGGGATCGGGGACGATGTGGGTATGGAAAGAAGGGTGCATCAGTCGATCGAAAATTGGGTACCCGAAATATTTCACATTACGAGGGTTGTCCGGAAAGTTTGTAGACATCTTCTATCACGTACATACTGTATGTCTAGGGATTTATGATACTACCCGTCAATATTGAATATCATTTAAAGAGCTGTATTCAAGGTTGTCAATGAGATTCTCCAATAGATAATGAAATTACATGGAATTTTGTAGAGGTATGTTAGTTGGTGCGGAGCACAAAATGACGTTGTGACGAAAGAATGACGTCGAAGCAAATACGGCTACTTTAAGTCGTATCTTTGAAAGTTTACAATTACTATTATTCTTCGATCTTTTGCCTATATTTCAATCTACCAGTTGTAATATATCATGATAATAATAGAGCAAGCCTTGTCCACTTTTTAAGGAGTGTGTATTGCTAATATCCAGGTAAAATGAAGGCAAAATTTTCCCCTTTTCTTTTGCAATCATATTACATTAATCCAAATATTAAAGAAATTCGACTCAATTTCAAAATACTTCAAATCAACCGTAACTGTTTTAACAATCCCTGGAATCTAAGGCAAATAAAGGTCATGTGTATCCCGGATTCCGGTCAGTCCTATTACGTTCGTTATCTTAAAATCCATACCCAAAACGTACAAAACTCGTTTGTCTGTAATGTTCAATAATCTTCATGATTCCTTATTAAAGAAATCACCTCATATAGTGTTTATCGACTATCATCTATTCCAACTGTTTACTAATCATTGAAGAGTAACTATTCAACCATTAAAAAACTTCGTTCTCAAAAAGGACCCTTTCAATCGAACGGCGTTTCGTCATAATGACGTTCCGGTGAAAACGCAGACTTCGCATTAAAGTAGCTTTGCTGAGAGAATAATTTATTACTAGTTACTTGAAATTTTGATGGAAAGATACCATTTGTTGAGATAGATTTGCAGTGTGTTCCTGTAGTTGTCATAATAGGTTTAGGTGTATATTTCTTCGCGATTCCCGGATTCTAAATGAAACGTTGATTAGACGATGCCCCAACGCAACGTCTGACGGCGTCAATTTCCGCTCCATCTCGGGCACGGTTTGCTATAATACTCTTGAATCATTTGAGTATACATGAAGCGATCACTTTGAAAATATAACAAGAAAGAACTCATAAACTGGTCACAATAAACTCATGTTAATTTAGATATTCTCATAAGATCAAATCCTTGAAAAGATTTAAGTATTCAATCATTTTCGGTAAATGTTTATTATTTCGACGTGCTACGGGTACCGGTAGGTGTAGTTCCTTAGGCAATTGTCAAATACATGTCAATAAAAATGTTGTAGGCTTTTCTTCGGATATAAAGTCAGTGATAAAAAGGGAAGCGATGAACATAAGAACTATGGATAAAATGGAAGTAATTAATGAGAATTTCAGACGGTCTACGAACTTCCCGGACAACCCTCGTAAATCAGGATTAAATAATTATCAAATTAATCAAAAGAACATGGGTCAGGGATGCTGCTTAAACGGACAAACGGATGCATCAGACGGCAACCAAAGCGATGGAAAAATATAGCCCGATGCGTAGCTAATAAACGCAGGGATCGGAGACGATGTAG
Organism: Fragum whitleyi; assembly: GCA_948146395.1. Taxonomy (NCBI): domain Eukaryota; kingdom Metazoa; phylum Mollusca; class Bivalvia; order Cardiida; family Cardiidae; genus Fragum; species Fragum whitleyi. The sequence continues at coordinate 107,604 of OX411552.1, read as the reverse complement.
ATATGGATTGATGGGTGCATCAGTCGATCCAAAAATTGGGTACCCGAAATATTTCACATTGATTCAGGATTAAATGATAATCAAATAAATCGAAAGAATAGGGGTTAGGGTTGCTGCTGAAACGGACAGACGGGAGCATCGGACGGCAACGAAACCGATGGAAACTAAAAGCCCAGATGCGTTGCTAGTAAACGCAGGGATCGGGGACGATGTGGGTATAGATAGATGGGTGCATCTGTTGATCGAAAATTGGGTACCCGAAATATTTCACTTTATATCAGGATTAAATAAATATCAAAAAATCGAATAACAAGGGATCAGAGATGTACCTTAAACAGACAGACGAATACATCAGGCGGCATCGAAACCGATGGAATCTTTAAGCCCAGAAGCGTAGCTAGTAAACGCAGGGATCGGGGACGATGTGGGTATGGATAAATAGGTGCATCAATCGATCAAAATTTGGTACCCGAAATATTTCACTTGAAATTAGGATTAAATAATCATCAAATAAATCGAATGACCAGGGATCAGGGATGCACCTTAAACACACAGACGAATACATCAGACGGCAACTAAACCGATTGAACATTAAAGCCCAGATGCGTTGCTAGTAAACGCAGGGATCGGGGACGATGTGGGTATGGATAGATGGGTGCATCAATCGATCAATATTGGGTACCCGAAATATTTCACATTAAATCAGGATTAAAATATTATCAAAAAAATGGAATGAAAGGGAACTGGGATGCTGCTTAAACGGACAGACGGATGCATCAGACGGCAATGAAACCGATGGATCCTTAAAGCGCTGATGCTAGTAAATGCGGGGGTCGCGGAAGATGTGGACTTAGATAGATGTATGCATCAGTCGTTCGAAAATTTGATAACCGAAATATTTCAGATTAAATCAGGATTAAATAATTATCAAATAACTCGAATGAATATGGGTCAGGGATGCTGCTTAAACGGAGAGACGGATGCATCAGACGGCAACAAAACCGATGGAAACTGGAATCCCAGAGAAGAAACTAGAAAACGCGGGGGGCGGGGACGACGTGGGAAGGATAGCTGGGTGCATCAGTCGATAGTAAATTTGGGTACCCTAATATTTGAAATAATACCAGGATTAAATAAATCGAAAGAACAGGCGTGAGGGAAGCTGCTTAAACGGATAGTCGGATGCATCAGACGGCAACGAAACCGATGGAATCTTTAAGCCCAGATGCGTAGCTAGAAAACGCAGGGATCGGGGACGAGGTGGGTATGGATAGAAAGGTGCATCAGTCGATCGAAATTTTGGTACCCAAAATATTTCACATTAAATCAATATTAAAAAATATCAAAAAAATCGAGTGAAAGGGATCAGAGATGCTGCTTAATAGGACAGACGGATGTATCAGACGGCAACGAAACCGCTGGCAACTTAAAAACCAGATGCGTAGATAGTAAATGCGGGGATCGGGAACGTTGTGGGTACGGATGGATGGGTGCATCGGTCAATCGATAATTGGGTTCCTGAAATGTTTCACATTAAATCAGGATTAAATAATTACCAAAAAATCGAATGAATAGGGGTCAGGGATGCTGCTTAAACGGACAGACGGATGCATCAGACGGCAAGGAAACCGATGTAAAGCTAAAGCTCCGATTCGTAGCTAGTAAACACAACGTTCGTGGACGATAATGATATGGATAGTTGGGTCTATCAGTCGATCGAGATCGAAAATTTGGTACCCGAAATATTTCACATTAAATCAGGACTAAAAAATTATCAAATTAATCGAAAGAACAGGGGTCAGGGATGCTGCTAAAACGGACAGACGGATGCATCAGACGGCAACGAAGTCGATGGAAACTTAAAACCCATATGCCTTGCTAGTAAACGCGAAGATCAGGAACGATGAGGTCATGGATTGATGTGAGCATCAGTCGATCGAAAATTGGGTGCCCAAAATAATACACATTAAATCAAGATCAAATAAATATCAAAAATATCGAATAAACAAAACTTTGATTGAAAAGCTTTTACAAAGAAAAAGGGTAAGGTCAGAGTATGTTACCCAAAAAGTATGTTTATTCAAAAAATTTGGTAAGACAAAATAAAAGTGAAACACCTCATCATATTGACTTAAATTACAGACTTTTTACAAAAACCCAACCAAACTCATCTAAAAAAGCTCGTCCAAAGAAAAAGGGTAAGACCAGGGTATGGTACTCCAAAAAGGGTGTTTACTCGAAACGTTTGGTTAAGACTAAATAAAAGTAAAATTCCTCATCATCTTGACTCCACTAACAAACTTGAATCCAAAAATTGAATCAAACTTTGATTCAAAAGCTTTTCCAAAGAAAAAGGGTAAGACCAGGGTATGGTACCCCAAAAAGTGAGTTTACTCAAAAAAAATTTGGTAAGACAATATAAAAGTGAAACACCTCATTATCTTGACTTAACTTACAGACTAGAATCCAAAAATTCAATCAAACTCTCAAAGAACAACTATTCCTAAGAAAAAGGGTAAGTTCAGAGTATGGTACTCAAAAAAATGCATTTACGCAGAAATTGAGTAAGACATGCATCAAGGGAACCACGTCATCATCTTGACTCTACTGACAAACTTGCATCCAAAAATCGTATCAAATTTTGATTGAAAAGCTTTTACAAAGAAAAAGGGTAAGGTCAGAGTATGTTACCCAAAAAGTATGTTTATTCAAAAAATTTGGTAAGACAAAATAAAAGTGAAACACCTCATCATATTGACTTAAATTACAGACTTTTATACAAAAACCCAACCAAACTCATCTAAAAAAGCTCGTCCAAAGAAAAAGGGTAAGACCAGGGTATGGTACTCCAAAAAGGGTGTTTACTCGAAACGTTTGTTTAAGACTAAATAAAAGTAAAATTCCTCATCATCTTGACTCCACTAACAAACTTGAATCCAAAAATTGAATCAAACTTTGATTCAAAAGCTTTTCCAAAGAAAAAGGGTAAGACCAGGGTATGGTACCCCAAAAAGTGAGTTTACTAAAAAAATTTGGTAAGACAATATAAAAGTGAAACACCTCATCATCTTGACTCAACTTACAGACTAGAATCCTAAAATTCAATCAAACTCACAAAGAAAAACTATTCCAAAGAAAAAGGGTAAGTTTAAAGTATGGTATTTAAAAAAAGTGAGTTAGTCAAAAAATTGAGTTAGACATGAATCAAGGGAACCTACTCATCATCTTGACTCTACTGACAAACTTGAATTCAAAAATCGTATCAAACTTTGATTGAAAAGCTTTAACAAAGATGAAGGGTAAGGTCAGAGTATGGTTATCCAAAAAGTGAGTTTACTCAAAAAAGTTGGTAAGACAAAATAAAAGTGAAACACCTCATCATATTGCCTCAACTTACAGACTAGCATCCAAAAATTCAATCAAACTCACAAAGAAAAACTATTCCAAAGAAAAAGGGTAAGTTCAGAGTTTGGTACTAAAAAAAGTGAGTTTACTCAAAAAATTGAGTAAGACATGAATCAAGAGAACCACCTCATCATCTTGACTCTTCTGATAAACTTGCATCCAAAAATCGAATTAAACTTTGATTGAAAAGCTTTAACAAAGAAAAAAGGGTAAGGTCAGAGTATGGATACCCAAAAAGTGAGTTTCCTTAAAAAAATCTGTAAGGCAAAATAGAAGTGAAACACCTCATCATGTTTACTTAATTTATACACCAGCATCCAAATATTCAATCAAACTCACAAAGAAAAGCTATTCCAAAGAAAAAGGGTAAGTTCAGGGTATGTAATCATAAAAAGTGAGTTTACTCAAAAATCGAGAAATTCATGAATCAAAGGAACAACCTCATCATCTTGACTCTACTGACAAACTTGCATCCAAAAATCGAATCAAACTTTTATTGAAAAGCTTTTCCAAAGAAAAAGGGTAAGTTCAGAGTATGGTTACCCAAAAAGTGAGTTTACTAAAAAATTTGGTAAGACAAAAAAAGTGAAATACCTCATTATCTTGACTAAATTTACAGACTTTCATACAAAACCCCAACCAAACTCATCTAAAAAAGCTCGTCCAAAGAAAATGGGTAAGGTTAGGGTATGGTACTCCAAAAAGGGTGTTTACTCGAAACATTTTGTTAGACAAAATGAAAGTGAAATTCCTCATCATCTTGACCCCAATGACAACCTTGCATCCAAAAATCGAATCAAACTTTGATTGAAAAGCTTTTCCAACGAAAAAAGGTAAGTTCAGGGTATTTTACAGTAAGGTTATGGACTCCAAAAAGTGAGTAAACTAAAAAAAAATGAGTTAGACATGTAAAAGTAATACGCCAAATAATCTTGAATCCTTTAAAACACTGACAGCCAATAACCTTATCAAATCCTCAAACAAAACCTATCCCAAAGAATAGGGTAAACGAAAGAGCACGGTACCCCAAAAAGTGAGTTTACTCAAAAAATTGGGTAAGACGAGAAAACATAAAACGCCTGATAATCTTGTCCTAAATTATAGACTTGTGTCCAAAAACCAAATAAAACTCATACGCAATCGTATTTCAAAAGTAAAAGGTAAGGTCAGAGTATGGTAGACCAAAAAGTAAGCTTACTTAAAAAAAAGATAAGACAATGAGAAAATTTTAGCTAACGACCAACATCCAAAAACCTACATTTCTAGCGACGGCTACTTATCTAAGGTGTCGAGAAAATTGACCGAAAACGTTTTTTGGTGCTTGTCAGATGACATACTTGTTTTTCTTGTATAAAAAATTACAGCTTGACTTATTTCCCTTGTGCCACACCCTTCACTTTGAAAAACAGAAATTACATTTTTGCGTTTTAACGTCTCTTTACTGTATAATAGAACAATACTCTTCTTAAGAGTGATAATTTCATTCTACAAACCATTCTATTTGAATGCACAGCCCGGATCGTGTCTGACTGGGTCAGTACTTTTTGTGTTCTAGCTCACTTGTTGACGGAGAGTTTAAGCCAACCACTGTTGACTAAAATATAAAGCCGGTAATTGATAACTGGGACAGTAAGTCCACAATTTTTTATTGAAAGATAATAGTAGTCCAACGTCAAGTCAATATTTGTTGACTGTTATGTATAGAACCAAATAATTGTTGAGTGGGACTTGTTTTCAAAAACAGTTGAGTGGGACTTTCTAGTACTTGAAGTGAATGTTAGGCAAACATGTTTGTTATTTGAACTTTTAATAAAGATATTCAGCCACTAATTGTTGACTGGGAAATCAAGCCGGTTAATGATGCCTTATATTGATCCAATAATTGTTAATTTGTAATTTAGACTAATGACTGCTGACTCTGATGTTTAGCTACAAATTGTTGAATTGGACAAACACTTTTTTTATTGTGAAATACTAGAGTGGCGACACCTGAAGAATTCGCGGGATACAATGAGAGATGATAAATAGGAATTTACCGGATACACCTTTAGTGGCACATATGACGCATAACGTCTTAAAACTGTTTTGCTCTAAGCAATCGATATTGATTAAAATCAACATATCCCTGTTCTTAAAATGTAGACCATAACCAACAGTGAAATTGTTGGAATCGACACAATAACAAGAATGAGAAAAAACGCAATACTTTTTCAATTGGAGGTTATACAAAATTAATAATTTCTGTTGGATTAAATTAGTGATGTTGTAAAACTTCCCTTAAATTTCACTCAAACGTCCCTTCTCAAATCAATATAATTTCAAAATAATTTCAAAACAGTACAACTTGTCTATTTCAGATATTTTTCTAACTGTGTTATTAAAGATTGTTGCCTAAATGGCAAATTTATTCTTTTTGTGTTTAAAAACATTTTCTTTGATATTTACATAAGTTTTATGGCTGTAAGACCACAAAAATATTTTTATATCATGAAATTGTGCAAAAAAAATGCAGGAATTGTACTTTTAAGACTTTATTTTACAAATCCTGTTTCCCAATTCATCTGAAAAACACACAGAAATTTCCCAAAATGAACAGACTAAGGCCTCTTCCCAAATTCTAGGCAAGAGGACCATGATGGTCTTACATCGCTCACCTGTGTCTCTTTGACCCCGGAAACATCACATTGATTAATAAGGCAGATGTCAGAAAAGAAATTATTTCATAATTTTCATTTCATTTTAATTTACATCAATATCATGGAATGTTTTCAGCCAAGAGCAAGAAAGATATACCTTTTCGCTCTTTGATTCTATGTAAGACAGGATGCACCCGGATGGAGCCCAAATGTGACCTCAGGTATGAACAAACTTGGTAGAGGTCCATTACATGATGCTACAAACTAAATATGAAAGCTGTCTGCCTGATGGTTTCAGAGAAGAAGATTTTTTCCTATTTTCACCCATCATGCCCAGATGAGCTATAAGGGGTGCGCCTGAGTGGAGCCCAAATATGACCCCATGGTCTTGAATTGAACAAACTTGGTAGGGGCCCACTGAATGATGCTACTTACCAAATATGAAATCTGTGTGCCCTCTAGTTTAGGAAAAGAAGATTTTAAAAGATTTTCGCTCTTTGATTCTATGTAAAAAGGGTTGCGCCTGGGTGGAGCCCAGATATGATCCTAGGGTCTTGATATGAACAAACTTAGTAGAGGTCCACTAGATGCTATATAGCAAATATGAAAGCTGTCTTTCTTCTGGTTTCAGAGAAGATTTTCATTCTTAAACCCTTCATGCTCAGAAGAGCTGAAAGGGTTGCGCCCGGGCAAAGCCCAAATATGACCCCATGGTCTTAACGTGAATAAACTTTGTAGAGGCCCACTAGGTGATGCTACATACCAAATATTAAAGCTGTCTGCCATCTGGTTTCAGAGAAGAAGATTTTTTACGATTTTCACCCTTTGATTCTATGTAAAAAGGGTTGTGCCAGGGTCGAGCCCAATTATGACCCAAGGGATTTGAAGATTTTCATATTTTCACCCTTTTTGTTAAGGGTAAAGGGAAAGTTATGGGTGGATTTTATTCGTTTGAACAACTTTGGTAGAGCTTGACCCAAGGATCATCCACGCCACGTTTCATCATGATTGGCCCACTGGTTAAAGAGGAGATGTTTAAAGAAATTGTTGACGACAGATGACGCATGACAGACGCCGGACATGGTACCATCACAATAGCTCACCTTAAGCACTTTGTGCTCAGGTGAGCTAAAAAAGAAGATATTTGCTCTTTCTGCTCCTTTGAACCCTTTAAAATCTGTTTTGACCCCAAGAGTTTAATTGGTAAGACGTCAAACACTCCTTTATTTCAGACGCTAGCTCAAGCTGTGCTATATACTCCTATAGCAAACTTTAGCGGTGTAATATCATTCGTTTTATAAATTATAGAATGTTTAGCTTTTTATCATCTCTCAATTTATATACTAAGCAAAAATAAAAAGTATCTACCCAATAAAACTTCGGATTTCTTTAAAAGTGCATACAGGAATTCTATGAAATATATTGCAAATTACCCCATAATCATTTTGGAAATAAATTTGAAAAGTTAATGTGATTTCAAGAAGCCGCTACCGCATTTTAGGCCCTTACGTAGCCAAGGGGCCGTTTTAAAAAATAACAGACTCTCAATTAAAAATTCAAATGATTTTCTGACAGTTTTAAGCTTGCAAAATGCAATTTTATGGCGTTCGGTATTCTGGATTGATTAGACAACTTGATTCCTTCTGCCAATTCCTACTAAAGTTACGTCAAATGAACACAAACATTCATAAAACATCTTACGCAGATACAAAGCTCAAATTTTCAAAATTCTCTCTGTTCGTTCCTTGTCAAGAAAACCAATTCCAAAATGCCCTATTTCATTTTTGCTGAAAACAAAACAGCATTTGCATTGCCACGTTACGTCAACGTTTCATCTTGCTCATTGGAGAGGCTCGTATGAATATCAAGGAAATTTGCTCGCCTTACACCCGTTAATAATTAAATGGCAATTGATTTATTTTTAAGGTTTGGCGTTTTGAAAGGTTCAGACATTTATTTCACTTCCGCTTTAAAGTTGTGGTTAGGAAGCGTAGAGGCAATCGCGTCAACGAATGAGAAAATTTGGCGTGTCATCTTCCCAGTGGCCCTATTGAGTTGAAGAGGGCGAATAACAATACTACTCTTTGGGAATTGGCAAGCACACGTCTCTATTGTTCTTCTCTTTCAACTAACGTCCGTAAAATTTACTCAACGTTTGACGTTTTTTGATAACGCCTTTGGTCAAGTTTTTTCTCGGTCTCGTTACAAAACTGTGTTGTACGGAGCACAACTATTGTTTGATTTTCTTAACCACAGAGCTTTAGAGATTACATTCATTTGAGAAGAAACTCACGATCGAACACGTGACGAACGTCGACGTAGAAAGCATACATTTCGACATTCATTTAAAAACACCAAAAATGACATGTTGCTTGAATGAAAAATCATGTTTGCCTGAGAAAACGAAGCGCTGCAAACACAATGCTACCTTAATTGATCATTTAATCTTTAAAACATAAAAGATATTGACAAAAGAAAAGTGGATACTTTCTTATTTTGCTGAGTATATATCCTTTCAACAAACTGTATTATCCATGATTAATGCCCTGGCAGGGCGGAGCCTAAGTAACGGGTCATTGCACTTAAGGTTAAGGGAAACCAGCTTTTATCTAAAATAACCTACTTCTAAAGAGAGTCGACGTAAATAACTCGAGACCTTGAATTCCAGATTGGTAACCAAATCCTCGTAACTTCAGCTTAATCAAGCTGAAGTTACGAGGCTTTGGTAACCAAACGATGAAATGTGTTCACTCTCTCTAAGCACGTGAATCCTTAAGGCTGTAGGATACAGTTATTTGCACGCGTTAACGATGATTACCGACTAAAACTTGAAAGAACCCAATCTATTATAAAGTAAACTCGCCAAATTACGTCACGGTTAAGCCCCGCCCTGCCAGTTCATTTATTACGCAGAATACATACTTCTTAGTAGTTTATAGACAGGCCCTACAATGAAATGATGACTGCAGTGGTTCTGAAATATTTTGAATATCTACTTGTTCACGGACAAACTTGTAACAAAGTCAATCACGAACGGGCTCAAGATCAAGGAGACATTTGTTTCCTGTGAAGAATTTGTAAAAAGAATTATAAAAATACTAAAAAAAAATCCAAGCAGAAAAAACATAAAAACAAGGAAACGTCTGCTTTAATTTGGTTAGGTTCGTAACTCCAACCCCATTCGCCGCAAGACGGATTGAATAAATCTTGTCAATGTGTCCTAACAAAAATCCTTTAATTTTACAATACAGTTTAAGTATTAAATACATATTTTTAAAACAATTCTTATGAATACATCGTATTTGATTTAGATTTTAAAACTATATTCGAAATCCCTTGAGGTTGGGGGATTAGGGGGATAAAGTAATGTTCGTATTACATGTAGCCATACCCGCCTTTACGATAAATGGAAATTTCTCATATAACACAAAATCAATTAAATATGAAAGAATAACCAAAAGATAAACATAACGATCGATTTCTTAAATGAAAAGAGTTGATTGATCTTTAAAAGTCTCCACCGGGCCCTCTTTTTATTATCAAAAGGTATATTTGCTTATATTCGCCAATATTCGCAGAAAAAGTTGTGTTCGTATTTTAGTCATACTAGGTTACCAGCACTTTCATTCTCGAAATTCAGGAGCAAGCGTTATTTTTTTCAAATGCTGGGAACTCGAGAAGGCCTGTCAATGGCGAAAATCAAAGTAAACAAAGGTAGGTGCCCGTGGATTCTTTATGAATATTTCATTGGTTTAGGGAATGCTGGAAAATGTCGTTATGCTGTCCTGTAAAAGATAAGGTCGTATACATGGAGAAATTATCTGAACACTACGGAGCATTGCGATATTGTCCATCATTCGAAAATAATTCAAATATCTATACAAATCTATGCTCAACTACCTTTGTTTACTGTGTTTCTCACCATTGGCACCACCTCTAGAGTTCCCGGACGAACCATTTGTACAACATTACGCTTGCTCTTTTTGTAGCTCATCCAATGTTTACTACACATGGTTTCACATTTATTAATGGAACAGAGAAAAACAATCACCGGGTAGTCGATCCTGGGTTTTGCGCATACAACGAACCCACTGAACATTACTTGTTTGATGATCTTGAACATGACAAAATTTGAAAAACACTCAACCTAAAACATTAATGTCAAATAGCATGTACAACCCCAGACTAAGAACAGGTTGTGGAATTAGCTACTGAAAGTATCCGTCATCCAAACAGTTGGCCTATATAATGTAACAGTTCAAATATTCTTCTAAATTTTACAATTTACTTACTACAATTCCTTTATACTTGAAATTGTATATGCTAACGAATGCGAATGAGTTTTTTGCGAAACGAATCAAATGATCTGTCTGGTAGTTGTAAGTCTCGACATGCCTTCTGATATTCTCTGTATTTTTCTATCACTGACAACCTATCCTTAAGTTTTACATTCGCCACAATTGAAAGTTCAGCTGAGGTCCACCTTTTATAGCATTTATTACTAGGTACGTGTATATGACATTCAGGTAAATCGTCGCTTTCAGATGCTACAACTTCGTTCTCTTCAGGCTCTATTTGATCAATTCTGTCATCTTCCAAAGGTGGGATGGAAACATTAGATGGATCCGGAAGTTTACTTATATCCTTGGATCTATACTTGTCTACGTCTAATTTTAATGGTATAGAAGGATGCAGGCGGAAGATCTTAACATAATTTATACCTGGAAGTAGAAAGGGCGACTGAATCTCTAGCAGTTTAAACGTAGCCTGTGTGACAGGGATATCACGCTCCAGTTTGCTTAAGGAGTAGTAATTGACATACCGTCCCTGCTGAAGAAACGCCACACATGATATGAAAGTCAATACTTTAACCTTACTTTCAACCGGCAGCTTCTTCTCTCTTATCTTTTCTAGAACGCTCTTAACCCATGGGAAGACAATTCCAGAACAGCTCGATGAATAACAAAGCTTCCGTTGCTCCAATTCTCTTAAAACCAAATTCTGCAACTGTGCACCTTCGCGCTCAAGTTCACTATCCGTATCAGATATATCTGTCAGTACCCAAAAACCATATTTATACTCCCAATTCAATCCCATATTACGGTTAGAATCGTAGGTCCTTATTGCTGGAAAGTAACCTAAATACAAACCACTTATTCCAAACTGAATAACGTCGTCTACGTCGACATTCATTTTAAGCATCAATTGTTTCACTGAACCAAATACAAAATCCCACTTAAACTTTTTGGCTGAAGACAACATATTTACAATATCTGGAACAGTGATACCACCAACTATATGTTTAGTGCCATTTCCACTATTTACTTTGAGCTGAAGAACAAAATGCTCAAATGACCAAAACACTTTGCCGTTTGCATGGCAGTCTCTAAGTAGGATCTCTATCAAACGACGACCCATTAACAAACGACTACCACCTATCAAGTTGTAAAAGCCGCTTATGCTGTGAATCTTTCGTTGTACAGTCTCATTCTTAGAGAATAGTTTAACGGGGGGCAACGTTTTATCATCCATGCAACAAGAGCTGCTGTCTTCTAAGCAAAGAAAACCTTTCTGATCTGTCAGACAGCGTGTTGGATACTGGGTGCCTGGTCCCAGGTTCTTTGAATATTGATAAGAAGAGCTACAAAGTGGGCGCCCCCACAATAGTTGCTCGACAGCAAGCTCTGTCTGGTATACATCCCAGGTCAATCTTGTGTTACCAGTTCCCCTTCCTGAGCGAAACGCAATGTCCAATTGCTGGTGAAGATGCAGGCCTATAATTCTTAATAGTTTCATCGTAAAGCCGTGTCTTAAAAAAGGCACGATCATTGCATGCTTCTCCAAGAGCTCTGTTAGATGGTCAACAAGAATAAACTCAGATCCAGTAACTGCACTAGACCTCTTACGAATACAAATTACAAACTCTAATCTGCATACCCCTCTGTTGATTTGAAAAAAGTTATTTTGTATCTCAGAAAGGTAGGCCGATGCATCAGAATACAGGTTTCTTTGACCTAAATCGGTCAACATACCTTCAAGCATGATCACAGATGAAGAAACCGGATGAACTCTTGTTTTAGGGTAACGATGTGGTAAGTCGTTGTACAACTGGACAAATCTGATGTTCTGTGGAGACGTACATACATTTCTCAGCTCTGCACTTATTTGTAACTTAGACGTGGTCAATATTGACTGCAGGTTTACACATTCAATGAATGAGAACGCTGATGATATGACACAGTTTGAACTAGGCCAAACTTCTTTAACACCTTCTCGAGACCAAAACAAGTCTAAAAAATTAGAGTATATTCTGTGTCCTGCATGTACACAGATGTCTTTCACTGCATTTTCATCCCTTACTGGCAATTCCACAGGTGTCTCACATTTCTCCCCAAACCGAAAGGTAAACAAAACTTTTCGAAAACCTGGTAGCTCTATCAAATCAGTTTCTTCTAGGGCGATTTGAAAATTATCCAAGATGTGACACTGATGGCCTGGCAATACAAACAATTTCCGCGCATCGTTGATATTGTTCTTTGCCAATGTCTCCAGAGCAATACCTTTTCTGAACATCTCTCTGAGCCCATCCTGGAAGCGAGTTCTTAGTCTCTCAAAGAACGTATACGCCGAACGACTTTGTATCGTAAAGTCGTATATTGATCTACATTCACGAGGGTCTGGAATAAAACCAAGCCAAGTTTCAAATAAACCATCATATATTATTTGACTTCCAACGGTGTCTTTCAGCACCATGAAGCTGTTTTCATTAAAATTTGAGATATCTAGATGTTTCTTAATCATAGGATAAAATCGACGCAAACTACGAATTCCAAGTGGCATTATGTCAAGATGACGAAAATCAGATTTTAAACCTTAAGCAATATTTAACCATTCTATTGTTATTCCATCTATATGATTTATGAATTAGTTCTTCTTGATCAGCACCGTTTTTTATGGCGGTGGCACGCACGGAAATATGATCTTCCCGTTTCAAAAATCCCTCCACATTGTTGCTATTCTTGAATGACTCCGCAAAGCTTCGAGAATTTTCAGTAGCAGTATCAATAAGGAACAAGTTCTCATCCTCACCATCACTGTCAAACTCCTCTTCCATACCATGCATAGTGCTTTGTAATCTACAGTACAGTTGAAGCCAAAACGCAATATATATCAATAAAGAACCAATGATAATCCTCATCTTCTCTGTCGAATTGGTCTTCTCTGTCGTTCATAGTGCCCAGCACTTCAAGGGATAACTTCGAATTCCTTTTCAATACCATAAACAGTGTCCTGCAATTAACCGAACAGCTTAAACCAAAAGAACAGTATACATCAAAACAGAAAAGGAAAAGTTTACCAGCAAACAATGTCACTTTCAAATTCTGAACAACCCCAAAGACTGTTGGGTAAGAGTGAGGGCAAGGGTAAGGCATAGTAGGGATATGGTAGAGTAATTTTGTTAAAGGTAAGCAAGAGTAGGGATAGGGTAAGGGTAGAGTAGGGTGAATGCAGCGTAAGGATAAGTCAGAGTAGGAATAGGAGTAAGTAGTATTGGTAGGTAAGGTAGGGGTAATGTATTTTATGTAGTGTATGGTAAGCGAGGTTCAGATAGAATAATGGCTTGATAAGGAAATGGTGCGAGAAGAGGTAAAAAAGGTAAGGGTTAGGATATTAGTATATTGGTATGAGTATGATGAGTGCATGGTAAGGAAAAGGCTGAGTATTGAAAGGGTAAGGGTAGAGTAGGGTAAGTGCAGCGTAAGGATAAGCCAGTTTAGGAATAGGTGTAAGTAGTAAGGGTAGGTAGGGTAGGGGTAAGGTTATATATGTGGTCTATTGTTAGCTAGGTTCGGATAGAATAATGGCTTGGGTAAGGAAAAGACTGAGTAGGGAAAGGGTAAATGGTATAGTAAGTTAATTGTAGGGTAAGGGTAAGCCAGAGTAGAGAAAGAGTTAGGTAGGAGTAGAGGAAGTGAAGGGTAACGGTAGGGAGCAAAGGCAGGGATAGGTGTCAGTAATGTAGGTTAAGGGTATGTGTAAGCCAGAGTAGGAAAAAAAGTAAGGTTAAGGGTAAGTCAAAGACGGGTAAGGCTAGAGTTGATTTTTTGTAGAGTAAAGGTAAGTCAGAGAAGGGATAGGGTAAGGATAGAGTAAGGTTATTGAAGGGTAAGAGTCAGAGTAGCAGTTGCTTAGTTTTTAGAAAAAATAATGGTAGGGGGTTGTGTAGAGTTAGGGTTAGGGAAAGAACTTCTAATTCTTTTCAATACCATACACATTTTCCTGCAATTAACAGGACAGCTTAAACCAAAACAGTAGTATGCATCAAAACAGAAAAGGAAATAATTTACCAGCAAACAACGTCAATATCAAATATGAACAACCCCAAAAAACTGTTGGGTAAGAGTAAGAGAAAGGGTAAGGCAAAGTAAGAATAGGTTAAGAATAGAGTAGTGTTGTTGTAGTGTAAGGCTAAAGGTTAGCCAGAGTAGGGATGGGGTAAGGGTAGAGTAGGGTAAGTGAAGCGTAAGAGTAAGCCAGAGTAGGAATAGGAGTAAGTAGTAGGGGTTAGTGTAGGTAGGGTAGGGATAAGGTATTTTATGAAGTGTATGGTAAGCTAGGTTCGGATAAAAAATGGCTTGACAAGGAAATGATGGGAGGAGAGGTAAAATATTCAAAGTTTAAGATAGAAGTATATTGGTATGAGTATGATGAGTGCCGGTTAAGGAAAAGGCTGAGTATGGAAATGGTAAGGGTAGAGTAAGTTTATTGTAAGGTAAGGTAAGGTAAGGGTAAGGGTAAGCCAAAGTAGAGAGTGGGTAAAGTAGAAGTAGAGTAAGAGGTAACGGTAGGGAGCCAGAGTAGGGATAGGTGTAATTAATGTAGTTTTAGGATATGGGTAAGCCAGAAAAGGAAAAGGAGTTAGTACTATATTGTAAGGGTAAGGTTAAGTCAGAGACGGGTAAGGCTAGAGACGAGTTTTTGTAGGGTAAGGGTAAGTCAGAGTAGGGATAGAGTAAGGATAGAGTAAAGTTATTGTAGGGTAAGAGTCAGAGTAGCGGCTGATTATTTTTTGGTTCAAATAATGGTAGGGGTTGTGTAGCCGGTCGGTAGGATACGTGTAAAGTAATGGTAGCTAAGGGCTAGGTACATTGAGGTAGGGTCGGTAAAGGTAGAGTTGGGGTGAGTTAAGATCATGTGGGATGGGTTTATACAGTTACTCTTACTTGTAAATAAAATCTTACGTTTGGGTAACCTGACAATTTCTCGAAGTTCAGTCCCGGTAAACTCTGAGTAAACACTATAACGTATATTTCTTGTAATAGTGTCCTCTTTCGAATATCGTATTCAAGCTCTAGATTTTCTCAGAAAAACTCTATTCCCGAAGCATCTTAAAAGAAATAATCATTCGACTTATTCTTTTGAAAAAAAAAGAATAACACCCAAATAAAATTTCACATATCAAAACTAAATATATAACCTTGTATGAACAAGATTATAACTCTCTAAAATAAAAAAAAGTCTAATATTCATTTCTTTAACCTAAATAAAAAAAATCACAACAAATGCGCATACGCTTGGACCACATAGAAGGGATCAGAGTAAGAGTAGTGATGGATAAGAGTGAGGGAAAGGAGTTAGGGTTAGCAATAGAGTATTGGTATGGTAGCGTTTGGTAAAATAAGGGTAGAGTTTGGGTTTGGGTTTGAGTTCAATTTGTAAGAAATCTTTATTGGGTTTACCCTATCGATAACTCAGAGTTAACTCTGAGTTAACTCATAGTCAACTCTGAGTTAACTCTAAGTCAACTCCTAAATGCATAAGTCTTATAATTTGACCCCATTTCTATTTACGTGTTCAATTTTATCTTAATATTCTCTCTACGGCACCCTTAAGTAAAAATCATTTGGCAAATTCTAGTATAAAAGAACGAATGACGTCATACAAAGAAGACACAAACTACAATGAAGACAAAGAACTATATTAAAAGAAAATGACTTCTACCATATCTATTCAAGAAATTAAAACTGAAATGAGGAAAAAATTCAAGTAAATTACCTCTTTGAATGTTGTTATTCCAATATTTACACTTTAACCACACAAGACTTTATTCCAGATCTGATCACAATTGCGCAAGCGTTTTAACTAAATGATAGGTCACGTGATATCACGTGATGTTCATCAAGGGATATTCTTTCGTTTCAGCCTTATACCCGTAACCTAAATGCACAAGCACAATGGTCATGGAATATCAAGTGATGATCATCTCTGAATTTTCATCTTTCGTTTCAGCCTTATACCCCTTACACAAATGCGCAAGCACATTGGCTATATCATAGGTCATGGAATATTAGGTGATGGTCATCTCTGAATGGTCATCTATCGTTTCAGCCTTATACCCTAACCCTAACCCTAACCCTTTCCGTCTGATGCATCCGTCTGTGCGTTTATGTAGCATCCCTGACCCCTTGTTATTCGATTTATTAATAATTATTTAATCCTGATAAAATGGGTACCCATTTTTCGATCGACTGACGCGCCCATGTATCCATGCCCACATCGTCCCCAACCACCGCGTTCACTAGCTATGCATCTGGGTTCCAAGTTAACACTGTTTTCGTTGCCCTCTGATGCATCTGCGTTTATGCAGCATAACTGGCCCCTTGTTATTCGATTTATTTATGATTATTTAATCCTGATTTTAATGTTAAATATTTTGGGTACCCATTTTTCGATCGACTGATGCGCCCATGAATCCATACCCACCACGTCCCCAACACCCGCGTTCACTAGCTATGCATCTGGGCTTCAAGTAAAAACCTGTTTCGTTGCCGTCTGATGCATATGTCTATGCGTTTATGCAGCATCCCTGACCCATTGTTATTCGATTTATTAATGATTATTTAATCCTGATTTAATGTTAAATATTTTGGGTACCCATTTTTCGATCGACTGATGCGCTCATTTTTCCATACCCACAGCGTTCCCAACCCCCGCTTTCACTAGCAATGCATCTGGGCTTCAAGTTAACACCGGTTTCGTTGCCGTCTGATGCATCCGTCTGTGCGTTTACGCAGCATCCCTGACCCGTTGTTATTCGATTTATTAATAATTATTAAATCCTGATTTAATGTTAAATATTTTGGGTACCCATTTTTCGAAGGACTGATGCGCCAATGTATCCATACCCACATCGTCCCCAACCCCCGCGTTCACTAGCTATGCATCTGTGATTCAAGTAAACACCGGTTTCGTTGCCGTTTGATGCATCCGTCTGTACGTTTATGCAGTATCCCTGACCACTTGTTATTCGATTTATTAATAATTTTTTAATCCTGATTTAATGTAAATTATTTTGGTTACCCATTTTTCGATCGACTGATGCGCCCATGCATCCATACCCACATCGTCCCAAACCCCCGCATTCACTAGCTATGCATCTGGGTTGCAAGTTAACACTGGTTTCGTGGCCGTCTGATGCATCCGTCGGTGCGTTAATGCAGCATCCCTGACCACTTGTTATTCGATTTAATAGTAATTATTTGATCCTGATTTAATGTTAAATATTTTTGGTACCCATTTTTCGATCGACTGATGCGCCCAGGTATCCATACCCACATCGTCCCCAACCCCCGCATTCACTAGCTATACATCTGGGCTTCAAGTTAACACCGATTTCGTTGCAGTCTGATGCATCCGTGTGTGCGTTTATGCAGCATCCCTGACCCATTGTTATTCGATTTATTAATAATTATTTAATCCTGATTTAATGTTAAATATTTGGGGTACCCATTTTTCGATCGACTGATGCGCCCATGTATCCATACCCAAATCGTTCTTAACCCCCACGTTCACTAGCTATGCATCTGGGCTTCAAGTAAACACCGGTTTCGTTGCCGTCTGATGCATTGTTATTGGAATTATTAATTATTTTTTAATCCTGATTAAATGCTAAATAATTTGTGTACCCATTTTTCGATCGACTGATTAGCCCATGTATCCATACCCACATCGTCCCCGACCCCCGCGGTCACTAGCTATGCATCTGGGCTTCAAGTAAACACCGGTTTGGTTGCCGTCTGATGCATCCGTCTGTGCGTTTATGCAGCATCCCTGACCCCTTGTTATTCGATTTATTAATGATTATTTAATCCTGATTTAATGTTAAATATTTTGGGTACCCATTTTTCGATCGACTGATGCGCCCAAGTATCAATACCCAGAGCGTTCCCAACCCCCGTTCTCACTGGCTATGCATCTGGGCTTAAAGGAAACACCGGTTTCGTTGCCGTCTGATGCATCCGTCTGTGCGTTTATGCAGCATCCCTGACCCCTTATTATTCGATTTATTTATAATTATTTAATCCTGATTTAATGTTAAATATTTTGGGTACCCATTTTTCGATCGACTGATGCGCCCATGTATCCTTACCCAAATAGTCCCCAACCCCCGCGTTCAATAGCTATGCATCTGGGCTTCAAGTTAACAATGGTTTCGTTGCCGTCCGATGCATCCGTCTGTGCGTTTATGCAGCATCCCTGACCCCTTGTTTTTCGATTTATTAATAATTATTTAATCCTGATTTTTTGTTAAATATTTTGGGTACCCATTTTTCGATCGACTGATGCGCCCATGTATCCATACCCACATCGTCCCCAACCCCCGCGGTCACTAGCTATGCATCTGGGCTTTAAGTTAACATAAGTTTCGTTGCCGTCGGATGCACCCGTCTGTCCGTTAATGCAGCATCCGTGATCCCTTGTTATTCGATTTATTAATAATTATTAAATCCTGATTAAATGTTAAATATTTATGGTATCTATTTTTTCGATCGACTGATGCGCCCATGAATCCATACCCATATCGTCCCCAACCCCCGCGTTCACTAGCTAGGTTTCGTTGCCGTCTGATGCATCCGTCTGTCCGTTAATGCAGCAACACTGACCCCTTTTTATTCGATTTATTATTAATTATTTAATCCTGATTTAATGCTTAATTTTTTGGGTATTTTTGCCGTCTGATGTATTCGTCTGTCCGTTTAAGCGTTATCCCTGACCCCTTGTTATTCGATTGATGAATAATTATTTAATCCTGATTTAATGTTAAATATTTTGGGTTCCCATTTTTCGATCGACTGATGCGCCCATGTATCCATACCCACATCGTCCCCAACCCCCGCGTTCACTAGCTATGCATCTGGACTGCAAGTTAACATCGGTTTCGTTGCCGTCTGAAGCACCCGTCTTTGCGTTAATGCAGCATCCCTGACCCCTTGTTATTCGATTTATTAATAATTATTTAATCCTGATTTAATGTTAAATATTTTTGGTACCCATTTTTCGATCGACTGATGCGCCCATGTATCCTTACCAGCATCGTCCCCAACCCCCGCGTGCACTAGCTAGGTATCTGGGCTTCAAGTAAACACCGGTTTCGTTGCCGTCTGATGCATCCGTCTGTGCGTTCATGCAGCAACACTGACCCCTTGTTATTCGATTTATTAATTACTATTTAATCCTGATTTAATGTTTAATATTTTGGGT
This sequence comes from Fragum whitleyi, assembly GCA_948146395.1. Taxonomy (NCBI): domain Eukaryota; kingdom Metazoa; phylum Mollusca; class Bivalvia; order Cardiida; family Cardiidae; genus Fragum; species Fragum whitleyi. Next base: position 88,021 of record OX411552.1, on the reverse strand, counting down.
ACCCATTTTTTGATCGACTGATGCGCCCATGTATCCATACCCACATCGTCCCCAACCCGCGCGTTCACTAGCTATGCATCTGGGTTCCAAGTTAACACCGGTTACTTAGCCGTCTGATGCATCTGTCTGTGCGTTTATGCAGCATAACTGACCCCTTGTTATTCGATTTATTAATGATTATTTAATCCTGATTTAATGTTTAATATTTTGGGTACCCATTTTTCGATCGACTGATGCGCCCATGTATCCATATCCACATCGTCCCAAACTCCGCGTTCACTAGCTATGCATCTGGGCTCCAAGTAAACATCGGTTTAGTTGCCGTCTGATGCATCCGTCGGTGCGTTTATGCAGCATACCTGACCACTTGTTATTCGATTTATTAATAATTATTTAATCCTGATTTAATGTTAAATATTTTGGGTACCCATTTTTCGATCGACTGATGCGCCCATGTATCCATACCCACATCGTCCCCAACCCCTGCGTTCACTAACTATGCATCTGGGCTCCAAGTAAACATCGGTTTAGTTGCCGTCTGATGCATCCGTCTGTGCGTTTATGCAGCATCCCTGACCCCTTGTTATTCCAATCATTAATAATTATTTAATCCTAATTTAATGTTAAATATTTTGGGTACCCATTTTTCGATCGACTGATGCGCCCATCTTTCCATACCAACATCTTCCCTAACCCCCGCGCTCATTAGCTATGCATCTGGGCTTCAAGTAAACATTGGAATCGTTATCGTCTGATACATCCGTCTGTCCGATTATGCAGCATCCCTGACGCCTTGTTTTTCGATTTATTTATCATTATTTATTCCTAATGAAATGTAAAATATTTTGGGTACCCATTTTTCGATCGACTGATGCGCCCATATATCCATACCCACATCGTCCCCATTTCCCGTGTCTACTAGATATGCATCTGGGCTTCAAGTTAACATCGGTTTCGTTGCCATCTGGTGCATCCGTCTGTCCGTTTTTGCAGAATCCCTGACCCCTTGTTATTCGATTTATTAATAATTATTTAATACTGATTTAATGTTAAATACTTTGGGGACCCTTTTTTTGATCGACTGAGGCGCCCATCTATCCATACCAACATCATCCCCAACCCCCGCGTTCACTAGCTATGCATCTGGGCTTCAAGTTAACATCGGTTTTGTTGCCGTCTGATACAGCCGTCTGTCGGTTTATGCATCTGGGCTTCAAGTTAACATCGGTTTCGTTGCCGTCCGATGCATCCGTCTGTCCGTTTATGCAGCATCCTGATCCCTTGTTTTTCTATCTTATAATAATTATTTAATCACATCGTCCCCAACCCCCGCGTTCACTAGCTATGCATCTGGGCTTCAAGTTAACATCAGTTTCGTTGCCGTCTGAATAATACGTCTGTCCGTAAATGTAGCATCCCTGATCCCTTGTTATTCGATTTATTAATAATTATTAAATCCTGATTTAATGTTAAATATTTTGGGTACCCATTTTTTTGATCGACTGATGCCCCCATCTATCTATACCTACATCGTCCTCAACCCCCGCGTTCACTAGCTATGCATCTGGGCTTCAAGTTATCATCGGTTTCGTTGCCGTCTGATGCATCCGTCTGTCCGTTTGCAGCATCCCTGACCCCTTGTTTACGTTGTTTTAATAATAATTTAATCCTGATTTAATGTTAAATATTTTCTGTACACATTTTTCGATCGACTTATGCGCCCATCTATCCATACCCACAACGTCCCCTTACCCCGCGTTCACTAGCTATGCATCTGGGCTTCAAGTAAACATCGTTTTTGTTGCTGTCTGATGCATCCGTCTGTCCGTTTATGCAGCATCCCTAAGCCCTTGTTATTCGATTTATTAATAATTATTTAATCCTGATTTAATGTTAAATATTTTGGGTACCCATTTTTCGATCGACTAATGCGCCAATCTTATAATACCCACACCGTCCCCAACCCCCGATTCACTAGCTATGCATCTGGGCTTCAAGTTAACATCGGTTTCGTTGCCGTCTGATGCATCCGTCTGTCCGTTTATGCAGCATCCCTGACTCCTTGTTATTCAATTCATTAATGACTATTTAATCCTGAATTAATGTTTAATATTTAAGGTACCCATTTTTCGATCGACTGATTCGCATGTCAATCTATACCCACATCGTCCCCAACCCCCGCGTTCACTTGCTATGCATCTGGGCTTAAAGTTAACCTCGGTTCCTTTGCTGTCTGATGCATCCGTCTGTCCGTTTATGCAGTATCCCTGACACCTTGGTATTTCGATTTATTGATAATTATTTAATTTTGACTTAATGTTAAATATTTTGGGTACCCATTTTTCGATCGACTGATGCGCCCATCTATCCATACCCACATCGTCCCCATCCCCCGCGTTCACTAACTATGCATCTGCGCTTCAAGTAAACCTCGGTATCGTTGCCGTCTGATGCATCCGTCTGTCCGTATATGCAGCATCTCTGACCCCTTGTTATTCGATTTATTAATAATAATTTAATCCTTATTTAATGTTGAATATTTAAGGTACCCATTTTTCGATCGACTGATGCGCCCATTTATCCATACCCACATCGTCCCCAACCCCCGTGTTTACTAGCTATGTATCTGGGCTTCAAGTTAACCTCGGTTTCTTTGCTGTCTGATGCATCCGTCTGTCCGTTTTACAGCATCCCTGACACATTGTTATTCGATTTATTGATCATTATTTAATCCTGATTTAATTGTAAAACATTTTGGTACCAATTTTTCGATCGTCTGATGCGCCCATCTATCCATTATCACATCGTCCCAAACCCCCGCGATTACTAGCTATCCATCAATGCTCCAAGTTAACATCGGTTTCGTTGCCGTCTGATGCATCCGTCTGTCCGTATATGCAGCATCCCTGACCCCTTGTTATTCGATTTTTTAATAATTATTTGATCCTGATTTAATGTTAAATATTTTTGGTACCAATTTTTAGATCGACTAATGCGCCAATCTTATAATACCCACACCGTCCCCAACCCCCGATTCACTAGCTATGCATCTGGGCTTCAAGTTAACATCGGTTTCGTTGCCGTCTGATGCATCCGTCTGTCCGTTTATGCAACATCCCTGACTCCTTGTTATTCAATTCATTAATGACTATTTAATCCTGAATTAATGTTTAATATTTAAGGTACCCATTTTTCGATCGACTGATTCGCATGTCAATCTATACCCACATCGTCCCCAACCCCCGCGTTCACTTGCTATGCATCTGGGCTTAAAGTTAACCTCGGTTCCTTTGCTGTCTGATGCATCCGTCTGTCCGTTTATGCAGTATCCCTGACACCTTGTTATTCGATTTATTGATAATTATTTAATTTTGACTTAATGTTAAATATTTTGGGTACCCATTTTTCGATCGACTGATGCGCCCATCTATCCATACCCACATCGTCCCCATCCCCCGCGTTCACTAACTATGCATCTGCGCTTCAAGTTAACCTCGGTTTCGTTGCCGTCTGATGCATCCGTCTGTCCGTATATGCAGCATCCCTGACCCCTTGTTATTCGATTAATTAATAATAATTTAATCCTGATTTAATGTTAAATATTTAAGGTACCCATTTTTCGATCGACTGATGCGCCCATCTATCCATACCCATATCGCCTCCAAACCCCGCGATCACTAGCTATGCATCTGGGCTTCAAGTTTACATCGGTTTCGTTGCCGTCTGATGCATCTGTCTGTGCGTAAATGCAGCATCCCTGACCCGTTGTTATTCGATTTATTTATAATTATTTAATCCTGAGTTTAATGTTAAAAATTTGGAGTACCCATTTTTCGATCGACTGGAGGGCCAATCTTTAAATACCCACATCGTCTGCAACCCCCGCATTCACTAGCTATGCGTATGGGCTTCAAGTTAACATCGGTTTCGTTGCCGTCTGATACATCCGTCTGTCCTATTAAGCAGCATCTCTGATCCCTTTCACTCGATTTATTTGATATTTTTTAATATTGATTTAATGTGAAATATTTTGGGTACCAAAATTTCGATCGACTGTTGCGCCCATCTATCCATACCCACATCGTCCCCATCCCCCGCGTTCACTAACTATGTATCTGCGCTTTAAGTTAACCTCGGTTTCGTTGCCGTCTGATGCATCCGTCTGTCCGTATATGCAGCATCCCTGACCCCTTGTTATTCGATTAATTAATAATAATTTAATCCTGATTTAATGTTAAATATTCAAGGTACCCATTTTTCGATCGACTGATGCGCCCATCTATCCATACCCATATCGCCTCCAAACCCCGCGATCACTAGCTATGCACCTGGGCTTCAAGTTTACATCGGTTTCGTTGCCGTCTGATGCATCTGTCTGTGCGTTAATCCCTGACCCGTTGTTATTCGATTTATTTATAATTATTTAATCCTGAGTTTAATGTTAAAAATTTGGAGTACCCATTTTTCGATCGACTGGAGGGCCAATCTTTAAATACCCACATCGTCTGCAACCCCCGCATTCACTAGCTACGCATATGGGCTTCAAGTTAACATCGGTTTCGTTGCCGTCTGATACATCCGTCTGTCCTATTAAGCAGCATCTCTGATCCCTTTCACTCGATTTTTTTGATATTTTTTAATATTGATTTAATGTGAAATATTTTGGGTACCAAAATTTCGATCGACTGATACACCCATCTATCCATACCCACCTCGTCCCCGATCCCTGCGTCTACTAGCTACGCATCTGGGCTTAAAGATTCCATCGGTTTCGTTGCCGTCTGATGCATCCGTCTATCCGTTTAAGCAGCTTCCCTCACGCCTGTTCTTTCGATTTATTTAATCCTGGTATTATTTCAAATATTAGGGTACCCAAATTTACTATCGACTGATGCACCCAGCTATCCTTCCCACGTCGTCCCTGACCCCAGCGTTTTCTAGTTTCTTCTCTGGGATTCCAGTTTCCATCGGTTTTGTTGCCGTCTGATGCATCCGTCTCTCCGTTTAAGCAGCATCTCTGACCCATATTCATTCGAGTTATTTGATAATTATTTAATCCTGATTTAATCTGAAATATTTCGGTTATCAAATTTTCGAACGACTGATGCATACATCTATCTAAGTCCACATCTTCCGCGACCCCCGCATTTACTAGCATCAGCGCTTTAAGGATCCATCGGTTTCATTGCCGTCTGATGCATCCGTCTGTCCGTTTAAGCAGCGTCCCAGTTCCCTTTCATTCCATTTTTTTTGATAATATTTTAATCCTGATTTAATGTGAAATATTTCGGGTACCCAATTTTGATCGATTGATGCACCCATCTATCCATACCCACATCGTCCCCGATCCCTGCGTTTACTAGCTACGCTTCTGGGCTTTAATGTTCAATCGGTTTATTTGCCGTCTGATGTATTCGTCTGTGTGTTTAAGGTGCATCCCTGATCCCTGGTCATTCGATTTATTTGATGATTATTTAATCCTAATTTCAAGTGAAATATTTCGGGTACCAAATTTTGATCGATTGATGCACCTATTTATCCATACCCACATCGTCCCCGATCCCTGCGTTTACTAGCTACGCTTCTGGGCTTAAAGATTCCTTCGGTTTCGATGCCGCCTGATGTATTCGTCTGTCTGTTTAAGGTACATCTCTGATCCCTTGTTATTCGAATTTTTTGATATTTATTTAATCCTGATATAAAGTGAAATATTTCGGGTACCCAATTTTCGATCAACAGATGCACCCATCTATCTATACCCACATCGTCCCCGATCCCTGCGTTTACTAGCAACGCATCTGGGCTTTTAGTTTCCATCGGTTTCGTTGCCGTCCGATGCTTCCGTCTGTCCGTTTCAGCAGCAACCCTAACCCCTATTCTTTCGATTTATTTGATTATTATTTAATCCTGAATCAATGTGAAATATTTCGGGTACCCAATTTTTGGATCGACTGATGCACCCATCAATCCATATCTACATTGTCTCCGATCCCTGCGTTTATTAGCTACGCATCGGGCTATATTTTTCCATCGCTTTGGTTGCCGTCTGATGCATCCGTTTGTCCGTTTAAGCAGCATCCCTGATCCATGTTCTTTTGATTAATTTGATAATTATTTAATCCTGATTTACGAGGGTTGTCCGGAAAGTTCGTAGACCGTCTGAAATTCTCATTAATTACTTCCATTTTATCCATAGTTCTTATGTTCATCGCTTCCCTTTTTATCACTGACTTTATATCCGAAGAAAAGCCTACAACATTTTTATTGACATGTATTTGACAATTGCCTAAGGAACTCCACCTACCGGTACCCGGAGCACGTCGAAATAATAAACATTTACCGAAAATGATTGAATACTTAAATCTTTTCAAGGATTTGATCTTATGAGAATATCTAAATTAACATGAGTTTATTGTGACCAGTTTATGAGTTCTTTCTTGTTATATTTTCAAAGTGATCGCTTCATGTATACTCAAATGATTCAAGAGTATTATAGCAAACCGTGCCCGAGATGGAGCGGAAATTGACGCCGTCAGACGTTGCGTTGGGGCATCGTCTAATCAACGTTTCATTTAGAATCCGGGAATCGCGAAGAAATATACACCTAAACCTATTATGACAACTACAGGAACACACTGCAAATCTATCTCAACAAATGGTATCTTTCCATCAAAATTTCAAGTAACTAGTAATAAATTGTTCTCTCAGCAAAGCTACTTTAATGCGAAGTCTGCGTTTTCACTGGAACGTCATTATGACGAAACGCCGTTCGATTGAAATGGCCTTTTTTGAGAACGAAGTTTTTTAATGGTTGAATAGTTACTCTTCAATGATTAGTAAACAGTTGGAATAGATGATAGTCGATAAACACTATATGAGGTGATTTCTTTAATAAGGAATCATGAAGATTATTGAACATTACAGACAAACGAGTTTTGTACGTTTTGGGTATGGATTTTAAGATAACGAACGTAATAGGACTGACCGGAATCCGGGATACACACGACCTTAATTTGCCTTAGATTCCAGGAATTGTTAAAACAGTTACGGTTGATTTGAAGTATTTTGAAATTGAGTCGAATTTCTTTAATATTTGGATTAATGTAATAAGATTGCAAAAGAAAAGGGGAAAATTTTGCCTTCATTTTACCTGGATATTAGCAATACACACTCCTTAAAAAGTGGACAAGGCTTGCTCTATTATTATCATGATATATTACAACTGGTAGATTGAAATATAGGCAAAAGATCGATGAATAATAGTAATTGTAAACTTTCAAAGATATGACTTAAAGTAGCCGTATTTTTGCTTCGACGTCATACTTTCGTCACAACGTCATTTTGTGCTCCGCACCAACTAACATACCTCTACAAAATTCCATGTAATTTCATTATCTATTGGAGAATCTCATTGACAACCTTGAATACAGCTCTTTTAATGATATTTAATATTGACGGGTAGTATCATAAATCCCTAGACATACAGTATGTACGTGATAGACGATGTCTACAAACTTTCCGGACAACCCTCGTAATGTGAAATATTTCGGGTACCCAATTTTCGATCGACTGATGCACCCTTCTTTCCATACCCACATCGTCCCCGATCCCTGTGTTTACTACCTACGCATCTGGGCTTTAAGTGTCCATTCGTTTCGTTGCCGTCCGATGCATCCGTTTATCCTTTTAAACAGCATCCCTGACCCGTGTTCTTTCGATTTATTTGGTAATTATTTAATCCTGATTTAACGTGAAATATTTCGGGTACCCAATTTGCGATCGACTGATGAACCCATCTATCCATACCCACATCGTCCCCGACACCTGTCCGTTTAAGCAGCATCCCTGACCCGTGTACTTTCGATTTATTTGATAATTATTTAATCCTGATTTAATGTAAAATTTCGGGTACCCAATTTTTGATCGACTGATGCGCCCATCTATCCATACTCACATTGTCTCCGACCGCCGCATTTCGGTTTCGTTGCCTTCTTATACATCCGTCTATCCGTTTAAGCAGCATCCCTGACCCCTGTTCATTCGATTTATTTGATAATTATTTAATCCTGATTTAATGTGAAATATTTCGAGTACCTATTTTTCGGATCGACTGATGCACCCATCTATCCATACCCACATCGTCCCCGATCTCGCGTTTACTAGCTACGCATCTGGGCTTTAAGTTTCCATCGGATTTGTTGCAGTTTGATGTATCCGTCTGTCCGTTTAAGCAGCATCCCTGACCCCTTTTCATTCGATTTATTTGATAATTATTTAATCCTGATTAAATGTGAAATATTTCGGGTACCCAATTTTCGATCGACTGTTGCACCCATTTTTCCATACCCACTACGTCTCCGACCCCTGCGATCATAAACTACGCATCAGGGCGTTAAGTTTCCATCGAATTCGTTGCCGTCTGATGCATCCACCTGCCCGTTATAGCAGCATCCTTGACCCCTGTTTATTCGATTTATTTTATAATTATTTTATCATGATTTAATGTGAAATATTTCGGGTACCCAATTTTCGATCGACTGATGCACCCATTTATCCATACCCACATCGTCCCCGACCCCCTCGTTGAGTACCTACGCATCTGAGCTTAACGTTTCCATCGGTTTCGTTGTTATCTGATGCATCCGTCTGTCCGTTTAAGCAGCAACCCTGACCCCTGTTCTTTCGATTCATTTGATAATTATTAAATCCTGATTTAATGTGAAATATTTCGGGTACCGAATTTTCGATCGACTGATGCACCCATCTATCCATACCAACATCGTCTCCGACACCCGCGTTTACTAGCTTCCCATCTGGACCTCAAGATTCCTTCGGATTTGTTGCCGTCTGATGCATTAGTCTGTCCGCTTAAGGTGCATCTCTGATCCCTTTTCATTCGATTTATTTGATAATTATTTGATATTGAGTTAACGTGAAATATTTTGGGTACCCAATTTTCGATCGACTGATGCACTTTATATCGATACCCACATCCCCCGACCCCCGCGTTTACTAGCTACGCATCTGGGCTTTCGGTTTCCATCGGTTTCGCGCCGTCTGATGCATCCGTCTCTCCGTTTAAGCAGCATCCCTGACCCCTGTTCTTTCGATTTATTTGATAATTATTTAATCCTGATATAATGTGAAATATTTCGGGTACCCAATTTTCGATCGACTGATGCACCCATCTATCAATATCAATATCATCCCCAACCCCCGCGTTTACTAGCTACGCATCTGGGCTTTCAGTTTCCATCGATTTCGTTGCCGTCTGATGCATTCGTCTGTCCGTTTAAGTAGCAACCCTGACCCCTGTTCATTCGATTTATTTGATAATTATTTAATCCTGAATTAATGTGAAATATTTCGGAAAACCCAATTTTCGAACGACTGATGAACCCAACTATCCATACCAACATCGTCCCCAACCCCTGCGTTTACTAGCTACGCATCTTGGCTTTAAGTTTCCATCGGTTACATTGCTCTCTGATGCTTCCGTCTGTCCGTTTAAGCATCATCCCTGACCCCTTTTCTTTCGATTTATTTGATAATTATTGAATCCGGAATTAATGTGAAATATTTCGGGTACCCAATTTTCGATCGACTGATGCACCCAACTATCAATAACGACATCGTCCCCGACCCCCGCGATTACTAGCTACGCATCTGAGCTTTATGTTTCCATCGGTTTCGTTGCCGTCTTATGCATCCGTCTGTCCATTAAATCAGCATCCATGACCCCTGTTCATTCGATATTTTTGATATTTATTTCATCTTGATTTAATGTGTATTATTTTGGGCACCCAATTTTCGATCGACTGATGCTCACATCAATCCATGACCTCATCGTTCCTGATCTTCGCGTTTACTAGCAAGGCATATGGGTTTTAAATTTCCATCGACTTCGTTGCCGTCTGATGCATCCGTCTGTCCGTTTTAGCAGCATCCCTGACCCCTGTTCTTTCGATTAATTTGATAATTTTTTAGTCCTGATTTAATGTGAAATATTTTGGGTACCAAATTTTCGATCGACTGATAGACCCAACTATCCATATCATTATCGTCCACGAACGTTGTGTTTACTAGCTACGAATCGGAGCTTTAGGTTTACATCGGTTTCCTTGCCGTCTGATGCATCCGTCTGTCCGTTTAAGCAGCATCCCTGACCCCTATTCATTCGATTTTTTGGTAATTATTAAATCCTGATTTAATGTGAAACATTTCAGGAACCCAATTATCGATTGACCGATGCACCCATCCATCCGTACCCACAACGTTCCCGATCCCCGTATTTACTATCTACGCATCTGGTTTTTAAGTTGCCAGCGGTTTCGTTGCCGTCTGATACATCCGTCTGTCTTATTAAGCAGCATCTCTGATCCCTTTCACTCGATTTTTTTTGATATTTTTTAATATTGATTTAATATGAAATATTTTGGGTACCTAAACAGAAGATCTAAGCCTCTTATAGAGACTGCCGGTGTAATGGAGATGATCAAAACTGTACTAGAGAATAATAATTTTAACCTGGGAGAAAAGAACTTTATCCAGAAAGAAGGTATCGCTATAGGATCTAGGCTAGGTAAAAACTTCGCCTGTACTTTTATGAGAAAGTGGGATGAAACTCTGTTATCAGCCCCTGTGCAGCCTATGTTTTATAAACGTTTTATTGATGATGGTTTCGGGTTATGGACGGGAAGTGAAACAGAACTGAAAAAATTTACAGAATTTGCCAACAACATACACCCCAATATTAAGGTAGACCTTCGATACCACAAACATAAAATTGAATTCCTCGACACTTGGGTTAAACTTGAAAATGGGCGTGTCTATACAGACCTTTTCATAAAACCTTCAGATAAACAATTATACCTCAATAGTTCCTCCAATCATCCATCAAGTACAAAGAAGGGACTCGCTTACGGTCTTGGTCTGAGAATTAAAAGGATTTGCTCGCGTAATGAGGACTACAATAAGCATAGATCGGATTTAAAAAGGCATTTGAGAAAAAGGGGTTATAGTGGGAAATTGATAGAATCCCAACTACGAAAAGTTGATAGGCTAGAAAAAGCGGATCTACTCCAAAAGAATACAGTCCAAAAACAAAATAACAAGAGGGTCCCCCTAGTTATGACATATTCCAATCTACTACCAGATGTTCACCAAATCGTGCGACAACATATGACCGTTCTTCACCGTTCTGAAAGAATGAAGCAGGTTTTCAAGGATCCACCTCTCATAGCCTATAGAAGAGATACAAGCCTCAGCGATGTGTTAGTACACGGAAAGACGAACAAGTCCACAAAAACGGACAAAATAGAATGCGGAGATAGTTGTGATACATGCCCGTTAATCTACAGAGGAGACATTCAGGATACTAGGGGTCATTCAATTTTCAACACAGTAAAAGAGGCTAACTGTCGAACACGAAATGTAGTGTTTGGCTTGGTATGTAAAAGGTGTCAATCGACAATATATGTAGGTGAAACTGAGCGAGAGATTCACGCTAGAATATCTGAGCATTTGCGAGATATACGCCTGAAGAAGGACAAGCCGATCAACTCACATTTTGGTGTTAAAAATCACTCCGTGGATGACGTGTATGTAGCTGTGTTACGGAAGTGTTACGGGGCCGAAAGGACAGAACGCCAGTAACACGAGGGATTATGGATACAGAGGCTTAAGACAGCAAAACCCTATGGATGCAACGTTAAAAGTAGCATGAGGACTCTTCCAACAGTATTCAATGACTTCTGTGCGCCAAATAGTGACATTGTGGTTAGCAACGTCAATCCGCCAGATGACGTTACACATATTACGCCAAAATGACGTCATGTTTCCAGCGGCGACGTCAAATACAAACATTCAATATGGCCGCACAGCAAGAATGTAAAGATGTAGTTGTGACTTTTCCACGTAATATTTCTTGAAAAAGGCATTAGCCGAAATATCGAAATAGATATAATATTTTAAAATGAATGATTTCGGTTATCAAATTTTCGAACGACTGATGCATACATCTATCTAAGTCCACATCTTCCGCGACCCCAGCATTTACTAGCATCAGCGCTTTAAGGATCCATCGGTTTCATTGCCGTCTGATGCATCCGTCTGTCCGTTTAAGCAGCATCCCAGTTCCCTTTCATTCCATTTTTTTGATAATATTTTAATCCTGATTTAATGTGAAATATTTCGGGTACCCAATTTTGATCGATTGATGCACCCATCTATCCATACCCACATCGTCCCCGATCCCTGCGTTTACTAGCTACGCTTCTGGGCTTTAATGTTCAATCGGTTTATTTGCCGTCTGATGTATTCGTCTGTGTGTTTAAGGTGCATCCCTGATCCCTGGTCATTCGATTTATTTGATGATTATTTAATCCTAATTTCAAGTGAAATATTTCGGGTACCAAATTTTGATCGATTGATGCACCTATTTATCCATACCCACATCGTCCCCGATCCCTGCGTTTACTAGCTACGCATCTGGGCTTAAAGATTCCATCGGTTTCGATGCCGCCTGATGTATTCGTCTGTCTGTTTAAGGTACATCTCTGATCCCTTGTTATTCGATTTTTTGATATTTATTTAATCCTGATATAAAGTGAAATATTTCTGGTACCCAATTTTCGATCAACAGATGCACCCATCTATCTATACCCACATCGTCCCCGATCCCTGCGTTTACTAGCAACGCATCTGAGCTTTTAGTTTCCATCGGTTTCGTTGCCGTCCGATGCTTCCGTCTGTCCGTTTCAGCAGCAACCCTAACCCCTATTCTTTCGATTTATCTGATTATTATTTAATCCTGAATCAATGTGAAATATTTCGGTTACCCAATTTTTGGATCGACTGATGCACCCATCAATCCATATCTACATCGTCTCCGATCCCTGCGTTTATTAGCTACGCATCGGGCTATATTTTTCCATCGCTTTGGTTGCCGTCTGATGCATCCGTTTGTCCGTTTAAGCAGCATCCCTGATCCATGTTCTTTTGATTAATTTGATAATTATTTAATCCTGATTTACGAGGGTTGTCCGGAAAGTTCGTAGACCGTCTGAAATTCTCATTAATTACTTCCATTTTATCCATAGTTCTTATGTTCATCGCTTCCCTTTTTATCACTGACTTTATATCCGAAGAAAAGCCTACAACATTTTTATTGACATGTATTTGACAATCGCCTAAGGAACTCCACCTACCGGTACCCGGAGCACGTCGAAATAATAAACATTTACCGAAAATGATTGAATACTTAAATCTTTTCAAGGATTTGATCTTATGAGAATATCTAAATTAACATGAGTTTATTGTGACCAGTTTATGAGTTCTTTCTTGTTATATTTTCAAAGTGATCGCTTCATGTATACTCAAATGATTCAAGAGTATTATAGCAAACCGTGCCCGAGATGGAGCGGAAATTGACGCCGTCAGACGTTGCGTTGGGGCATCGTCTAATCAACGTTTCATTTAGAATCCGGGAATCGCGAAGAAATATACACCTAAACCTATTATGACAACTACAGGAACACACTGCAAATCTATCTCAACAAATGGTATCTTTCCATCAAAATTTCAAGTAACTAGTAATAAATTGTTCTCTCAGCAAAGCTACTTTAATGCGAAGTCTGCGTTTTCACTGGAACGTCATTATGACGAAACGCCGTTCGATTGAAATGGCCTTTTTTGAGAACGAAGTTTTTTAATGGTTGAATAGTTACTCTTCAATGATTAGTAAACAGTTGGAATAGATGATAGTCGATAAACACTATATGAGGTGATTTCTTTAATAAGGAATCATGAAGATTATTGAACATTACAGACAAACGAGTTTTGTACGTTTTGGGTATGGATTTTAAGATAACGAACGTAATAGGACTGACCGGAATCCGGGATAGACACGACCTTAATTTGCCTTAGATTCCAGGAATTGTTAAAACAGTTACGGTTGATTTGAAGTATTTTGAAATTGAGTCGAATTTCTTTAATATTTGGATTAATGTAATAAGATTGCAAAAGAAAAGGGGAAAATTTTGCCTTCATTTTACCTGGATATTAGCAATACACACTCCTTAAAAAGTGGACAAGGCTTGCTCTATTATTATCATGATATATTACAACTGGTAGATTGAAATATAGGCAAAAGATCGATGAATAATAGTAATTGTAAACTTTCAAAGATATGACTTAAAGTAGCCGTATTTTTGCTTCGACGTCATACTTTCGTCACAACGTCATTTTGTGCTCCGCACCAACTAACATACCTCTACAAAATTCCATGTAATTTCATTATCTATTGGAGAATCTCATTGACAACCTTGAATACAGCTCTTTTAATGATATTTAATATTGACGGGTAGTATCATAAATCCCTAGACATACAGTATGTACGTGATAGACGATGTCTACAAACTTTCCGGACAACCCTCGTAATGTGAAATATTTCGGGTACCCAATTTTCGATCGACTGATGCACCCTTCTTTCCATACCCACATCGTCCCCGATCCCTGTGTTTACTACCTACGCATCTGGGCTTTAAGTGTCCATTCGTTTCGTTGCCGTCCGATGCATCCGTTTATCCTTTTAAACAGCATCCCTGACCCGTGTTCTTTCGATTTATTTGGTAATTATTTAATCCTGATTTAACGTGAAATATTTCGGGTACCCAATTTGCGATCGACTGATGAACCCATCTATCCATACCCACATCGTCCCCGACACCTGTCCGTTTAAGCAGCATCCCTGACCCGTGTACTTTCGATTTATTTGATAATTATTTAATCCTGATTTAATGTAAAATTTCGGGTACCCAATTTTTGATCGACTGATGCGCCCATCTATCCATACTCACATTGTCTCCGACCGCCGCATTTCGGTTTCGTTGCCTTCTTATACATCCGTCTATCCGTTTAAGCAGCATCCCTGACCCCTGTTCATTCGATTTATTTGATAATTATTTAATCCTGATTTAATGTGAAATATTTCGAGTACCTATTTTTCGGATCGACTGATGCACCCATCTATCCATACCCACATCGTCCCCGATCTCGCGTTTACTAGCTACGCATCTGGGCTTTAAGTTTCCATCGGATTTGTTGCAGTTTGATGTATCCGTCTGTCCGTTTAAGCAGCATCCCTGACCCCTTTTCATTCGATTTATTTGATAATTATTTAATCCTGATTAAATGTGAAATATTTCGGGTACCCAATTTTCGATCGACTGTTGCACCCATTTTTCCATACCCACTACGTCTCCGACCCCTGCGATCATAAACTACGCATCAGGGCGTTAAGTTTCCATCGAATTCGTTGCCGTCTGATGCATCCACCTGCCCGTTATAGCAGCATCCTTGACCCCTGTTTATTCGATTTATTTTATAATTATTTTATCATGATTTAATGTGAAATATTTCGGGTACCCAATTTTCGATCGACTGATGCACCCATTTATCCATACCCACATCGTCCCCGACCCCCTCGTTGAGTACCTACGCATCTGAGCTTAACGTTTCCATCGGTTTCGTTGTTATCTGATGCATCCGTCTGTCCGTTTAAGCAGCAACCCTGACCCCTGTTCTTTCGATTCATTTGATAATTATTAAATCCTGATTTAATGTGAAATATTTCGGGTACCGAATTTTCGATCGACTGATGCACCCATCTATCCATACCAACATCGTCTCCGACACCCGCGTTTACTAGCTTCCCATCTGGACCTCAAGATTCCATCGGATTTGTTGCCGTCTGATGCATTAGTCTGTCCGCTTAAGGTGCATCTCTGATCCCTTTTCATTCGATTTATTTGATAATTATTTGATATTGAGTTAACGTGAAATATTTTGGGTACCCAATTTTCGATCGACTGATGCACTATATATCGATACCCACATCCCCCGACCCCCGCGTTTACTAGCTACGCATCTGGGCTTTCGGTTTCCATCGGTTTCGTTGCCTTCTTATACATCCGTCTATCCGTTTAAGCAGCATCCCTGACCCCTGTTCATTCGATTTATTTGATAATTATTTAATCCTGATTTAATGTGAAATATTTCGAGTACCTATTTTTCGGATCGACTGATGCACCCATCTATCCATACCCACATCGTCCTCGATCTCGCGTTTACTAGCTACGCATCTGGGCTTTAAGTTTCCATCGGATTTGTTGCCGTTTGATGTATCTGACTGTCCGGTTAAGCAGCATCCCTGACCCCTGTTCATTCGATTTATTTGATAATTATTTAATCCTGATTAAATGTGAAATTTTTCGGGTACCCAATTTTAGATCGACTGATGCAACAATCTTTCCATACAAACATTGTCCCTGACCCCGCATTTACTATCTACGCATCAGGGCTTTCGGTTTTCATCAGTTTCGTTGCCGTCTAATGTACCTGTCTGTCTGTTTGTGCAGCATCCCTGACCCCTGTTCTTTCGATTTATTGGATGATTATTTAATCCTGATTTGAAGTGAAATATTTCGGGTACCCAATTTTCGATCGACTGATGCACCCATTTTTCCATACCCACTACGTCTCCGACCCCTGCGATCATAAACTACGCATCAGGGCGTTTAGTTTCCATCGAATTCGTTACCGTCTGATGCATCCATCTGCCCGTTATAGCAGCATCCTTGACCCCTGTTCATTCGATTTATTTTATAATTATTTTATCATGATTTAATGTGAAATATTTCGGGTACCCAATTTTCGATCGACTGATGCACCCATTTATCCATACCCATATCGTCCCCGACCCCCTAGTTGACTACCTACGCATCTGAGCTTAACGTTTCCATCGGTTTCGTTGTTATCTGATGCATCCGTCTGTCCGTTTAAGCAGCAACCCTGACCCCTGTTCTTTCGATTCATTTGATAATTATTAAATCCTGATTTAATGTGAAATATTTCGGGTACCGAATTTTCGATCGACTGATGCACCCATCTATCCATACCAACATCGTCTCCGACACCCGCGTTTACTAGCTTCCCATCTGGGCCTCAAGATTCCATCGGATTTGTTGCCGTCTGATGCATCCGTCTGTCCGCTTAAGGTGCATCTCTGATCCCTTTTCATTCGATTTATTTGATAATTATTTGATATTGAGTTAATGTGAAATATTTTGGGTACCCAATTTTCGATCGACTGATGCACCCATCTATCGATACCCACATCCCCCGACCCCCGCGTTTACTAGCTAAGCATCTGGGCTGAGTCTGTTAGTTGAGTCAAGATAATGAGGTGTTTCACTTTTATATTGTCTTACCAAATTTTTTGAGTAAACTCACTTTTTGGGGAACCATACCCTGGTCTTACCCTTTTTCTTTGGAAAAGCTTTTGAATCAAAGTTTGATTCAATTTTTGGATTCAAGTTTGTTAGTGGAGTCAAGATGATGAGGAATTTTACTTTTATTTAGTCTTAACCAAACGTTTCGAGTAAACACCCTTTTTGGAGTACCATACCCTGGTCTTACCCTTTTTCTTTGGACGAGCTTTTTTAGATGAGTTTGGTTGGGTTTTTGTATAAAAGTCTGTAATTTAAGTCAATATAATGAGGTGTTTCACTTTTATTTTGTCTTACCAAATTTTTTTAGGTAAACTCACTTTTTGGGTAACCATACTCTGACCTTACCCTTTTTCTTTGTAAAAGCTTTTCAATCAAAGCTTGATACGATTTTTGGATGCAAGTTTGTCAGTAGAGTTAAGATGATGACGTGGTTCCCTTGATGCATGTCTTACTCAATTTCTGCGTAAACGCATTTTTTTGAGTACCATACTCTGAACTTACCCTTTTTCTTAGGAATAGTTGTTCTTTGTGAGTTTGATTGAAATTCTGGATTCTAGTCTGTAAGTTGAGTCAAGATAATGAGGTGTTTCATTTTTATTTTGTCTTACCAAATTTTTTGACTAAACTCACTTTTTGGGTAACTATACTCTGACCTTACCCTTTTTTTGTAAAAGCTTTTGAATCAAAGTTTTATTCGATTTTTGGATGCAAGTATGTCAGTAGAGTCAAGATGATGAGTAGGTTCCCTTGATTCATGTCAAACTCAATTTATGACTAACTCACTTTTTTTTAAATACCATACTTCAAACTTACCCTTTTTCTTTGGAATAGTTTTTCTTGGTGAGTTTGATTGAATTTTTGGATGCGAGTCTGTTAGTTGAGTCAAGATAATGAGGTGTTTCACTTTAATTTGTCTTACCAACTTTTTTGGGTAAACTCACTTTTTGGGGTACCATTTCCTGGTCTTACCCTTTTTCTTTGAAAAAGCTTTTGAATCAAAGTTTGATTCGATTTTTGGATGCAAGGTTGTAAGTGGAGTCAAGATGATGAGGAATTTTACTTTTATTTAGTCTTCCCAAATGTTTCGAGTAAACACCCTTTTTGAGTACTATACCCTTACCTTACCCTTTTTCTTTGGACGAGCTTTGTTAAATGAGTTTGGTTGGGTTTTTGTATAAAAGTCTGTAATTTAAGCTAATATGATGAGGCGTTTCACTTTTATTTTGTCTTACCAAAGTTTTTGAGTAAACATACTTTTTGGGTTACCATACTCTGTCCTTACCCTTTTTCTTTGGAAAACCTTTACAGTAAAAGTTTGATACGATTTCGGATGCAAGTTTGTCAGTAGAGTCAAGATGATGATGTGGTTCCATTGTTTCATGTCTTACTCAATATTTTGAGTAAACATCTTCTTTTTGATTACATACCCTGAACCTTACCCTTTTACTTTGGAAAAGATTTTCTTGGTGAAATTGATTGAATTTTTGGATGCTAGTCTACAAGTTTACTCAACATGATAAGGTGTTTCACTTTTATTTTGCCTTACCAAATATTTTTGAGTAAACTCACTTTTTGGGTAACCATACTCTGTCCTTGCCCTTTTTCTTTGCAAAAGCTTTTCAATCAAAGTTTGATACGATTTTTGGATGCAAGTTTGTCAGTAGAGTCAAGATGATGAGGTGGTTCCCTTGATTCATCTCTTGCTAAATTTTTGCGTAAACGCTTTTTTTTAGTACTATACTCTGAACTTACCCTTTTTCTTTGGAATAGTTTTTCTAAGTGAGTTTGATTGAATTTTTCGATGCTTGTCTGTTAGTTGAGGCAAGATAATGAGGTGTTTCACTTTTATTTTGTCTCACCAATATTTTTGAGTAAACTCACTTTTTGAGGTACCATACCCTGGCCTAACCCTTTTTCTTTGTTAAAGCTTTTCAATCAAAGTTTGATTAGATTTTTGGATGCAAGTTTGTCAGTAGAGTCAAGATAATGAGGTCGTTCCATTGAATCATGTCTTGCTCAATTTCTGCGTAAACACTCTTGTTTGAGTACCATACTCTGAACTTACCCTTTTTCTTTGGAATAGTTGTTCTTTGTGAGTTTGATTGAATTTTTGGATTCTAGTCTGTAAGTTGAATCAAGATGATGAGGTGTTTCACTTTTATTTTGTCTTACCAAATTTTTTGAGTAAACTCACTTTTTGGGGTACCATACCCTGGTCTTACCCTTTTTCTTTGGAAAATTTTTTCAATCAAAGTTTGATTCAATTTTTGGATGCAAGTTTGCTAGTAAAGTCAAGATGATGAGGAATATCACTTTAATTTCGTCTAACCAACCGTTTTGAGTAAACACCCTTTTTGGAGTACCATACCCTTACCTTACCCATTATCTAAGGACGGGCTTATTTAGATGAGTTTGGTTGGGGTTTTGTATAAAAGTCTTTAAGTTAAGTCAATATAATGAAGTGTTTCACTTTTTTTTGTTTTACCAAATTTTTTTGAGTAAACTCACTTTTTAGGTAAACATACTCTTTTCTAATCCTTTTTATTTGAAAAAGCTTTTCAATCAAAGTTTAATTCGATTTTTGGATGCAAGTTTGTCAGTAGAGTCAAGATGATGAGTAGGTTCCCTTGATTCATGTCTTACTCAATTTTTTGAGTAAACTCACCCTTTTAAGAGTACCATACCCTTACCTTACCCTTTTTCTTTGGACGAGCTTTTTTAGATGAGTTTGGTTGGGTTTTTGTATAAAAGTCTGTAATTTAAGTATATATGATGAGGTGTTTCACTTTTATTTTGTCTTACCAAATTTTTTGAGTAAACTCACTTTTTGGGTAACCATACTCTGACCTTACCCTTTTTCTTTGTAAAAGCTTTTCAATCAAAGTTTGATACGATTTTTGGATGCAAGTTTGTCAGTAGAGTCAAGATGATACGGTGGTTCCCTTGATTCATGTGTTACTCAATTTTTTGAGTAAACTCACTATTTTTGAGTACATACCCTGAACTTACCCTTTTTCTTTGGAATAGCTTTTCTTGGTGAGTTTGATTGAAATTTTGGATGCTAGTCTATAAGTTGAGTCAATATGATGAGGTGTTTCAATTTATTTTGTCTTACCAAATTTTTTGAGTAAACTCACTTTTTGGGTTACCATACTCTGACCTTACCCTTTTTTCTTTGTTTAAGCTTTTCAATCAAAGTTTGATTCGATTTTTGGATTCAAGTTTGTCAGTAGAGTCAAGATGATGAGTAGGTACCCTAGATTCATGTCTTACTCACTTTTTGAGTAACTTTCTTTTTTGAGTAACATACTTCAAACTTACCCATTTTCTTTGGAATAGTTTTTCTTGTTGAGTTTGATTGGATTTTTGAACTCTAGTCTGTAAGTTGAGGCAAGATGATGAGGTGTTTCACTTTTATTTTGTCTTACCAAATTTTTTGAGTAAACTCACTTTTTGGGGTACCATACCCTGGTCTTACCCTTTTTCTTTGGAAAAGCTTTTGAATACATACCCTGAACTTACCCTTTTTCTTTGGAAAAGCTTTTGAATCTAAGTTTGATTCAATTTTTGGATTCAAGTTTGTTAGTGGAGTCAAGATGATGAGGAATTTCACTTTTATTTAGTTTAAACCAAATGTTTTGAGTAAACACCCTTTTAAGAGTACCATACCCTTACCTTACCCTTTTCCTTTGGACGAGCTTTTTTAGATGAGTTTGGTTGGGTTTTTGTATAAAAGTCTGTAATTTAAGTCAATAAGATGAAGTGTTTCACTTTTATTTTGTATTACCAAATTTTTTGAGTAAACTCACTTTTCGGGTAACCATACTCTGTCCTTACCCTTTTTCTTTGCAAAAGCTTTTCAATCAAAGTTTGATACGATTTTTGGATGCAAGTTTGTCAGTAGAGTCAAGATGATGAGGTGGTTCCCTTGATTCATGTGTTACTCAATTTTTTGAGTAAACTCACTATTTTTGAGTACATACCCTGAACTTACACTTTTTCTTTGGAATAGCTTTTCTTGGTGAGTTTAATTGAAATTTTGGATGCTAGTCTATAAGTTGAGTCAATATGATGAGGTGTTTCAATTTATTTTGTTTTACCAAATTTTTTGAGTAAACTCACTTTTTGGGTTACCATACGCTGACCTTACCCTTTTTTCTTTGTTTAAGCTTTTCAATCAAAGTTTGATTCGATTTTTGGATTCAAGTTTGTCAGTAGAGTCAAGATGATGAGTAGGTACCCTAGATTTATGTCTTACTCACTTTTTTGAGTAACTTTCTTTTTTGAGTAACATACTTCAAACTTACCCATTTTCTTTGGAATAGTTTTTCTTGTTGAGTTTGATTGAATTTTTGAATTCTAGTCTGTAAGTTGAGGCAAGATGATGAGGTGTTTCACTTTTATTTTGTCTTACCAAATTTTTTGAGTAAACTCACTTTTTGGGGTACCATACCCTGGTCTTACCCTTTTTCTTTGGAAAAGCTTTTGAATACATACCCTGAACTTACCCTTTTTCTTTGGAAAAGCTTTTGAATCTAAGTTTGATTCAATTTTTGGATTCAAGTTTGTTAGTGGAGTCAAGATGATGAGGAATTTCACTTTTATTTAGTCTAAACCAAATGTTTTGAGTAAACACCCTTTTAAGAGTACCATACCCTTACCTTACCCTTTTTCTTTGGACGAGCTTTTTTAGATGAGTTTGGTTGGATTTTTGTATAAAAGTCTGTAATTTAAGTCAATATGATGAGGTGTTTCACTTTTATTTTGTCTTACCAAATTTTTTGAATAAACATACTTTTTGGGTACCATACTCTGACCTTACCCTTTTTCTTTGTAAAAGCTTTTCAATCAAAGTTTGATACGATTTTGGGATGCAAGTTTGTCAGTAGAGTCAAGATGATGAGTTGGTTCCCTTGATTCATGTCTTACTCAATTTTTTGAGTAAACTCACCCTTTTAAGAGTACCATACCCTTACCTTACCCTTTTTCTTTGGACGAGCTTTTTTAGAAGATTTTGGTTGGGTTTTTGAATAAAAGTCTGTAATTTAAATATATATAATGAGGTGTTTCACTTTTTTTTGTCTTACCAAATTTTTTGACTAAACTCACTTTTTGGGTAACCATACTCTGACATTACCCTTTTTTTGTAAAAGCTTTTCAATCAAAGTTTGATACGCTTTTTGGGATGCAAGTTTGTCAGTAGAGTCAAGATGATGAGGTGGTTCCCTTGATTCATGTGTTACTCAATTTTTTGAGTAAACTCACTATTTTTGAGTACATACCCTGAAATTACCCTTTTTCTTTGGAATAGCTTTTCTTGGTGACTTTGATTGAAATTTTGGATGCTAGTCTATAAGTTGAGTCAATATGATGAGGTGTTTCACTTTTATTTTGTCTTACCAAATTTTTTGAGTAAACTCACTTTTTGGGTTACCATACTCTGACATTACCCTTTTTTCTTTGTTTAAGCTTTTCAATCAAAGTTTGATTCGATTTTTGGATTCAAGTTTGTCAGTAGAGTCAAGATGATGAGTAGGTACCCTAGATTCATGTCTTACTCACTTTTTTGAGTAACTTTCGTTTTTGAGTAACATACTTCAAACTTACCCTTTTTCTTTGGAATAGTTTTTCTTGGTGAGTTTGATTGAATTTTTGAATTCTAGTCTGTAAGTTGAGGCAAGATGATGAGGTGTTTCACTTTTATTTTGTCTTACCAAATTTTTTGAGAAA